>CARXXK010000003.1:36006485-36633881 GCA_949089665.1 Macrosiphum euphorbiae | reverse complement strand
AAATATTGATATCATTTTTTTTATCTATTAATTTTTAAAATAGTAAACACATAATATTCATATCACCTGAAAATTCAACAACCCTCACAATGTTAACATATCTTAAAAGTAAGTAAAGGGTTGGATGGTGTTTTCAACTTTGGTAGTCTTAAGAAAGTTTCTGAGTACCTACTACAGTTACAAATTGTACTGGGAACAGTCATTCACAGTCTTAAAATGGGTAAAAAACTACATACGAATATGCGATATTGCGATATACTATAGTAGATACTATAGTATGCTTTCCTTAAATCCAGCCCTGTATATAAGTAATATTATATGTGATTTGTTTATGACAAAAATCAGTTCAACCAACAGTATTACTAATAGAAAAATAAATTACTAATTATAGCTAAATAAATTCCTCTATAGCTATAATTAAATAGGTAGCTTTAAAAAATATAGGCTAAGAAAATCAATTTGTTATTTTTTGTTGTAATTCAATGTAACTATAGAGACTTTAATATTTCTTAGAAAATATTTATCATTTTGTATTTTCATAAACACAAGATTAATTAGAAAATAATAATATGTTGGTTCTTTTTTTCTATAGATTGATATTTTATATTTCCTGCTTTTTTGTGACAAAGTTCTCCATAAGTAGTTGTTTTAATAAATAATATCTAAAATACATTGTAACGAGTTGTACTTATAAGCTTTTAAACACCTCAATTTTTTACGAAAATATGTAAATTGTTTTGTAGTTAAAATATATTAAGAAGGAAGTGACATATTGTATATTTTAACTCCTCAAAGAATTGACAAAAATATAATATAATTTTTACATGTAAAATCATTATATAAAAGTTTATACAGTTATATAACTACCTATATAAAAGTCCTTGAAGTTTTGCAAAATTGTTGAAAATATATCAAGTGTTAGTACGTGTAGTGTTTGTACTATCTATGTTAATTCATATAATGAGTATAAGTTTAAGCATACCTATGCATTATAAATATTTTATTGACTAATACCTATTAGTAATTACTACAAGTGTTCGGGTTTTGAAGATGTTTTATTTTTTATCTGTTGGTCTTAAAAAAACTATAAATTCGATTTATACTACTTAGAATAAAATAGACATTTTAGCTATTTACTTTTAAGTTTTTTGTTTTGTTTGAAGGGGCTTCAGTCGATGAAAAAAAGTGAATTTTAGACTAAAAAGCCTGACAAAACTGGAGGAATTTGGTTTGATAGATTTAAATTTTCAAAATACCTACACAATAAAATTGTCTATACAAAAACAAAATATTAATTATTTTCTTAAGTATTAGAGTGTATTTGTTTATTTATTTATTTCAACAGAATAATGGGCTCCACTGAACATGCTCCTGAGAGGGCCCATGCAAAGTAATAACTACCTACTATCAATGTTTTTGTCACGCATCAAATATATCAATAAAATATTATACCTAATAATGATAGGTATTTTTGGTCAGGTGAATGTATAATAATTAATAGATAACCATAGATAACTTGGGAATTTTTTATTAATGTGGTTGGTGTACCAAGGACATGGCTCGACCGATCTCATCACATTATGTGTTTGATTTAATGGGTCGGCTTTATGTTTATCGATAATAACTTGGATAAGAAATTATATTACATTTTCTAAAAGATCTGAAAGACATTTATTAAAATATATTATCACTTATGAGATTGCTGCCGACGTTTCTTATTAGAAAATATTAATCTTTAAATGAAACTCAGATATTACAGGTAAAGATACTTAATTTAAAAAAAAATGGTATTACGGAGAAGCAGAATTTAAAGTAATATTTTACATTATTTTCGAGAGTATCATAACATGCACAAGTTGTCAATTTGCTGTCACCATCAAATTTTTAAATAATTTTAGATTCTGAGCGGAGCGAGGAAGCTAGTGGTTTTACAATAGTGTTTATTTATTTATTTATTTATTTTTTATATCCTGTATACAAAATTTCTACCAGAAGGGGTGCTTCGATTTAAACATAAAGTACCTACCTTATAATTTAGCAAATTGTATCAAGATGGTACTTTAGAGAGGTCATTTTTCGATTTTCTCAATAGTTATTTAATGCCAATTGAAAAACTACTGACAAATTACGAAAAACCACTTAAAATGGGATTTTAATTTATAACGGTTTGTTTATCACCCTAGCAACGAATACAAAATTATAATATAATAATATTAATTTAACTTAAAGTCTATAATAAATAATAAAAATTTTAAAAATCCAGACTGATAAACCGTCTCCTTTTCAGAATCGTTTTTCTTATACAATGGTATTATATCATTAAATTCAAGTTTAATACAATCCATTATACATGGACCCACTTGTAACCTACTGTACAGCAGAGTGACATCCACTTACCAGCTTTTTATTTTCTATTTGTATGTATTTAATATTTTAATTACAATTTAGAATATAAAACTAATATTATAGTCTGCTATAAGTAAGATAATATACTATCAAATTATAATAAAAAAAATTAAGATGAATCCAATATAAATTTTTTTGTGAGTTTTTAAAAATAGTTTAAGCTCTCTTTTTTCAAAATCGTTGTGATTTTTAAAAAGTTTTATAGAGCTCAAAATCCAAATTTTAATAATTAAATATAATCTACATAAAACAATTATATTCAAGCTCAAGTATAAAAAAAAATTACCAATTCTGTTTACATACAATAAATTAGAGCTTTAGACAGGGGGGGAAACTATATTCTGTTATTTTCTTCTTCTATAACAATATACACCGGCGGTGAAACTGACCTTCACCTTGCCCTCCCCAAGTTACTCCTATTTGTGTATCTGTGTGTATCAATGAGTTAAGTTTTGAGGTGTTAGGTATTCGGCGTTTATGAACAGAAATAATGGAAACATAATGACCTACATGTAAAATATGATAACTTGCTACAATAAAAAAATGTTTTCTAAAAGTAAATATTGTCTTCTGAATGGAAATAACAATATATGTGACCCAAGTCGTGGCCAGTCAAGGCATTTTTTTCGCATTCCAAAATAGATAATACCGAATCTCGAGGACACTCCATCGATAATATGAGATATTATATTAGGTTTATAGATAAATTTATAAATCATGTCTACTATAATAATTGCCTGTAATTGTATAATTGTATACTCTGGTCGTAATCCTGTAATAATAATAATTAATAAATAATAATTATATTGTTAAATTAAATTAGATCTTAAATGGCTTAAATTACTGGCATTTATAATTTAATAATACTTTTAAATTTTCATTAATTAATCTAATTGTTGGTTTTTGCCTGCCATATTAATTTGTAGTACTAAAATTGGCCTGTGAAAATTTGAGCACATTAATCCGAAATATCCAAAAAACGAGTCAAAAACTACGATAAAAATTACGATTCATATTAGTGCCCGAGCTTTAAGCTTTGATGGATACAGCAAACACCTGTCACAGTAATAATCATAACGACGTATGTTTGCATAATAATAATTATAGTAATAATATTATAATGTCATTCGTTTTACATAAGGTCGAAAACGTGGCAGATACGTGTTCTTGGAAAATAATAATATAATAGTATTACGAGATTGAATACTATTATAGTCAGACAAGCTGGTATCCCCTGCACAAAGTCGGTGGGAAAAGACTGTTCGTCGTGCGCAGGTCACCGTAATCGTCGATATAATATGTTATAATAATAATAATAATAATATGATAATATTATAATAGTGACGACGACGACGAAAATAATAATAATATTAACAATGCGATCGAGCTCAAAACGAGAGTACCTATTACCTATATTATTATTATTGTCATTATCATTTACCTCTCTGTACGACTATTATAACACTATAGAGAGTAGATAGGTACACCTACGTCCTATTATGATGATGAGCCGCACGTGACAAAAGTTTAACGGCGGCGGCAGACAGCGCTGCGGTCGAGGGTCAGCGAAGGTCGCGTCGCCGCCGACGGTTCAGACGACGTACGCCAGCGTACGCGGGGAGGTAAAAAACGCGCACAGACACGACCGACCGACCGCGTCTCGTGTGGTAGGATTAGTAGGGAAAAACAAATCTCACGCCGCCGCCGCGTTCTGGGGGGATCGTATTTTTTCGACCGCGACACCGCATCGCCACTGCCGCCGCCACTAGTTGATTCACGTTTTTCGTACCGGACGAGCGCGCTCGCCCGAACCACCACCGACCGTATCCGACGCCGTCCGGCCGCCGCCGCCGCCGCCGCCACCGCCACCGACGCCACCGCAGTCTGTAGGGTCAAAATAATCGCATCCCATATCGCTCGAGCGCGTGTGTTCGTCCGTCCGTCCGTCCGTCCGCGTTTGTCTCGCGTCACACGCGCCCGCGCCACAACGCACGCCCATACCGTACGCCGCCGTCGACGTCGCCGCACGCGCCGTACACAAGGTGCCAGCGTTTTCGCGGTCTGTCGCAGAATATTTTAATAATAATAATAATCATTACCGCAGTTCGCACCCGTGAGCCATAATATAAGAAGAAGACGACGACGAAGAAAAGGGATTTCTCTGGCCGATCGAGGTACTGGGAACACGCATTATAATATTTCCGGTGAGTAACAATAATAATAATAATTATTGTATGATGTCCCTTTAACACCTAGATTTCTAAGACATTATAATATTATAGGTACACCATCATAATATTATGATATTAATAATTAATAAATATTTATCATACAACCGCTCGTCTCTCTTTTCTCGTATCTTTACCGAAATTGTCCACTCGCTCGCGATTTTCTTGGCATTTTACGCGCGAATTTATTATTGGTGCACTGCTCGCAGTACATAGTACCTACGCTCCGCGCGTTCCAATGCAACGGTTATTTTTACGACTCAGGTACTTTTTTTTCGCCGCCGGTCGTGACTATAGAAGTATAGAATATTATGCTATAATATAATAGAATATTATCATACATTAAGTTCGTTTTCGTTAAAACGTTTCAACAACGAGAGTATATACATATTATTTTATTGCGATACGACTTATTGTCACCCAAACGGAACATAGTATAATCCGCAAACGGATAATCGATAGATTATTATGATTAACGTTTGATTTTATTAATTCGATTATTTCCGGCGATAATAGACTTGTTAGTGGAATTCGGTGTGCACACTTATCATTATCATTTGAGTAACTTGTACTTTTCTACATTACAACACATTGTTGGGACAGATTTAAAATTAGAACAATTTAAACGAATGAATAAAGGCCGGCTATTAAAACCATTAAATATGCCAACAACAATAGTTGGCACTTTTTACCATGGTCAAGGATTTTTGGAAAAGTTACAACCTACATATTTCATCTTCCGGTTTCACTAATCTTATCTAAGGATATAGAGAAAAACAATATTATAGAATAGAATAAACCCCTGAAGAAACAAACGGTTTGATAAATTGATTATATTATTATTATTTAAATACCTACCCATATACCTGCTATTAGTCCATTTTTCGTTCAAAACAGTTAAATGTGAGAAACAAAATATTTTTTTATAATCAATTTTAATCGTATAGTGTTATGGGTTAGTTTAACCTACCTTATTATAGTAATATGTATAACTATATTAATATTATAATGGCGTCACAACCTATAAGGTATTTCTACCTGGAACAGTTGAATTGCAAACGTTTTTAAGGGCTGATGCCTGCTGAGTATAATAAATTGAGTATTTTATTAAAGAAACTAAAATATTATATTGGCAATGATACGATAATGGTTGGTGAGTGGTTCGTGGGTGGGTGGTGGAAAGGGATGCCAAAATATATCCACCCCAGAGGGCCAAACATGTGAGTCTGCTTCTGGTTACTTCACAACTGCATTTTACGTGATAAATATCAGGATTAATATGTACACGTTATAATAGTATTGCTTTTTATTTCATGTTGTATACAAAATATGTTTAAAATCAACATCTTGTTATTTTAACGATACCTATATCATTAATAAGTAATAAAAGTATCTACATGCTATGTTGTTTCAAGCTTGGTGTAAAACTAAATCTAACCTTAAAATATGTTCGATAAATTTAATAAAATAAATTATTGTATATTAAGCAGGAAGTATACTTCCCCAATCGTGACCTTAACCTTGTTTTTTTAGTGAAAACCTGCTCAATGAATAATATAGAATAAATGGCTCAATAATGAAATTATATCTATACTATTATATAATATTCATTAGGTAGTTCATTATATTATCCATACCTACTACAAATTACAACTACATCATGGTTACTGTCGTATATTTTAAATGTAATCGGCACTATAATTTTTACGTTTCCACTAACTCTCAATTTGATCTCTTGGTTTAAAATTATCATTTCACTGGACATCTGAACTATAACATTTTTTACTGGTTAAATATCATAATTTTTCGTCATTTTTGATTTCGTGGATTTATTTTTTATCGACATTTACCAATGATGTCCATACATATTTAGTTTAAAATAGTTATATATATAATACATAATATATTATGAATTATGATCTATGATTAATACTACCGTACCGCTATATTTATTAGATTTAATCAATTGGAAATACATCTTTTGTTGCTAGAATAAAGTTGGTATACGCGTACAATTCAAATCAGAGCTAGACCATAAAATCGGAAGTATGGATATATTATGGATAATATAATGTACCTAGGTATATAGATATCTATGTAGAAAAAAAATACTAGTATGTAAGTAGGTATATCGCATATATGGTATATATAATATATATATTTTAGAATAGTCTGTGTTGACAGATATATTATGGATAAATCAACACAGACCACGGGACATCATATATAATATTTATGGATAACTATATACCCAAACAAGTACCTCTATAATATTACAATTTCACTTTTTAAACATTTACCTATGCAAGGATCCACAATTACCTATCTGGAAATTATTACATAACATTATAGATTAATATTTAATTAAATTTATGAAATAATTTTATTTTTGTAGGTAATCAAACATAATTAAAGTAATTTAATAATAATTATAATTTTAGTATGTTAGGTAATATGCGAATCAGTTTTAAAAAAACTGTTTACCATAACGTTTGTTAACATACAAAACGTTGGATACCTACCTATCTATACGGAAATAATTTCTGTAATTCTGTTATAGATGATATTTTTTTCCTCGTTTCTCGAAGTATTTGAATATCATTTATCACGATGTGTGTACCTAACTATAATAATTATAAAATCATATTTTAAATACTATACCGATAAGAACTTTTCTGTGAAAATATTCAAATTAATAAATGTATAACAATGAAAACAATCTAATACATTTCTACAGAGAAAACACCGCCAGAAATAATATGGTTCCATAAATATAATATTATGTGTGATAGGTACATAGGTTAATGTACAAAAAAATAAAACCAAATAGATATAATTTAGTATCTATACGGATGAAACCAAACGTAACTACCAGCATGTATGATTACATAGACATTAATTATATGAGGAATTAAAAAAAAAATGTGATGTTTTATAGGCTCATCGTATACGTGAATTTTGTGTTTTAGAAATATGATTACGTAAAATGATCGAATCTTTCACTACTTCCACACCTTGTGATTACATGTTATCATGCTAAGCTCGTGTCACTTGGTGTTTCTTTGGTTCATTGCATCTTAAAAATATATTGTACTTTAACCGTTTCACTTCCATTCTGTAGCCTATACAATTGTATGTTACGTTGCAACATCACTCATGGGGTTATAGAACTATGAAAACAGTCAACAATTACTGTTTGTGTCACTTGACGTATCTAAATGCTATTAACAATATTATTAATATATTATGTGAAAAAACGAACGTCTTCAACTATGATACAATTTGAAAACTAATATCAATAATATCGTTTAATTTATTTGAAATATATAATTATATGATTTTAATATTTAAACCTTAGTAAAGGAACACACCTATATTATAATACTCTTGTTATAATACTCTTGTTTGAGTAGACTTTTACCTTTCTAAAACTATAAAAGGCGTCCGAAACGATAAATGAGGAAAAATTATTATGACTACCCGATGAAAGAACCAATTTTTTTTACTCTTTTATAGCTTGTCTTAGGTTAGTGAAATTCGTTATTATTACGTCAGGATATGCCAATTTATTGCCACATAATTTTCACTTAATCACTTGTCTATACCTATTTGAACCATCATTCATCACATTCAGTATAGAACCATTTAAATAAAACAAACAATATAATAGTCATTGCTAATCGTACTTCTCGAACAATCCAAATAAAATAAAACAAAAATGCATTGATGCCATGAAGTATAATATTGTCTACATACTTTCTTTTAACAATAATAATAATTATTATTATATTAGATATAGGTATACCCATTATACTTAATCTTAAAGGCAATCAATTATAATAATTTATTGAGTGTAACGTTTCACATTTGTACCAAGTTACATAGATAACCATTAAATATATTTTATTTAAGTTTAAATACATTATAAAAAAAAAATGTAGGTTTACGACGCTTCTTATAGTATTAGTCGTAATTTTGCAAAGACAGGATTTTGCAAATATTTTTACTTCTAGACATCCGATTCTTTACACACAATCCAACGTCTAGACATCCAACACTGTTTAGGTATTTCAGTTTAAATTCAGAGTATAAATGGCTGGATTGGAAATAATACCAGTCGCACCCGTTTCCCGTCCCTTTAACAGTCGATAAAGTGACAATGACGCCATACGCGTATATGTCGACCCACAATACAGGTAAAATAAATTATGATTCTATTGTATACGCATCACAAATCGTATATATTGAGGGATATCTTTTATATTATTTCTCTAACCTTTCCACTTAGTTTCATATCTGAATTTTATCTGATGTATTGTAGGGGATAAGAATGACCAAATACGGTATATTATCCATTAATCCACTAACATTTCAAAAGAATGTATAGGTGTGGTAACATATAATATAATTGTAGTTTGTAATTCAGAATGTAAGCCAAGCGAACATTTCTAATTTAGATATATTTCTACGTGACTGTAAACTGAACTGTCACATCCACACTTAACACATAGGAAAAATCCCGGCACACGTGTCGTATTTTACACATTCGTAAATTGTATACAAGTTTCGTCATTAAAAATAATTTTTCTATATAATTCACCCAAAGTACTCATTTTATAAAACCATAAATTTACAATTAATAAAAAAACACACAACTACAACGTTTGATCTCGGAGATCAACGAACATACACACTAAATTCTAAAATACAAAATAACTCTGAAATTCCTAAAGGAATTATAAATATATATAATATATAGAAATATATTACGTCAATACGAATTACGGTAGATAACGTAGATACGGTAGATAGCATACGACACCGTCAATTTGTTGGTAGATAGCATACGACACGTGTGCCAAAATCCCCCTATGTATAATGGTAAATGACGCTGTTAGACGTTTTCAGAAAATTTGGGAAAACATAATATGTAAAAAATATACAAAATATACAAAATGTATACTAATTTCACATTATATCCATGAAAATCCAAATAATTAAACAATGAAATATTTCTAAAATGTACATTACATCCATTTAGATAAAAAATATGATGGATGTGTGCAGCGGGCTATTAATTGTTTTTCTCTCTGACCGAAGTCACACATGGTGAATTCACGTTCAGCAGAACTTATCTTGTAAAGTTATCTTTATTATCAGAGTGAATTGAACCTTGAATTGATTATTATTAAACTCAATGTTAAAAAAGTTATCAGTGTTTTTAAGTTGACTTTTTTCGGTTATTTAAATTATTAATTTTTCTGCGATATCGCATATATGAGCATTTTTTTTTTATTGATCACAATAACATCGACAACAAAGGCCATTAGTTACAAATATTTATAAAACGATATAAGATATTAGATAATGTGTTGGGTACAAATAGTTTATGTTATATAATTAGGTGAAAATATTTTTATTTTTTTTTTAAATACGATTGAAAAATTTTGTTTTTTTTTTGTAAAATTAATTATGTCTAGGATTTTTTCATGATTGGGTCCAAGTGCAGTGTCTAGGTGGTAGGATATCCTATTATCTGAGCGTTTTTGGTTAAACATTAAACAATCGAATATTATGTGTTTGACGGTTAATGCAGTTCCATAGGTTTGGCAAATGGGAGGATATTAGGCCATAAGGAAACCAAAAGTGATTCTGGTGTGTCCTATGCGAAGTCGGTTAAGAACCGTCTCCTCTTTGAGCATTTTTTAATTGTAATATTTTGCACACTCGTTACTTGAATACAAATCGAAGTAAAGTAAAAGTAAACATAGGTAATGTTCTTAACTCTAAGTTTGATAATAGGTCAATTCACTCTTACATTAAAGCTAACAACACAAGGTTAGTTCTATTGAGCTCAAATTAATTTCCTATATTATCAGAGAGGGAGAAACAAAATATAGTGCGCTGACATCCTCTTATAAATGTGTAGTCAATCAATATACAGACACGCGAGCTCCACATTTATACTTCGTCAATTAATATTTAAAAAAAATACCCCTTAAGGTACCTGTCAATCATACTGGCTGATGAACTGGCTAATGGCATACTCCGTGCAGTATGCATGTATTATTCAATTAAAACCATTGCTCCACAATATATCTAAACACGTGCGTTTTACTCGATTACCAACAGTTTTTTTAGCCCGGTTACACCGCAGGGTACCTATATTTTATAATTCACGGTTTACGTGCTGAACTGTTGCACATTTTTAAAAATGTATTGCCGATTTAAGTGCTTTCTAACGGCAACGCTACAAATTATATAGGTAGGTACATGTAGCTAACGTGAGCAATATTGTATTTGTTAAATCAATTTAAATTTTTTAGTTCCGTAAGTTCGGTTACCTTTTATTATTGAACACGTATTGTGCAAAGTTTTTGAAAAGATGTTAATAATATTTTATATTATTCAATATTAATCTCAAAAAGGTTTTTATGAAATATATAACTCCTTATTATAAAAAGATTAAAGAATATAATATTATTGTGGATGGGCGGATGGCCATATTTTTATCTATTTTGTTTATAAGAATACTTAACAATTAAAATTGAATGATGACCATGGAACTATGTTGAATATAATATGGTAATTAACTATTTATTTATAAAAACAAAAAAGTAAAAGAAATTTAAATTATTAGGTATAAAATAAAATATAGTTAAGTATAACATTATAATATTAATTTAGCTTTAGTTTTAAAATATATATAAAACAAAGAATAAGTCGAATGATTACAAATATCACAATTTAATATGTTTAACCTTCGCATTGACTTGTAGCCATAATTTCATAAAAATTGATTTGTAATGCATTGAACATCATTACACTGCAGATACCCTTATCAAATAAAAATGTAAACAAAAAACTATTTTTGATATCAGAGTGGTGACAGAATCTGTTACTATAAATCGTAGAAAATAATTAGGTATACCTATATGTTGAACGCATAAATTATTTAGGTACCTACCTATCTTGCTCACGTTAGAAATTTCAATAGCTTGTTAAAGCTGTATAATACATCTAAGTATACGGTAAAATGAGTACATTTTGATTTTCTTTTGTCATCAATCGTTTAAGTCTTTTCGGAGTAGTACACATAATAGGTAGATTAAGATATTGGTCCAATAAAAGCACGCTTACGGTCAGCGTAATATAATATTGGATAGTTATATACAGTTCTATACTATTCTTCCGAAAGAAACTTTCCTACGGTTTATGTTATTGCGTTAGGTCAAAATAATAAATTATCTTTGTCGGAGGTCGCGTGGGTAATACGGTCTGGCCCCGCTAAGGTGAGGGTGCAATTCCTGACGATTATGTAATTAAATTCAATTTATCTAAACTAACCAGGCCGGTTCATGTGCAAATGTATAGTGGACACAGTGCGGAAAAAACTAAGTATTATAATATCATAATAATTTATATAGTAGACCGGCCGACGACAGTGGGAAACGAGCAAATGATTTACAACAGGAAACATAGTTGTACTGTATACAGTATACACTCATGTTTTTATATACATATTATGTAGATTATAGTATTATACGAAATACATCACACGCAGTCGTGCCCTTTTAAACACTTAAGGTGCGGGCCCTTTACACGTGTTTTCGGGTCACCCTGTATGGCAATTTATTGCGAGAATGTCATATCCCACACGATCGAGTTTTCTCACGTTTTCTCCGCGCACACTATACATAATATATATTATATAGTAGGTACTTACAAAGTTGTAATATCTACTCACGTGATGATAGCAAAACGGATGACATTTGACATTTTATCATTATTATTTTTTGTTTAGGGGTTGGCACGGTGAGGGGGTTACAATCCAGGATTTACGTGGTCTGTGTTCCATATCGTATATAATATATTATTATATGAGCTCCAATGTTGTGTGCGTACCATCTGGTCATGTAAAATATTCAATTAACTCGAAAACCCGCATTGTCCTGTTGGGCCGCCTCGGGAAAACGGACCCGTAGGCGGATCATATATATTATATTATTATTATTATACCATATACGCGTATATGGTTTTGCGCGTGCACATGTGGTCTTTAGTCTTTTGTTCAGTGAAAACTGAAAGTCGCTTCTGAACATTAAATACAATATAAACGAATACAAAAGATTGTTCAGATATCATGTACATTTTTTAAGGGCTCGTAACATACGTTTTTCATCCCGAACGTGACAAATTCCAAAATACAAATAGTTGTATAGGTGTAGGATTTTTTACTAATAGATTTCGATTCATCGACATGTGGTTTACATCGACATCGGATGTCAAGTGAAAGCAAAAATGGCTTTGCCGTCCAATGTGTTTATACGACCAGAAAAGTTATTCCAGTTTAGTAGCCATTTAACATTATTTACTTTTGAACAAGCTTTAACAACAAGTGTTTCATATATACAGAGTGATTCGATAAGTATGCTCACCTCTATTTTTTCTTTAATGATGTAGGTAATCAAATTCTGATTTTTAAAATGTTTAAGTACAGTTACTAAATTATAGGTATTTCAAATATATAGATTTAAAAAACCATTTAAGGAGTGTTTTGTGGAGAGTACCAACTACTTTTTTTTCAAACGAGAATTTCACTTTTTCCTGTAAATCAAATGAATTTTTTTTTCAATGTTTATGTACCTATCTTAATACATTTGAATTTGAACGAGTATTTGTTGAACATTTTAATTTTGTGTACTAAGGAGTAAGGATAATAATGGGGTTGGAAGATATAATGGCGGCTATGATGATTTAAAAACTTTAATGAATTAATGTGGACGTATACGTCCGTAATTAATATTAATCCATTAACATCTTATAATTTGTAAGCATGCCTTAGTATAATAAATACTAGATCCAATATTATTTTTATCCCTAAATGGTATAAAGATCTAAATAATCAGAAATATGGTCTTTAAATAAACCTATAAATTCATAAAGTCAGAATTCGAATAAATTCATTATTAAATTTAAAAAATTGGGGGTGAGAATGTTTTGTTAGATCACCCGACACTGTATTACATAGCCAATAGTAGGGCGTATATAAACTATAATGATTTGTTGACTATCATGGTTATTAAAATACAATTTAAAATTGTTTTCATAATATTTAATACATTTTATATGAAGACTAGTTTCTATCATAGTTATCTTAAATCATTGATACATTTTAAACCAACAATAATGTACCTATACAAATTATTATTTCACGTCTTAATCTTGCATTTTTACCATGTTTTTTAAATAAATTTCAAATTTAGAAACTTTTTTAACTGTTGACTTTAATAGGTGGGGCAAATAAGTCATACAGGATTTTACATTTTTTTGTACCGTTTAAGATAAATTATTGCTTTAGTTAATCAAGATGAAAATTGGTTACATAATCTAATTACGTTTTATTGGTGCACAATTTTATAATATGCTATAATATTTTTTTTTAGAAAATCGTTACGTTTTTATTTTTATTATCATTATTCTTATAAGATCAGTTATATAAATTTATTTTTTAATAAATATAAATTCAATGACATAAGTTGCAGTTTTATTACAGTGAGTTAGTTCTGTTTGATTTTTATAAATAAATAATTGTTTTTTATTGGTCTAGAGTCCGGTCACTTTGGCCATTAGCCATTCTAAGGGTTACGGTTGGTAGGGTTAGAATGGTCGGTATGGTTGGTATACAGTTGTATATAATATACACGTGTATGTGTCGCATGGTTGTTGTCACTAATGACCTGGATGGTCACCCATCTGGGAACTAATAGCAGCGGTCATTGCTTACTCTCAATTACGAAGCGTGATTGATTTCAACCTCTGCGCTGCACTAAACCACTAAAAAATAAATAGGTATCTATAGTAATCAATTAGGTATTTTTAAAAAATATTTGAACTATTTCAATAAAATTAGAAACAAATTGTATGAAATATCTAGAACATAATAAAATATAATAAATATGCTGTTATTGGTCATAGGTTTTATATTATATAATATGTGTATAACAGACATTAAATAGAAATTCATAAAACTGATTAAAAATCACTCATAATTTGAAGCTCAAAACAGAAAAAAAACAATGATATTAACCAATAACTTATTATATGAGATGGTGAGAATTGTAGATCGTTATATAACCCACTAAAAAATATAAACAAAACAATTCGGTCCAGAACGCAAGGTATGACCTTTTTTCAAGATAAGATGATTAGAAGCACTTCTGTGCTCTCTAATTATTAAACCATTTTTTTTTTTATAGTACTTTTGTTATCGCCTTATACAGGGGTGACTTCAGGTCAGTTCCATGGGAGGAGGGGGGGTTTAAATATTTTAGTCTTTAATACCGCTTTGCTAAATAAAAACTTAACATCTATATTATGCTTAATGCTTATATAATCTATATGTTTGATGTTTGTATCAACGGTTTGTATAATCAGTGTACAGAAAATTAACAAAATGTATTCATCTATTAGCAAAAACAGAACATCTCACAACTTATGGAGGAGATGGTCTCCCCCCCTCCCCATAAGAGACTCCCCTGGCCGTAAATGCGTTAATGGTTTTTTCAGTTTATTATCATAAAATCATTTTTCAACTGATATAACGTCTTAATGTATTAAAAATTATCTTGTTTTAAAAAAAATGTTTTTTTTTACAAATTTAAATTATTTGAAAGTCTACATCAACGTTTTTCGTTGTTTTTAACTTGTTCCTTGCTTGTGCTATTATTATTAGTTTCTTTGAATTATTTTAACGAACAATATCTGATCTGAATTACCTAATCTAATACAATTTTTAATTTTGTAATATATCATACAATATCTATTAAACAATTTATAGCTCTTAAAATAGTTTTAAAAACTCATCATTCTTTACTGTGATTCCATAATAATTTGTACAGTAATTAAATTGTGTAATATTTATTTTCTTCTTGTAGGTTGCGTATATCAACATAATATATTATATACACCTTATAAGGAACAAAAAGTCACATTTTTAAATGGTAGATTGCTCCTATAGAAAATTCTTTGCTCATATGTAATTCATTATATAAGTGACAAATGTGAATAAAATAATTATGCAATGATAATTACAAATATGTATAATATTCATACAATTTCTAAATTAAACTTAATTTCTATGCAAATTATATTTTCAATAAAGAAATCGATGTGCCAGCTGTACCGATCTCTTACGTCGAATGACAAACACTACACGAATACCTTACATGATAAAATAATAAAAGTTAGGTACCTTGTACCAAAAGATTAAAAACAATTTTTGTGGTTTTCGTCCATTTCTTTTTACACGATAATTTACACACAAAACATTTTATACCAATTTTGATGATTTTTCACCTTGACTTATGTGATTTTTCAACTGATCATTATTATTTCAATAAGTACCTATGTTGATTATTTTTTGGGGGTCATTTGATAACACGTCACATATAGTTAGGACTAATCGTTTGCCTCAATCTTATTTAAGTTTCCAACTTGAGTAGTTCATACATCAAACAATAGTTTTAAATTATAATTACTATTAGATTAGCTTATACAAAGGTCGTTCTGAGTACTTGTTCAATCGGGTTTTGGTATTTGATAAGTAATTCTACTCTTAACAAATTACAAACAAGGTAAATATTTTTTCTGATTAAATTATAATAATATTAATAATTATTATAATTAATAAAGTATTATCTGTCTAGAAAATACAGCATTGTATAACCTTTGAAGCTATGAATAGATTATAATACGATTGTGAAATTAATATCTAATATACTTAATTATATTATTATAGTTTAATAATTATAAATTTATAACAAATGTACATAAAATACAATTGAATTAGGTAGTAAAAAAAATAATAGTAATTACTATTAATAATAATTGTTATCAACTTATTAAGGAATATAGTTCCAAACAGCATGTTTACATTTTATTTTAGTTGTTTACTCGAGTAAATTAAATAGTAACATTTCCTTATTAACTTTGCATTTAGTATGAGAACTAAAATTATCTTAAGATTTCAATCGAAAAAATAAATTAATATTATTCAATTCCTGTCATTGAAAAAAATTGTATCCAAATCGTATTATATTATTGTTATTGAATGTCAACTTCTTTCATGTTTATACAGTAATTTCTCGTTATCCGAGAAAACTTGATATTGTTGTCAATAAAATCGATAAAGATACATGCTGCATATTATAATATGATACGTTATAAACAGCAAACTATTTTACAGACGTTTATAAAAAAATTAACAAATTCAAATTACAAATTACAAGATTATAATATAATATGTAATATTATCTCCTGCAATGGTCAATATTGAAATTGTAACTGCTGTATTAATTAGTCAACAGAATAATAATATGCTAAACTAGAAATTGTTTTTCAATAAAATATTCGATTTCCAATTGATATTTATATAATTATTTTAAATGAATAAATTTATTTCACATCATTTGCGTAGGTACCTAGAGTAACTGTATTAAATACATAATAATATTATTTCATAGAATTCATAAAGTTATAATATAGTGTGGAACATTGATTCATGCTACCTTGACATACATATTAAGCAGCTAATTTTCACGAAACTGTCAAACATAGAAAAAAAATTAATAATAATAATAAATAAATAAATTGTATGTATTAACCAGTTAAACGGGTTTATATATATTTTAAACGAATTCAAAATTTGCTTTTTTTTAAATTTGTATCGGTTCAAAGATAACTTGGAATTAAAATAAAACAATTTGTTTTTACAAAGTTTATCTAATAATAAATATAACGTTATTATATCATATCAAATAATGATACTTATGTTATTCTTTTCAAGTTTTGAAACAATATACCGAATAAATTCCGCTTGTTTGCTCCTGCAGCGCCAATTTATGCGACAAGTATAAATTTCTTGTGGCCGACGACGATACTATACGGTGTACACAATCATGATAGGTGTTGAGGTCCACAGATTTTTTTTTTCCAATCACGTGTATTATAATAATACTTACGTCGAGAGCACTCCTATGGGTTCGGCTTATAGTGTACCTATAGTGACAACGAATAACTCACCGCTTTTCTATTTTACCACTAGGCATAATATTATGTTTTCATGTCTCGTTGAAGTGTTGTTTAATATACTATCTACACGATGTATTTTTACTTACACTATAATAGCTAGAGAAAATATTATGCTTTGATCCGCACTTCCCTTTGCCTCCGGTCGGACGGACGAGACCGAAACAAATGATTTTAAACGCGGGTGCAACAATACACTCGTGTACTTGCCCCAAGGACGTTGTGGATGTAAAAAAAGTCATACCGTAATGATAAACATTGTCGCATTTAGGTAAGTGGGATATCATCACGAAATCCGTCGTCGTCCCATCGGGCAGTAATAATGTAACATATAGAGTTGATAATATTATTAAATTCAAGTAGATATCTAATGCATGTTTTTGTTTTGAAAACATATATTAGTCATCGCTTAAAACATTTTTAATTGATCTCACGTCAAACAGTACAAAACACTTGGGAAAATCGATAAATCTCAGGATGAGTTCATCAGTATTATAGGTAGCTACAAGAATTCATCTAGATTTCGATTACCATAGTGGCGGCGACGACGACTGCTGCTGCAGTTACCACTAACCGGGTACATTATGACGCACTCGCGTTGTACTATATGCGTGACAGCTACCCGTCTGCCGGCGACGTAACGAACAACCGGTTACCATCATCGTGGATAGCAATCCTGTTTAATATGCTTCAACGTATTCTTCTCTCAACCACCCTCTCCTTATAATGACGAACCTGCGGCCGACGCAAAGACAATAAAAACGCTCCTACATTTTTTTTCGTTCTCCAATTTTGTCCTCTATTTTTTTTTTATGGATTGTTATGCTGCGCGTATTATACTCGCTCACGATCTAGCTAGGTGGTCTGACTGTGAGTTTTACGGAAATACGAGTAGAATACATGTCAGTTTGTGTTTTGGATTTTTTTTCCTACGGGTTGAAATTATACAGAAAACCACCTGGATTTATGTGTTCTTAACTCTTGAGCTACCCGTATTACTGCGTCCACCAGGCTCATAGCTTTTCGTAACTATTATAAATCCTACCGAAAACACCGGCGCATGATAAACCAACGGTACACGATATAATATTATTTTTTTTCCTGACGATCAGCAGCTAGTAGGTGTATAACGTCATAATAATAATATATTAACTTTCAAATAAGTACTTTTGTTGTTCGTGTAACATATTCAAAACCGTCTGAAGTACCTATGCATTATATACGCACATACATTATACGTCCACGAAAAAAAAAAATACAATGTCTTCAATGCTTTTTGTATTTTACGTTTGTGTGTATTTATTTATAGGTATAATATCACTGTGCTTAACATAATATACGACTAGTCTCACTCGTAAAATATTCCGAAGGACAAAAATCAAAACACGTTACAATTAAGCATTTGATACCATCTAACAACACTGCAGTCATAAATGACTTAACAAAAATATATTGTATTGATGACTTGTACAAAATATTAAGTTTAAGAATACGCCTATTATAATATTATTATTTTGATAATCAAAAATAATTATTGCACATGGTGATAAAAATTATATTGCTCTTTGCCAACAGTTTAACATGTTTGCTTATAATGTTTTCAACGGTGGTTTCTGATTTTGTTAAAAAATATCTGTACCTAATAGTATCAATTTTATAATATTACAAATTCTAATAGACTTGATGATTTAACTATCACATTTTCCAAGACTCGCATAACCAAAAACAACATAATAGTATAATAAATCCATCGGCTGCAGAAGTTGAATATTTTAAGAAAATTTAATGCTGGGAATTAGGTTCATTTCAACGATGGTGCTAACGGATAATATGAGCATGCATAAACAACACATGGACGTTTCGGTTAACCACCGATCCTCGTCAGTTATTCACGGCCACAACACTAATCATATTGTAATCAGCTATATGGTAGCACGGAGTCAATGATTATATAGGTATGAAAAATTCGGTATTCTCGTTTCGAAACCGGCCTAGAAATGTCTCGATATATATAGTAAAAAATATAATACCTACTTAAAACATGTAGGTACTAACTATTCGCTTTATTAAACAAGAATCGAGATTAACAACGCAATATATTATGCAGGGTATCCATTTATACCTTATTATATATTATAATAATACCTTTCCACGAATTATTTTTTATTTACGTCTCCTTATTATTTGTTTTTAACGTAAAAAGTAACCCGCCGTTCACATAATATTTTTTAACGATAATAACACGAAAAAGTCGCAGTCTAGTGAGTTCACCGTCATGACCACGATGTCGTCGACTGCTGCATGTTAACGTTATAATATTATTATTTTAGGGCAAATAACAAGTGGCTGGGTGCGTGCTTTTTTTTAAACGGCAATCGAACACACATCGTATTATTGTCTTCATACACCTGCAAAAGTCTCGTCCACTGCGTCTGTCTGCATTCTTGATCATCACATAGACACACCCGAACAAATTATTAAGTGAAACACAATGGACTCAAAAATCGCGTGTGTATTTTACTATCACAAAAACGGCTTAGAACCTAGGCTCACGTTCTATGCAAATTCATACAATGTGCGTTTAACGAACTAGGTGACAATAGCGCCTACTGGATTTTTTAAATATAATAATAATATGTAGGTAGGTACGCGTAATTTTTCATATACTCGTATATACCTACATCATATAATAGAACTGTGGCTACAAAAGGGGTTTTGAATTGCAAAACAATATACAATGATATTCAAGGTCCATATTCATGGCATGAGTTTTTTTATTTTTTTTATCCGGTGTAACATTGTTTTGAAAAAAATTTGCCAAGTTTATTGATCTTTCGGATGCGGGCGTATAATACACATTTTTTTCGTACAATATTATTTAATATTATCATAGGTTATACCTATAAAGAACAAAACAAAAATGTAAAAAAAAACGTCAACGCGCGCGTACCTACTGCATCGTAGAAATTTCGCTCACCATCGTCTGAAAAGTAAAAATGCGCTTCTATCGTATAACGTGCGGATACATTTGAAGGAGAATAAAATATAATAGTAATAATGAAAATAAAAAAAAAAAAAATCCCATGTGCGTTCTTCATAAGACCTGTGTACCCAATTAGGAAATTTGCCATCGACCAGTCGGACGGGTCCCGTGTAGACACGGCGGTACGAGTAAATTGCTGCGTGTGTATATCATATAATATATACCTTCGTATATCATGTATAATAGTAGATGAGTGGTCATTGGACGCGAAAATAATATACGACATTAAATTCGGTTCTCGGAATCGGTGACGGACGAACGCCGCGGATACATGCATCGCACTCACCGGCCATATGGGAAAAGTTTTTTAAGGGTCGACTTTCACAATATATAATATTATCGTATAGGTACACGCGCCTAACGGTGTGCGTGTGTATGTGTGTGTGTGTGTGTGTGCGCTTGTGCGTACGATGTCGACTTGACCCGATCGGCGTTTAAGGTGTGCATTTGAGAACGATTATTATTTTATTAGTTCCACAGATGGTTTTTAGAAAATACTATACTTGTTAAGAAACAACAAACAAGTAGGTATATGTGCACATAAAATATAATGGGTACCGGGTTTCCGGAAAAATTTATTTTCGTTGAAAACTCACCGAATAATAGCAGAGGAATAAAAAAAAAAAAAACCAAATTAATCGATTATACTTGTCGATAACCCAACGATTAGCTGATTGCCCGGACGAGAGTACTCTTAGTAGATAAAGTAGGTACCTTAATTGTTTTTTGAACAATTTCTATAAAATTAAATATATAGTTTTTTATTTTTTATAAAGGGAAATAATGGCGAGTTATAGTAGGTATATGTATAACATATAATTACATAGCTCAACTTTTGTTTTTTCATTATCTACCTCGTTATCATTCACCGAGATCATCAGTGCTTTGTAAAATATTTGAAAGTTATTTTCTGTCAAGAATAAATGATGAAATTAGCAGGATTGGCATTTACTAAAATATATAGGTATTTATCGAGTTAGGTCGCACCAGAAAATTAAAATTGGAAGACATTATATAAATGAGTTCGGTTGCTTTAATGCTTGTAAAAATAAGTTATATTCATATATTTTATTTGCTGTTTGTATTAAAACATTTAAACATAATTATGCAATACTTACTAATGTAACTTATATATTTAGTATTTACGTACCAACATATACAATATATAGTTATAAATATTAAAATACTAAAATGCCAAAAGGTTATGTATAAAACGTGTTTATTTTAATTTTTTTTAAAAAATTATTACATGACCAATTTTTTTACTGTCAAAAATAAACTTATATGTATGGAAAAAGGGAGAGCTAAAAAATTAGATCCAGTATGGAATAATTCTGAGTACGTATCTTTAACTTGTGTAATACGATAACTAATATTATCATGTTAGTAAAGCCAAAAACTATAATATCATAGAATCTAATATAATTTCTCGCTGTTCCTTAAATAATTTTTTTTTTTTTAATTTTTTTGTCGGTTGCACAGAGAATTTACATACATTTTTAATAATAATTAAAGTTTACAATGAAAGAAAACAAAATTAAAATATGTATCACCTTTAATCACATGCTTGTGGTGGTGGTTGACAGTCATAATAACATGTTATTATGAACAATTTAATTATAAAATATGAAAAACTGACAGTAACTGAATAATCTATACATGCAATTAGAATGCTTATAACTAGGTAATATATAAAATTGCAACAGTTAAATATATTTCCTTATTAGTTCTTCATGTACTGAAAATAGCCAAATCTGATTTTCTTTTTCCCTTACCTAGTTATACGATTCCCATTATTATAGAATATGTCTCTTTTTATATTTATAGGCATTAAGTTTTAGTTTTATGAACGTTGACCAAACGCTTTTCTTGAATACTCCATTCTGAGATCAAACGCCCTATTTTCTCTTTTAACTTTTATCTTTTTCATATCCAAAAACTTATCTAAGTTTTTAATTATGTATAAAATAATTATTTTCTTATATAGGTACAGACTCATATGGTAATCCGCATCGAATAACATTTAATTATTATTAATTATTAATTATTTTTATAAAAAAAGTATATCTATACGTATACCAATGAATGCTATTTCTGTTTTGATTCCAAATTAAGGTAAACGAATAAAATATTTCACTCGGAGGATTTTCACTATAAAATGTGTTTCTATTGAAATTTACCTACATTGGATTCATAACACATATATATATATTATATGTATAGTATTTATTAGGAAGAAAAAACAATTATTCCGTTTATGTTTTGTCCTCTTATTAACTCTAACTACCAAAAGACAAATGACTCTTAATTGTTGAGAATTATTAAAAATTACAAAACAATCATCGACCATCATCTGAGATTAAAACCACAAGATTTCAAAACGATTACGTGATAATACAATAATTATATACCTACGTTATTTTTTTTTACATTTTTAATAAAACACTCATGACAGTTATAACACATATAATACGACCAAGGTTCGCATATAATCGTGTCAATGGGTGGAGTCTGCAGTATTTTTCGGTCGACGACAAAAAGAAAAATGATGATTTAACTTTGTTTGACGTGCTGCCTAGACGCATGTAAGCACGCCTCGGTCGCCGGTGGCGGTAATTACAGACGTACTGCACATATAACACAATAATAATGTGCCATTTGGCTTTGCACAGGTAGTTAAATAGTGACTGCAGGAGTCGTACTCGAGTGTAGTAGTTGTCAGAAGTAGTTGGTCATATGGATAAGTTACCTCCCTATATATAACCGCGGTACAGTTCAAACATTACCACAGATATTATAATGCACATATTAATATTATATTATGTAGGTACCTATATAATATTACATCTAGTAAAACACCATATGGGAAAAAAAACCATGTGTACCGATGTCGTCGATGCGATGAGGTACTCGAGTAAATTATTATAATATTCAAAATACAACACCACTTAGTAATCACTATAATAGTTAGTCGTACTATTATTATTCTTAGTTCAAATGCAGCTTACGTTGCATAGTAATATTTTATTCTGTTGTTGTAATAATGGAAATTATTTATAAAGTAATAAGTATACCATATACCTAACTATTGTATTATAGAAAAGTTATATTTCTGTTTTATTAAACATTACTTGTAAGTATTTCATCTCTACAGTCTACACTAGGTATATACAGTAAGTTGTATACCAGATTGTAGTCGAATATAATTCTGCAATATATATTAATATACTTGTTATTTCTTGAATTTGTGTATTTTCAAATAACATTTTCATTTAAATTCATACAAACATTAATATTTCAATAAACTACCCTTTAAGTTGTACTATCCTTTAACGAATTTTTTTCTGAATAATTTCAGCATTATTTTATTTTGCATTAAACTTATTCAATTTGAATCCATAAAAGTTATTTGATCATAATATTATATTGTGAGAGGATCTTATTAATTTGTAATGAATGATGATACCTATATAGTTTAATAATATTTATGTTTCGTCACAACTAGCGAAATCTATACTTACATGCCGCCTACATTGTATAATTATTAAATTTTTTAATACAGCTGGTTTATACATTTTATTTTATAATGGTTAATTAGATAAACAGTACCTACCTACCTACCTATAGGTCCATCGCTACATGATATAAAAGTTCGAGTACGATATTTAATTTAAAAACTTAGGTATATTAAAAGGTTATCATTTTATTAATTCTTATTAAAAGTGCCATATTATCTTGACTCTTGTAATTTAAATACTTTTGAATTTGCATTAATGAATTCTCAGTATTTATAATAATAATTACACATTGGTACGTAATTTGGTATTACGAATTGTAGATTAATTGTAAGCATGTGAAATTATTTTAGTTTTTCTTATTTTTTTTTTAAAAAACAATTCGATTAAATATTGTTGATTAGAATGTACCAGTTTGTCAGTACACGCAATCCAATAACTTATGCACATAATAATATACAATGAGTTTATGTTCAAACAGGCCCTTACAAATTATATAAAATACTAATAAAATATTTTTTTTGTGATGTATTTTTATGCATTCTAAATAATGATAACGACGTAATATTATTATGTAACAGGAATAATACCGAAATATGCGCTTAAGAAAATTTTTACCAATAAATAGGAATTTTTTCATGCTTTTATAAACACTTCGTATTATGTGTGGACGATAATACGATATAAGGTAAATATAATATTAAACATTATCCTACCTACATAACAAATTTAGTACCAAATAAATAAACAATTAATACAGGGTGTCCCGTGAGGATTTACTCATTAGCCGTAGAGGGGGACTCGCCGCCCAGACAAAAACCAGTTTATTGACGTTTTACTAATAAACTAAAAAAATTATTAAAAATCATGAGATTAATGAAAATAAAATGTTAAAAGCTCAAAATGTTCACAAAAATATACTCTATAGAATGGCTATCTTCAATTTTTTCAAAAATAAAAAATAAAAAATAATTTTTTTAACTTTTTTACTAAAAAATTTAATTTAATTAAAAAATAAAATATTTGTAGTGCTTACCTCTGCGAGTCTTAATAAAAAAACATAATTACGATATCTCCATTATTGCAGGAGATATCGCAATGAGTAAATCCTCACGGGACACCCTGTATATGCACCAGACAAACATACCACACTCAATAATTTTAACTCAGTATATGTTATATATTTATAACTTTCTGGAATGGTAGTCCAACAACTGAGTATACTCTATAGTTAGTTTTAAAATTATTGTATCCCATTATAATGGAGTTGAAAAATACATTTCGGTCTTAAGAAATTCCTTCAGAAAGCCAAAAATATATTTACCTAAAAATATCGGACATATGTCTGAATCACTGAAATCTACTCGAGTAATCTAAACGTGAGTAGATAACGGTGGTCGATTAGATAACCTTAGTCTATATAGGTACACGTCGTAATGAAGCCGAATAGCGAGCACTATATTATGATCCATATGGTCCCAGGCCCCTTATCGTAGCATACGGAACAGTTACTAATAACTAATAAGACATGTTTTTGTCGTTTGTGAAACTGTAGAGAAACGTCCGAAGACATTCGGGCACATGGACTTGGAGCATAAACATTAGTAAAGCCGATGAACACTACAACGAATTGCATGTTTAATGTGTCGTGTGTTAGAAAACAACGAGAAATGTCAGTGTTTCTTCGGCTGCTGTCGTCTACAACTTACTGGTGAACGATATAATATATTAGGTACAATATTCACGAATGACATTTTGATAAAAGTATTTTGTAGTTGAGACCTACAACTACCGAAATCGTGATGACAGTTGGGTTAAACTTAGCCAAAAAAGATTTTTTTTTTTTTTAATGATATATTAATTACGTCGTAGTTAGGACGCATTATATTTTATTATTTTTTAACGTTCACGGATATAATAAGTGACGCGTGTAGAATATAAAACTCGACTAGCGTATTTCAGAAAGTATAAATTCTCGTATTAGTGACGTTTATTATTATATTTTGAACAAAAACTAATAATTATAAATTCATTTTCGGACTAAAGAACTTTTATATATGTGAACTGTGCGGAAACGGTCGACGGTAACGACTAACGAGACGACACGTGGCAACAGTCGCTCGACTGGTGCAATGACTCTCGTCTAACATTCAACTAATTGCATTTTCAGTTATTGGTGAAAACGCGAAAATGGGATGCAAATCCATCTATCAAAACTGCGTCGGTAAACTTCACCAGGCGCATCAATGGAAAGCCAATAGGAAGCTGGCCAGCCAATATTTTAACATATTTAATATTATTATGCCATTGTACCGTTACTCCGGATCGGTAGTCGGTGTATATGTTCTATACAGAGTGATTCATCAAGCATGTTTGCCACTTTTCTGTTCTTCAATAATTTAGATATTTAAATATACCTATTTAAAGACCTTGTTGTCAAATTCTTGAGATATTTTGTACTACTTAAGGAAACACTTAAAATAAAATATAAGGATCCCCTTTTTAGTGTAATTTATTAAGTGAACAATTTTTTCGAAATTCTAATGAGTAGTTTTTCAGATATTAAAATATATATTATATACTAATAGCTGGATCATAGTCCTTAAAGATGGTTTTACAAAAATATAAAATAGAGGCGTAACAGGTGGATCTAGTATTTATTATAGGACCATTTTGATAAATCAGTGTTTAAGTAATCACTACAATTATTAAATCACCATATTATCTCCCCCTGTCCAATCTTCCGAATCCATTATCACCTATAACATTATGCTTGGATCACAGATAGTAAAAAAAAACTGCAAAAACTGCACTGTCGGTGAATCACCCTGTATATCAATGTAGTATAATAATATGGCCGATATGTATTATATATTATTATTAGGCTATAGGCCGTTTGTCCGCAATGACAAAACAATATTCGATTACCTGTTTGATTTCCCCTACCCCACCACCGGTGTAACTATAGTGATGTGTAGCAGCAAAACTGCTTATGCCGGAATCAGGTTAACCGTCCGGGTTTTTTTTTTTTTTTTTTGCCAACACGTCGGTGAAATTTGAATCGTTGTTTGAGTCCCCAAGAGATTTTGCAATAGCTATAATACTGCAGGTGCCTACCTACACCGCGGGTAATACACGAACATTTGTCACGATCGGTTTCCAAAACGCATAATAATATTCGAGACGGCCGGAACGACGATCGGGCTGCTGATAATATTATACTCGCGCCCGACCTATTTGTCTGCGGCGGTGATGAATTAATGCATATTATCGTGTTCGGCTGCTGTAAACTGATGCAAATCTACTGGATTTTACCGAATTCAGTTGTATGTTGTGCGCTGCAGTATATTATACATAGGTACCGGTTTCACTTTTCACACGTGCTCCTCGTTTTTGTGGCCGACCATTTGCACACAATCGATTCGGAAGAAGACCGCTGCGAAACCGTCGCGATTGTGCCGCCGCAGTTTTTATCCTCTTTCATTCTTTTTTTCCCCCCGCACTCGCCCCGGGGCGAATCGAGTGCAACTCCGTCGTAGCAATCGTAGCCGTCTCCGAGGAAACGAAACACAGTATACCTGAATAATATTATTATTATTATTATTATAATCCGAAGGCTTGCTGTAGCGAAAAATATAATGATATACGTGTGTACAATTAATATTACAGTTTGCCGCTCGTGTTTTATTCGCTCAATGTTATCGACGTACGTCTACCTGGTTTAATGTTAGAACTGAAACAATTTTATCTCAGAGTAATCCGATACGGCGTGTGTATAATATTATGTACGTAAAATAATATAATAAATGTATAATAAGTAGGGTATTAATATCGCTAACTGTCCGTTTTCAATACGCGTCTCGTCTCGGCTTCTGAAACACATTGCGACGTATTATTATTATGATATTTTAAGGGCAGCGATTGGTTTCCACCAGTCTACATCACTCACTCTCCTTTCTAGAAAACCTACGCCAATATAATATAATCATAATTTAATATCGCTGTGCCTACAGAGAGACTCTCGCGGGTAACCTCTATAATATTATAATATAGTGTATTATTCTCACTAGGTGGTGTCGTTCATTTTCATTTCACTCAATCGTTATACCTCGATATTTTGATAAAATATTATAATAATAATAGGTATATCGAATTCCCAAGTATGTTATATATAATTATAATTTATAGCTGATATTCAATGTTATTGAGCATAATATATACATGATCATAATATAATTATGTCTATACGAATAATATAATTATATTAATACTGCATTATAAGAATATTATTATTACGAAATTATTAATTGCAATTAATCAAAGTTGTTTAACGAATAATAGGTAGGTACAGGGTTTAAAACGAAAAATGTAGTCGATACCGTCAAAATTGTTTACTACAGATATTAAAAACTGCAATCATACATTTTCTGAACTTAAATATAAATTCTACCAATAGTATTAATTCGTATTAACTGCTACAGTTTTGACTTGTTCTTAAATTTTTTTTCAACTTAGAGTAGGAAAGTATCTAATTCGAAGGAATATATTATGTTTTTGTTAAATTAAGCAATATAACAATAACTTATCAGCTAGTTAGGTTATATTTTTTTAGTCGTGAACTAAATAGATTACATTTGTATGGCAGTGTATGTGCCTTAAATAATACTGTAAAACCATAAATGAAATCATTAAAAAGGATTAGAAACTCAAAATATGATTAAAGTCTTATGAATTATGGGTTATATATTATAATATATATGAAATGTTAACAAGAGGAAATGAAATGTCGGAAATGTCCAATCGGTGTTATGCATTTAATTATTATTTTACAAGTTATACACTTCCACAGTTGTTTTATTTGATAGCCAAAAAATTAAAATAATTGTAATCTACACATTTTTGTTAGTAGAATGTTAAATTATGTCACTTTGGTAATATTATTCCAGAATCCAGAATAAATTATAATTTATATTTGTTTAAATTAAAATAATTAGTTTTACTATTTATTGGATATAACTTAATAATATGGACCTTACATATCCCTTATTATAAATTGTAGAATATTTATTTTGCTTTGTTTGGTTGTCAATATTATCCTTAATGACTACCTGTCTACCTACGGCTACGGTGGTAAATAATGTTAACCAAATATATTACCAAACTATTTCATAATACTATTCACTTAAATGTAATATTTTTAATATATCTTAAACAGAATCACATTCTTAATATGGTACAATATTAAATAACCGTTGCTTGTTGGTGAATAATTGTGATAAGGGAAAATAATGTTATTATTATTATTATTATTCGTAAATAATCTAATTAGAGATTCTGTGAATAAATTACAACTTTCTTTAGTAATAATTACTATGTCTCACTAGTATCTACACTAGTCATATAAATAAAGCTTATTTTAAAATATGAATTAAAGTTTAAACGAAACATATATGTATACCATCAGCTAGCATCTTCACCTCAGCTTACTCGGGACTTATTTTATAATATATTTTGTGTCTAATCTATTAAATTAACATTCATGATTTATTGAACTGCTTATTAAATAAATACATAAATCAATAATTACAAAACAATAATTAATCTGCTTTTTTACCACATAATGAAATTATTACTGTTTGCTGATCAAAAATTAAAATATCAACGACGTGCAACTGAATGACCATAATATAAAGTTCTTAAAAAACTTACAGATATTATAAATTGCACATAGAAAATAGTAATGGTAATATATTATGTTATTAATATTTATTACGCAGTTACATAACTGAATATTATTTAATTATGTCACCATCAAACATAAACATAATAAAACTATATTATTTTCCCGCCTTACATATTTTTACTTTTGAATCAATGCATAATTGTATTTAGGTAATTTATAAGTTGCAATCGTCATTTTAAATTCATATATTTATTATAAGTAGAATTTGCTACGAATATTCTTCCCCGTTGAAGTACTATTTTCTTTGTCAATTTACAACTACTAGTAGGTACCTGCCCTCGGTTTTAAACGCAAACATTTTGACTGCACTTATTATATTTTTTTGACCAAAATATAAACAACTATTTAACAAGATAGTTATATAGGTAAACACTAGGTATAGGTAGTGCATTCCATATCGTATAAATAAACTCTCGTCAATTTTTATCGCGTTTATTATTTTATTAATCACCCATATACTTATACATCATCATATACTTGATGATTAATATGTATTCTGTTATTATTTTTTGAGATTAAACTATGCATATCACCGACATATTTTAAATACCTTTTGACATGCATCCTAATACTAGAAAAGTAGAAAATAATTATTATACTTTCTATACTCGCTACTAAATTATTGTTAAATTCTAGAAATTCATACATCTGAGAACAAAGAACAAAATCTATACAATAACATAATATTATTATCGTAGTAATTTCATTCTGAAGTCATCTAAATGTTTTATTTTTATTTTTTATTACAGGAAGAAATGCAGTTATGATCTCACAAGTCATGCAAGCACTTACGATCCTGTGTGCCTTGTTTATTGCAAGCGCATCCGCTACACCATGCCCCCATCCGTGCAAATGTTTCACCACCGAGAATGGAATACAAGTAGCTAATTGTACCGACTTACCGGATCAAATGACGACCGCATGGCCACAAAAAATTCTTCGAATTCACTTCGAAACTGATCGTGCGTCAACGGTTATGTTGAAAAACAAGGCGTTCAAACACTTCCCGCGGCTTACGTATCTAGATATTACTGGAGGCACGATACACTACGTGGGAAATTTGGCGTTTGATGGGTTACCGGAACTAGTGGAACTTAATCTTGTAGGAACGGGTATTAGAAAACTACACCGAAATACATTCACGAACAACCGGAAACTGGCATTCTTGTCATTAAGTAAAAATCCTAGACTCTTTGTGGGTCCTTCATTCCTTGTGTCCGAATCTATAACCGAGCTTGACCTATCAGAATGCGGGTTGACCACACTGAAAAGTGTGTATTTCAAAAGTTTACCCAATTTAAAATACTTGTTCGCTACGAAAAACCAGCTCAAATCACTCGGTTCACAATTTGGACCTTCCGGTGTGAAGTTTGTAAACCTTGCCCACAACCAAATCGAATACATTAACGAAGACTTGGAAGCATATAAACGTTTGAGAACAATTGATCTTACCGGCAATCCAGTTAACTGCACGTGTGAACTTTCTGAAGTTGATAAGAAATTATCGTCTAGGGGCGTGGCTTTCGGAAATTCGATAACATGCAACAATACAGGAAAACCGTTGGGTGATATGTTTGAAGTATGTTCAGACAAAGAAATGATGGGAGACGACCCCATGGACATATATCAAGCAGATCATTTATTAAAAATCGAAAAAAGTGAGATGCATTCGTTTGAAGAAATTGATGATTCTGGTTCAGGTTCAGGCAGCGGTGATAGTGAACCTACGGCGATATATGTTAAAACTACAACACAAACTGAAATCGAAGACACACAAAATAACACACAAATTGACGAGGTCAAAAACAATACACAAGTCGAAGAAGCAGTATTTACCAAAACTCAAGTGGGTGATACATTTATAGTTCCTAAAATCGAAACGACTTCAGTAGAACCCACTACTACCACCGTGGAAGTTTCGTCCAAAGACAAAACGGACGACACTACTGTACTCCCGAACGAGGAAGTAATGGTTCACGTTCAACCTTCGGTCAATCCACTTGATGGGAATTCATCCACCATGCGATCCAGCATGGACCGTGGAATTGTCTCTCAGACGATACAAGCGCAAGCGCCAGAAGACGAAGACAACGTCCAGACCCAGGTAGCCGAGTTCCTAAAGTCTAATGTTTATATAGCTGGAACAGCGGCCATATTGCTAATAGTCATCGTAGCTATTGTGTACAAGGCCGTGTGTTTGGGAAAATCACGGAGTCACAGTATTGTGTCCAGCAATGATAAGTCCGTCGAGCTCAAAGATATAAAATATGAAGCAGCCAATACGGAGGACGCACGTGACGATTCGCCGGCTAGTTCAGTGGAAGAGAACCTGCTGGGAGACCACGATAGTGATGATGAAGACGACAGTAGTGGCCCCAACGAAGACGACGCATTGTCTTCGTCACCGGTAACTAATGGTCACGCTCAAAACGGTTTGTTGAACAGCGTTATGGATGCTGTGAAAAATAACGAGGCGCCCACAGTGAGGACTACACCCGGCGGCCAAGACGTTCCTACCAAAGTGATAGTGAAATTGTGTGAAACTCCAAAAGCCTCCAAGCCAATAACAATCAATAACGTCCATTAAGTACTCCACAGAACATGAAGTAGCTCCTAAATATTATTGGACGACGACGAAAAACACATATCCAAATGTAAAATTCGTAGCATAATGTATGTTTACCATTTAAATGTATTAACGGTACCCCGTGTATAATTTAAGTTTTAACAGACCATTTTAAAAAATAAACACCTAAACAACAAAAATCATACGAATCAAATATCTCTGGTGTATAATAATATGTACTAGTTGAGAAAACTACTGTTGGCTTCAACGGTTAACTTCTATCCTAGTGGTGTAATTGTTATTGTTGTACATCGATGATTCGATTTATATATTTTGTTTCTTTGCCAACTTATAGATAGTATGTCATCCCGTAAATCTTAATATCTGTTTAGTTTTATAATATTATGATTATATGTTTTTATAATCAAGCCTAATTTCCTGGTTAAAAGAACATATTATTCATATTTTTAGAGGTTCAAAACACTGTAAATGTACATTTTGCTTAAATATTTAATATTATTTTATTTATTGTTTTTCTACTATTTATTTTTTTAATGATCTGTAACTTATGTTAAATTTTAATGTAAATTGTTTTTAATGTAGGTGTATACACTACGTTTATTTGTTTATTTTTTTTTTTTTTTTGTTGTAAATAAATAATTATTATTAAATTTTACAGGTTTCCAAATTGAATTAATAATGAATAAACTATTTTTAATTATTCTAAGTACTTAAGTAATATTATATATTTTGTTTAAGAAGTTAAACGAAACTATTTGAATAAGAATTTTAACAGAATGATCGTCAACTTAATCACGGGTCTTAGAGAATACATTAGTGATTATACCGGGGTATGGAATTTGATACATTCAACCAAGTGGATTATGTGTGTCTATATTATAGGTATTGTATTATATACGCAGAAACACGCCAACATAATGGGCTGCAAGGAAAGTCCATTGTGCAATAATATTGAGCTTGTCAACCTGCATATTTGTATCAAATATACAAAACAATTTAAACAAGTACCTACCCACCTACGATCGTAACAAAACATGTTTAAAGTTCCAAGTTCAGATGGACTGATAACTCAGACATACCTACAATTAATACAAATATAGATGTATAAATAAATAGTATAATGCTCAAAATCTTATTAACTAGGTATAAGTGTCGTTCAAATTAAATAATATGTCGGCCGATGCACAGAATAACGTAGAATAAAATTTAATTTTAATTTATTATTAATTTATATTTTATTACCAACGATGGTTATAGTTTTTTTTTTAAAAACCTCCAACTAACGAATAACACCAAATTATTCCTACATAATTTACCGTTCTATTGACGTATCGGTTAAACATATCAATATTATGCATTTGAGGATTTCATGCCCGCATTACATTGTTTCTGTCTTCTATAATAGACTACTATATTAAAGGGAGGGAAAAATTGTTAATTTTTCAAAATCGAAACCATAGGTACACCTAGCTAATTATTGTTTGCTTTTACATATAACTACATATTATAAGGTAAGAACTAAGAGTGTAGACTTAAAACTCATTTTACGAGGATAGGTTTACCTATACCCTTATTGTTAAATAATAATAATAAGTAAAACATAATAATTCATAAATAATAGGACCTGGTGCTACAACTTTTTTGTAAAAAATATATAATGTGACAATAATCCTGTAATTTGCATGAAATGAATTGAGTTAATTTTGGTTAACCAGATGATTCGATAACGTTGACAGTACCTACGTCAACATTATATATTATATAAAAGGAGAAATGTGAAATAATTAATGTTGTTATTTGAAATAGTTTGAGGGAAGAATATGTTTTTCTTATGCATGTTAAATAATAAATGTGTGGCATTCATTCTTTAATGTAGAAGACATTTAGAATTTCTACAACTTACTGTTGGCATATTTGGGGGTTGCAAAATTACATCTTTGCCCCAGCTAAATTTAAGGGTAGCAAGTTCTACCCATTTCCCTAAAAATTACGCCAGTGAGTGCTGGCTTGAAATAATATACCTATTAATGTGAATAAATATTGACCTATATAATGAAAGTTAAAGGTCAGAATATTATCTGACCTATTATCTGGGTAATCTCGTTGGTTTTTCTTATGTTTTAAGTTTTCACGGAGTTATGGCCAGACGAATTATATTGTTTATTATATAATATTATTTTAAATTTACGAATTATATTATTTCGAAATGCTCACGACTCGATCAAAAATGTACAATGATATGCCTTAAAGAAAACCAATTCGCTGAGAACGCAGATAATGTTTTTTTATGATTGATAATGATAAATAATGATTATAATCAATGTCGGCGTGAATTTTTTTTTGGTATGAAGCGACTACCTTATTTAATAAGAACCCACACGGCACACACCAATTTTTTCACATTTGAGACTTATATTTTCACACAATTTAAACGTAGGTTGTATGTGACTATGCGAATATAAATTATAAAATAGTTTTGCCGTCTAGGTCTTGGAGAATGGATATCCACCCCCATTTTTGCACGAGGCGGCTGCCTCATAAAATATTCACACCGCCACTGAATTTATAATTAAGTCCATTCCCTCAAATTATAATAAAAGCCAACAGTCGACAACATAAAATCGGATCTGCTGAACGAAAATTTGCCAAGTTCGTTTGTAAGACGGAGACAAACACACACCTACGTAATCGTAATGTGATATATGTAACGTACCTAATCTTAATTATTCACACGTTTGGTTGGTTATCATAACGGTATTATAACGTTATCTATATAATTCATATTCGCGCTTTTGATTTACTTGGAACTAATAAAAATGATAAAAAAAGCGTACCTATATAATATTAATGTAGAACTTTTGCACACGAACAAGTACCTATATTGTTCAATAATACAATTATAATATTGCAAACTGCAAACATATACAGTTTATCACGACCACTGTGTGTGCGTGTATTATAATTTATTGTACCTGTATCTTATAAATTTTAATGTTCGTCATTTAAGTGCAATAATATAATTGCATTATAGATAAAATCGAATAAGATACGACTAAAAAATAATTTTAATTATATTAATTGTTGATACACATATACACGTTAAGTAAACTCGGTTCGTGTGTAATACGGATCAATAAAAATACAAATAATTGCAGAGACTACTTAACTATCATCTGTTTTACTAAGTGACTAGGTAAGTGTATGGTTTTTGCTTGGGCGATTGCAGGGTCGTCGACCGGTAAGTACAAAGTTCGAAAGCTAAATTATTTCTGCAATGGTGGTTTTGAAGTTTAATAATAATTAATAACATCGCGTTATCATTTATTAAAAGCATGCTGTTTTACAGCCAACCAATTTCAAACAACACCTTGTTTTAAATGAAACGGTATTATAACTTTTAAGTAAACCCGAAGTTATGTGAAAAATAACGTTTAATAATTAAATAATATGATGCATTTAATATTATTTATGCATCAAAGTAGTATAATATTATATTGCGAAAGATATGAACAAATAAATAATATTTATTGTACGTAATAGGTATATATTACCATAAGAGGTGACTATGTTTATGCATTAAAATACTTGGAAAATGGTAAAATGTTTTTAATTTTGAATATGTACAATTTGTAAGGGGTTTTTAATTTATTATGAAACAATATTGAAATGGCATTCATAGCAATAATTACAAATTTGGCACTCTACAAAATATATTAATATGATTATAAATATTTGGCCGATCGAATGTTCTCGATTATCTTTGGTCCAAAATTACAAGCATAATAACCCGACAATCTGTAATATAGATAATAAATTATATAAAAATGATAATAGAAAATCGGAAAATATTAAGTAGAACATTATTAAAAATACTTTGAGCAAAATTTAAATCATTTTATCTAACGCAATATTTATATTTTACAATTATCTACATATATCCAACAAATAATATAATATGAGTTAACTCAACAAATATATAAAATTACGAAACGTTCACATATTCAATCAGAAACATTCAGAGTATAAAATATGCTCGGAAATCTGGGCCCTAATAATTATATGTACCTACCTATATTCAAAACGTTTTCAAAAAACCATTAGGTATGGTCAATGCAGACAGTCGATGGCGACGAGTCTAAGGTTTAATCGTCGTACACTATTGTGCGGATTGTAATAAAATTCTCTTGAATCGATTTATGTGTCGATGGACGAATTTATTGGTTTTTAAGTGTTTGAAAATCACCGCCGCTTAATGCGAATTTCTGTGTCGTTACAAATCGCGTCGACCTATAGCTGTCTTTAATCATCAATAAATTAATATTTTTCTCAGTGGCGACCGGCAGAGATAGGCAGACCTATTTATTGGTAGCAACGTGGAATTAATGTTTAAGACTCGATATGTGTTTTCCTATTATTTTTAAATATTATACAAAATCCTTATATTATGTTTCCACGATGGTATATAATTTAGGCCTCTGGCAATACATTGTGCCAATTATTTAGGATTTAGAAAATCCAGGTTTTCTGCTATTATTATACAAAAACATCAAACTAATAAAAATTGTACACACTTACATATAATACGTACCTAACTAAAATAATGTAATTTTTAAAATTGTTAATTTATTAATAAAATTACTGTAAACACAATTTGTTATTGTAAAACTCATTAAATCCTAATGGTCAAGGGCAGTAATAATAAAAAACAAATGGGTAACTTTTCTGCTGTACAGTAGGTACATAAAATATATAAGTTAAAATATTAAGTCCCCACAAATATTGTTAAATAGTAAAATAATAACCAAAATCGTTATTTTTTGTTTGAATTTGTCAAAATTTGAACACCATGTGTACAATAATGTGTATTTATGTATAATGCTTTATTTCGTTAAGATTTTTGGGTTTTAGTAAGAACTACTTATGAGGAGGTTCCGTGTATGGTTTATCAAATATTCAAGCCTTATATTATATAAAATTGAAAATTGTATGAATTTTTAACTACAAAATAATTTTCACTTGTTAAGAAAATCTTAACTCCAAACTCTTATAAAATAAATATCGGAAGTACATATAATAATATTATGTTTTTAATATTTTTAACCTTAAAGAAAATATTAATTTATGCGGATTCTTTTATCAAGTTTTCAACCTTTATTACTTAGTTCAAACATTTTTATTTAAACTAAAATAAATTGCCGAATCTTCCAGCGGATTTGTGAATTTAACTTCAGGCGCCTGATTTTAACTCGAATAGGCAACTTATCTTTGGTATATGCTAATGTGGACGTTGTAGGTTTTAGTTTTAAATTTAAACATACATATATTTTTATTGGGCGAAGTTAAGCGAACTCCTACCTCCCAGTTCGACGCAATTTGTTATTACTTGTTGGTATTTCTTCCTTAACCACTGGGCAAATATTCATTAAACTTGAATTATATTACAATATCAGTGGTGAAGCCACGGATAGGGTGGCATGACCCATTGCCCAACACCCAATTGGTCATATAATTTTGAGCACTCAACGTTTAGGCACATTGACCTAAACGTTAACATGTTTGGGTACAAATAGACACAACATTTTGGACAAATAGAATAAAAGGTAATTTACAATTTTACCTGGTAAATCAGTCTAATAAGGAAACGTTTGTGTAAAAATAATATACGATATTAGACTATTATAATCTTTATTACACCTGTATCAATGTAATATATATGAGTTAAGACAGACGACTTGTAGCGATAAAAAGTCACAAAATATGCACTTCAATACCTACTCAAAATAAGCATTTATACAGCGAAATATGCATTTTAAAAATAAAAACAAGGCTATTTTGAATTATTATTTGTATTAAATAAATTTATTATTTTGAATTAGATAAATATTAGAAAATATTTTATTAATATGACATCGGACCATACTTTCGTAACACAATGTAAGGGTACACAATTAAATAATTTTTAAAAATTGTCATTTTAAAGATGGGCTCACACGAGGAAATTGATTAAGTATTTTCAATTGTGAGATTATGGATTTCCCCCAATCCCCAAAACACACACAACGCACATTATAGTAATCAGCGCGTTTGTCGGTGGTCAGAAAAAAAATAAAACCTCATACATTTCTTGGTACAGAAGAAGGAATTCTAAAAATTGTATAATAAATAAAAAGAGTATACTTACTGCGCCATCTAGTGGCAAAAGTGGGTAATGGTAAGTGATGGATTTTCGAGAGTATACAAACAATATTCAAAATTAAAACATAGATGTCACTGGCATTCATGACCTAATGCACCGACCAAGTACTAAAAAGATCGAATAACGACGGAGATGTCATGCAGTTATATGTGCAACATTGGCGAAACTAGGGGGGGTGCAAAAATGTCTTTTGCCCACCCCCCTGAAGCTCTAATTTAGCTCTACTTATTTTTTAGGTGTAACTTTCATTATTAAATTGAAATAAAAATTAATTGTATATATTTTTAAAATATGAAATACTAGCTGATCCCGTGCACTTCTTTTCAAATTAAATGTACCAACTCTATATGACTTAAGCTTTGTTCAATTCGCAGTGGCGTACATACGGGGGGGGTTTTCGGGTTCAAACCCCCCCCAGGACCAAAAAAAAATAAAAAAATAATGTGATATTATTGATGAATTTCTTATTATTAATCAACCGTGTATACACAAATATACGTCATTATAATATGACTATTGAGCAAACAGTAAACATTATACCAAACCAACAACGAAAAAAGATTTCATAACGAAATTATGGGTGCCGTATAATATGGTATACCAATCAAAATAGACATTATTTTGATCGTACACAGTCAGTTAGTTGCGTGCGGATATAAATACATATTAATATTGTCTTTATCTCGACCGACTCATTATAAACACACAAGACTTTGAGTTTTTTTTTTTTTTAACTCAGTTAAGTTATTATGCATACACATATAGATATAGTATATATTGTATTTTTAAGTACAGAAGTTACCTATCACATAAGTAATAAGTAATAAATAATAATAAATAAGTATTATATATTTTAGTTGTCTTTCAAACAGATATTATTTGTGTACATCATAATACGATGAGTATTGAGTAGGTATTTTTAATTTTAATGTTTAACTATCAACGTGAATACTGTTAATAATAATTTTTAATAATAATTAATAATCTCACAAAACCGTAAACCATAAAATCAATAGGTAATTGATTTATTTTTTTTTGTTTATTTTTAGATTTTAGTGTCGGCACTCGGCAAACTATATCACAATATTATGTCTATATTATTGAAATTTTGACATGGCAACAAAATAGACTCAAATAATGAAATGTAAAAAAATGAAAAACAAAATAAATTAACTTACAAATAAAAAAATGAATTCGTTAATTTAACGTTGATTAAAAAATAAATTTAGTAAATTAGTAGTTAAGTTAAAAATTATTATTATCACAGCATAATCATTATCATTCGATTTCGATATATTTTAGGTTTTGAAGGTAAAATAAATAGTAATCATGGCTGAAAAAAATCAATCGAAACTGCAATCTTTTTTTTCTAAACCACCCTCAATAATGAATTCATTGTCAAATTCATTAAATGCAACTCAAACAGTTATAAGTTCCTCTAGTTCCTCATTACCATCAACTGCATCTGCTTCTGATACACCTATCACGCAGTTTACACCTTCGACTACAGATATTAATCGTACATCTTCCAGTTATAATATTTTTGACATTGCACATTACACAAATAAATTGTTAACGCAAAGTGAAATAGAAGAAATTTTGAGCAAAATTTGGGTCCCTGATATTAATTACAATTTTCTTATCAAAATATCAGTAGTCGGTAAACAACAAAAAGTTTTGAGGTTGAAATTTCAATATAAATGGCTAATTAACTTTCCCTGGTTGGCCTATTCAGAAGTAAACAATGGTGCGTATTGCAAATATTGTGTTGCTTTTACTAAAAATGAAGCCGGTGTTAATAACCAAAAATTGGGAGCATTTGTATTAAAAAAATATGATGATTGGAAACATGCATTGGAAGACTTTAAAAATCATTCGAATTTAGAATATAACAATCAATAGAATTTTTATTATAAATAATTAATAATATAATATTTATAATATTCTGTACTTACTATGTGCATATTAAATAATATTTAACTGCCATGAGTTACGTAAACCTTTGTATTTGTTTTACTATTTTGCCTATTAATATTTATACGTGTAATGTGTTTGATTGTTAGGAAAATGGGTAGTTGCAAAGAGAAAGTTATAGTGCTGGTTATTTTTTTTAAACCTCCCCCAGAGCAAATTTGAATGTACGCCACTGTCAATTCGTTATTAAATATTCGGTGTATGGTGTTCAAAATGTGTCTTAATTAATGTGTCTACTAATAATTTATCAGGAATCATAATTTCTCTCTCCGTAAGAACCATAATCGTACTTCAAGGCGTTGAATAAAAAAAAAATTAGCGAAATCGATTCAGCTGCTCTCGAGTTTTGTGCTTAACAGGGCCTAAAATTAGGATATTTTGCTACTGTACACGTATTAATTCCAAACCAAAATATTTTAAAATAATGAACATAGACCTATATAGTTTTGCACATGCCACAAATAACTTCATTGCATAATTATTTTTGCTATTCATTAATTAGTTATGATAAATACAATCTAAGACTATCTTCTACAAAATTCCTTGATACCAATATGGCTATATCGCTGAACATTTTAAAATTAAAAACGAAATAGCTTGGGTTAATACACTTATTATATTATAAGCCAACCAGCATATGGTGTAATTGGTATTATTATTTATTTTAAGTGTTAAGGATTATAAACGAATACAATATGATGCTACTTAGAAATATTAAATAATCAAAATTGGATAATATAATATTTGGATTTTATTTAAATAAATAAATAATAATCAAATAAAAATGTGCAAAAGCCAAAAATAAGTACTGCACACTTTTAAATTTCCAACTGGACAATTATTATTGTGCCTCTATTGGTACAGATTGTATATAACTTATAAAAATAAAAATAAATAATAATCTAATATTTGATAGAATTATTTCTGTTCAAACATCAAAACTAAAATAGACAATTTACCTAGTCATGGAGTAACGCTTTTGGCAAAAAAAAATTACAAATTATTTAAATCAGGAAACTGATTGAAAAATGTTTTAAACAACAATTCTGTTACATAGATTATGAGGTAGATTGATCTAATTTTGACACTTTCAACTGGGCTCAACTATTTATATAAATAGTGGTCTAAACGTTGATCCAAAAATAAATCGGAAAATGTTTGTTTTTACTTACATAGGTGTGGGCGACATACCTGTTGAAGGCTTTTTACTACAAATTTAAATAAGTATGCATTTTTTGACGGAAGGATTTCTGTTCAAACTTCAAAACTAAAATTGATAGTTTACCGTGTCATTGAGGAACGCTATGGGCAAAAAAAAATTACAAATATTTTAATTTTAATCAGGAAACTGATTGAAAAATGTTTTAAAACAACAATTCTGTTACATAGATAATGAAGTAGATTAATCAAATGTTGACGCTTACACCTGTCTAAAACTATTTATTTAAATAGCAGACTAAACGTTGATCCAAAAATAAATCGGAAAATGTTTGTTTTTACTTACATAGGTGTGGGCGACATACCTGTTGAAGGCTTTTTACTACAAATTTAAATAAGTATGCATTTTTTGATGGAAGGATTTCTGTTCAAACTTCAAAACTAATTTAGGTAGTTAACCGTGTCATTGAGGAACGCTTTTGGCAAAAAAAAATTACAAATATTTTAATTTTAATCAGGAAACTGATTGAAAAATGTTTTAAAACAATAATTCTGTTACATAGATTATGAGGTAGATTGATCTAATTTTGACACTTTCAACTGGGCTCAACTATTTATATAAATAGTGGTCTAAACGTTGATCCAAAAAAAATTAGGAAAATGTTAGTTTTTACTTACATAGGTGTGGGCGACATACCTGTTGAAGGCTTTTTACTACAAATTTAAATAAGTATGCATTTTTTGATGGAAGGATTTCTGTTCAAACTTCAAAACTAATTTAGATAGTTTACCGTGTCATTGAGTAACGCTTTTGGCAAAAAAAAAATTACAAATATTTTAATTTTAATCGGGAAACTGATTGAAAATTGTTTTAAAATGAAAATCCTGTTACATAGATAATGAAGTAGATTGATCAAATTTTGACGCTTACACCTGGCTAAAACTATTTATTTAAATAGCAGTCTAAACGTTGATCCAAAAATAAATCGGAAAATGTTTGTTTTTACTTACAAAGGTGTGGGCGACATACCTGTTGAAGACTTTTAAATACAAATTTAAATAAGTATGCATTTTTTGATGGATGGATTTCTGTTCGAACTTCAAAACTAAAATTGATAGTTTACCGTGTCATTGAGGAACGCTATGGGCAAAAAAAAATTACAAATATTTTAATTTTAATCAGGAAACTGATTGAAAAATGTTTTAAACAACAATTCTGTTACATAGATTATGAGGTAGATTGATCTAATTTTGACACTTTCAACTGGACTCAACTATTTATATAAATACTGGTCTAAACGTTGATCCAAAAAAAATTAGGAAAATGTTAGTTTTTACTTACATAGGTGTGGGCGACATACCTGTTGAAGGCTTTTTACTACAAATTTAAATAAGTATGCATTTTTTGATGGAAGGATTTCTGTTCAAACTTCAAAACTAATTTAGATAGTTTACCGTGTCATTGAGTAACGCTTTTGGCAAAAAAAAAATTACAAATATTTTAATTTTAATCGGGAAACTGATTGAAAATTGTTTTAAAATGAAAATCCTGTTACATAGATAATGAAGTAGATTGATCAAATTTTGACGCTTACACCTGGCTAAAACTATTTATTTAAATAGCAGACTAAACGTTGATCCAAAAATAAATCGGAAAATGTTTGTTTTTATCTACATAGGTGTGGGCGACATACCTGTTGAAGGCTTTTTACTACAAATTTAAATAAGTATGCATTTTTTGACGGAAGGATTTCTGTTCAAACTTCAAAACTAATTTAGATAGTTTACCGTGGCATTGAGTAACGCTTTTGGCAAAAAAAAATTACAAATATTTTAATTTTAATCAGGAAACTGATTGAAAAATGTTTTAAAACAATAATTCTGTTACATAGATTATGAGGTAGATTGATCTAATTTTGACACTTTCAACTGGGCTCAACTATTTATATAAATAGTGGTCTAAACGTTGATCCAAAAAAAATTAGAAAAATGTTAGTTTTTACTTACATAGGTGTGGGCGACATACCTGTTGAAGGATTTTTACTACAAATTTAAATCAGTATGCATTTTTTGATGGATGGATTTCTGTTCGAACTTTAAAACTAAAATAGATAGTTTACCGTGTCATTGAGTAATGCTCTTGTCAAAAAAAAATTACAAATATTTTAATTTTAATCAGGAAACTGATTGAAAAATGTTTTAAAACAACAATTCTGTTACATTGATTATGAGGTAGATTGATCTAATTTTGACACTTTCAACTGGGCTCAATTATTTATATAAATTGTGGTCTAAACGTTGATCCAAAAAAAATTATTAAAATGTTAGTTTTTACTTACATAGGTTACGTGGATTATTATTTTGATTGATTTGATTTTGACGCTTACACCTGTCTAAAACTATTTATTTAAATAGTGGTATAAACGTTGATCCAAAAATAAATCGGAAAATGTTTGTTTTTACTTACAAAGGTGTGGGCGACATACCTGTTGAAGACTTTTTTACTCAAATTTAAATTACACTTTGCTAATTAGTAATTTGCAATAATCAATATTGCATATTAATCATATAAAAATTTTAAAAAGTTGAAAAAAAATAACTGCATATTTTTATATTTTCTTCTGCCCATAGTGTGTGCTATTGCACACAATTTTAGGCCCTGGCGCTAAGCAACACATTCAGTGATTTATTTTTATACTATAGATATTAGCATCCCACTTTTTAGAGGTCAAGTGTAGCCTAGATGTACACTAATGCATTTGTTTGCTAGGTATATGTACTATAATATTATAATATTAGATATTTATTAATCATTAATTTTACAGATCAGAATGATATTATTTTTAAATTTGTTATTTTATTAATATTCAAGATCCACATTTACCGTGGTCATAACATTTAATTTATAAAATGTATTTTCCAACATTTATATAATAATAATATCATATATTAGTTAAGATATAAATAGAAGTGTATTCATTTTAATAAATTATATTATTATAAAAGTATTGAGACCACCTCAAGTCTCCACATGATTAGTAAATAAAAATTGTATGCCAATATTATAATTAATTTTATAATAATGTAGGTATAATGTATTAATGTACGTATTTCATTTTTATATATACCTAATGAGTAATGACCAAGATGCATTATATTATATCCATTTAGTTACACGCCATACGTCACTTCGCCGCATCGGTACCATAACAAATTCTTTTTTATTCTTTTTATTGATGGTTGATTTAATTTTTTGCCTTTAGGTAAGTACGATAGTCGTGGACTTGTTATTACAAATTGACAATGTATATAATTATTATGAAAGTAAATATTATAATAAGCACTAGACACGCAAGTACGCAATAATGTGTTCGACAAACGCATTGGTGAGCTTCCAGCGAAACATTCATTCCCACTCCTTTCTATTCGGCCTTGAACATAAAAATCACTCTACCAGAACATTAATAATTACACTTTACATATATAATAAATATCTGTCTGCGACCGGTCTGATATGATAGTCGACGGTTGAGTGTTCGATATTGTAAACGCGTATTCATTTTATGTCCGTCGTGAATTTGTTGCCAGTTTGTTATAAACCATAATTTGATTGTAAGCTTATCTTTATATGCATGTTATATTTATTTAATTTATACAGGATTTTCAGTTGTTATATCTATATTCTATAATTATTATAATTTACCGTTCAATTGATTATATAAAATAACATTTTAATGTTATTAATATTTGTGTATGTTATAGCCGAGTAAAGTTTTAATAATGACTTACAAACTAACATACTTCAACTTCACTGCTTTGGGCGAACCCATCCGATTCCTGCTATCTTATTTGAACATTGATTTTGAAGATGATCGTATCGAAGTCGAACAATGGCCATCAGTCAAACACAGTAAGTCGTTTAAAATGTGAAGATTATTGTATTACTGTTTATTGATATTAATTTGTTTATAAAGCTATGGTTTGTATAATGTTTGTCAGATATATTTTTTAAATGTTATTCAATAGACAATGAAGTAATAAACTTGAGTTAATAATAATTAAGTCAAGATAACATTCAAATCCTAAAGTTACTAATACCTACCTAATAATAGTATATTATGCAGAAAAATATTAACTTAACTCAGTTAAAAACAAGTAAATTCATTTTCTTTTAATTAGGTACCATCTGCATTAATAACTAGTGCAACTTTCAAATTAATTAAAAATAATTTTGTTAAAATTGCACCCTACTTCCTATCACTCGGTAAAATACAAGACATCATACTGCCAAAATCAAATTTGTAAATTTTATGTCGTGTAATTCATAGTATCATTATATTATGAGTATTATGTTTTTTCAGCCATCCCATACGGTAAGGTCCCGTTGTTGGAAATCGATGGTAAAGTATTGAATCAATCTACGGCCATCTGTCGCTATTTAGCTAAAAAGGCTAATCTAGCTGGTAGAGATGATTGGGAATCTTTATTGATAGATATTGCCGTTGATAATTTTCAAGATTTTCGTCTAAGTAAGTACGAGTCTCTCCGTCTATGTACCTACACTGAAAGAACTATTTAAAGTGTTTAACATTATTTTTAAAGGTATAATATCGTATTGGTATGAACGAAATGAAGAATCTAAAGCTGCAAAATATGCAACGTTGGTCAACGAAACTATTCCATATAATATGGAACGATTTGAAAACATTGTTGTTGAAAATAATGGATACTTTGTAAACGGAAATGTAAATAACGTATTAAACCTCAATGATTTAATTATTTATTTGTACTTAAACTAAATTATTTTAAAGAGTACCTACATAATTTTGAATTCATTTTGTAACACGGTGTTATCGATGTATCGATATAGTAAATTAATAGATTTTAAAAACTTAAAATTATATTAACTATTGTAAGTCAGTTACTTTGACAGGTACCTACTGCTTTTATTATTGAAATACATTTAGGTGGATATAGTAGGCAGTGCCGGCGCTAGGTATTGCGGGGCCCTGGACATAGGTAGGTAATAGCCTTTAGGTTCTCGGAGAGGGGTGAAGTTTTAGTTTTTTTTAAATCAGGATTTTAAAAAAAGTACTGTTTTTCGTCGAATTTTAAACACTTTAATAATATTAGGTTATTCTTATTCTTTTTTTTAACACAAAATTATTTACAAATAATAAAATAATAACTAATTAGGTACATAGGTGCAACAACAATATATAAATATTTAATTGAAGTAAGAACATATTAATTTTATATTAAAATATTTTTTTTCTCGATTTACTCTGAGCAAAGGCATTGATGACTTCTTCATAATTTATTGATTTTGATATCTCTATATAGGTAAATAATTAAATTTAAATAATGCTCTGTCAATTCTTAATGAATCAAGATATTTTAATGAAACAAAAATCAAATTAAAGCTTTTTCTTTATCTTTGTTATTCACTTGCCCCATATATAATTGTATGTAATACTAATAGCAAAAACAATCCGATTTTGCACTTGCCCCATGAAAAGGGGCAAGTGTGACGTTTTAAAATTAAAAAAAAAATAAAATTATTCTTAGGTGAGTGATAATATAACTTTGTTGACTATAAATTCCAATTATGTATATCTAGAGGTGTTACATTATGGAACAATAACAACTTTAAGTTAAAAACAAAAAAAGTATTGTCAAATTCAAAATTAACTTTTCATTTTTGCGTCACACTTACCCCACTTTACCTTACCTACTTGTGTAAACGGAGACAACACATTCGAGTGCGATTCCTCCTGATGAAACCTTGCTCAGCACAGAATTAGTGGCGTAGCGTGAGTTTCAGTTAAACCTTTGAGTGGAAAATCGTAGGCTAATAAATTCATAAGGGCTGGTTATTTTATTAATTTACATTTATTTTAACAACTACATAAAATCATCAATTAAATATAAATTAATTCATCAAAATGTTTGAATAAAATAATAAATTGTTTAATATTTAAGTACGCTGTACGCGACCGCGGCAGGCAGAATAATGCAATATACGACGGTAGACAATAAATATTAAAACTAATCCTGATTCCTGATACACTGTAGAGTGTAGATACTCACGCAGTACCTATATTTAAATATTTAATACGGCTATACTCTAAACTTAAGTGTAATAATAATTTCATAAAATAAAAACTTACTCTTGTGATATGCAGAAAACTGCACAAAGTGGACTGCGGTCAATTAATACTCAATTAATGACTAACTGAATTTATGTTAGATAATCAAATAAATATTTTAAGAATATAGCTTTGTCCCCTTCTATAATACGGCGATACGGGCATACAACACGCGGAAAGCCTTTCCAAATAAAGAACAAAGAAAACAATAACCATAGAGATCATAAATATTTATATTATTATTTATAGTAAGAATCCTACTTGACGGATATCGTCAAAATATTACGCTTTCGTTGTATCAATAACGATTTACTCTGTAGTTTGTACTATGGCTAAATTTAGATATTGTTTTCCAAATAACTGGTGATAGGCATAATATAGATTTATAATTGGTTGATATAAAATGTCAATGTGTCTCACACTCTCACGGTATTCGTATTAAGATGATAATTAAAAATCACGGGGCCCTTTAACAAGCGCGGGGCCCTGGACAAATGTCCCATTTGTCCTCCCCTAGCGCCGGCACTGATAGTAGGTATATTGTAAACCTGGTACAATGCAACTGAAAATACTGCCAAGTTTGTGAATATGTAATTATATTGTATTTATCTGAAAATTAAATAATCCAAACGTTTTTATAATAATAATATCAGAATTCAAGATTAAATATTAAATATTTATCAGCTTTCAATTTATTTTTTTGCATGTTGTCATTCAGCTAGACAGTATTAAAGGCTTACAGTGCCGTTATTTTAACTATTGTTTTAATTTTATTTTGTCTGGGAGTCATGATATGCATGTTGTAGGCAATTACAGTTTACCTATATGGCTATATAATAGTTGTATTTATTATATTTAATTACTAAATAATATGTACCTATAGCCTATAGTCAAATCACCTATATTATGAACAAATAATTCCAATACATATAAAACATAACAAATTTCTTTCATAAGTATTTAATAATTAAATTTTTAGTATAAATTTAACAACTTATAGATTTAAGCATTGTTCATAATATATATGATTTTATTGTATGGAATTTATTATAATTATGTCAATGTTATATTATATCATTATAATTTATTATCAACACGTAATTTTAATTATAATGTACTAATATATTATAAATTTATAACTAGTACCATCATTTTTGTGGATTATGTAGGTAGCCAGGTAGGTAGATGTTTTAATGCGTTAGTGTGTATACACTTGAATAGTTAAATGTACATAAAAAATTTAAATTAGTAAATAATTCAAATAACAATCCAATACCTAGTATGTTTTAACTAAAGGTGGTTTACAATTAACAATATTGTACTTACCAGTTACCACGATGTATCTTTTTTTTTCAGTTATCTTGGGCCGATTTATTCTTTGTTGGAATTTTGGACTACTTAAAATTCAGATCTGAAATAGATTTGTTGAAAGATCGTCCTAACTTACAAGCTCTCCGAGAAAAGGTATTGGCAGTACCCAAAATCAAATCATGGATTGAAAAACGACCATCAACTGTTGACATTGCATAATTTCGTCGTCTTTGTTGGACATAATTAATTAAATCATATCAAAGCCAATATAAAATTAGATTAAGTATTATAATATATTAATCAAACACAATATTTAGTAACATTTTATGTAGAAAAATAAACTATAGTTACACTCAGAGGCTACAATGTTACTTTTTTCGAAGGTGTTGGCGACATACCTGTTGATGGCTTTTTTAATAAGAATTTTATTTTTAGTTAATTTTTTGGTGAAAAGATTTCCGAGCGAACATCAAGTCTAAGCTAGATAGATTACAGCACCGTCGAGTACCAATTTTAACAAAAAAAAAGTGCAAAAATGTTTGTTCGACCTAGAAAAATTATTGAAAACAGTGTTTTTAAAATGATGTTCATGTTAGTTCGATTTTTGAAAGGAATGATATAATTTCTACACTTAAAACCGCGCTATACTATCTATTTAAATGGTGAACTCGGAACTATACTTCTATGGAAAAAATTGAACATTTTACTTTTTTTCGAATGACAGTGTTGGCGACATACCTGTTGATGGCTATTTTAATACAAATTTTACTTTTAGTGAATTTTGTGGAGGAAGGATTTCCGAACAAACTTCAAATCTAAGATAGATAGTGTATGGCACCATCGAGTAATAATTTTGCAAAAAAAATTTTTCAAAAATGTTTGTTATAACTGGGAAAGAGATTGAAAATATTACTTTTATTTATGAACCTTAACTGAAGAATAATTTGCGCATTTCCGTGATTTTGACGAATTCCGTAAAAATTCTAACTTTAGCATATCATAAAAATTTAGTGTGGATTGAAGCTCAACTTTTTTTTAATTATACTTTTAAACAACTTTTAAGGAATCATTCATCACAATTTCAAGTTTTTTGATCGAGCCAAAAATTATTTATTGACAATTCTTGAAAAAGTCGATAACGTTTTATGGCTATAAAGCTTTAAAAGTGTCAAAATATTTTCAAAATGTTATCAAGTACTTATAGAAAATAGTAATATTAACATCTGGGAGAAATTTAATGGTTCGATGGTCAATTGTTTTTGAGTTGGACCAAAAAAACAAAATCGTATCTGTCAAAAATTGGTATTGCTTTGCCCCAAATCTAAAATAGCAAGAATGAAAGTCCACACATACTGCAGTAGGTTTTATTTTGATTATAATTTACTAGTTGGATAAATATTATAAATAACATTATAAATGATAAGTTTTCTTCTAATAATGTTTTATTTCAAAACTCGTATTTAGTTTTTTTTTTTGGTTTTAATCATGTTACACTAATTAGTCATAGTATAATAAATAACCACCCAACAACCCCCTACCAACGACCAAATTTTGTACTAGGTATATGTGTTGCTGAAGCAACACATGGACTATAGGATCATCGCCACTGGTTACACTCAGCATTCAAGTTATAATAATTTACATATTATTATAATATTTTAATTTAAAACTAATATGGTTAACTTACAGTAGAATAATAAAGTAAACATATTATACACTAAGTCTTGTCGTCGTACTGTTATAAACAAAATAGCTAACAATCTACCTTTCTTATTATAGTTCCTAAAATTCTATAGTATTAGTAGTTGACACTTGTATGTTGTAACAGTGATATTGTATTACATTTTCACGCTTTTTGACCCAACCTTTACAATTTTATTGACAATTATAGAAAAAAAAAACTATAAAAATTGAAAACTAAACATGTCCGTAAACAGCACAAAGCAAGTCAAAATATTTTGAATATTTTATCGTGTATAGAAAATGCTAATATAAAAATTCAGTATAAATGTAATTTATCTTACACCAAAAACCAAAATCGATTTTGTAGAAAACCAATTTTGCGGAAAAATTACCGTTTTTCCTTAATCTTTATTTTTATTTTCTCTGCGCTTTTGACAACTATTGGGAATTTTAAATTTTGACCTACCGAATGCACCAACTAGATTCACTTTTCCATCAAACAATATACTGTTGAAGAAAATTGAAAAAGTTTTACTGCCCCGAACGGTGATAACAGACAAAAAAAAACAACACATCATTGTAAGATCAAGGTTGAATCTCAAACAAATGTGACGATTTTTATTGTATATAACACCCAATATTAATTACTATAGTCTATAGAGTATAGATATTGTTTATTATTCGATAAAATATCACTATTATACTTGTCGACTTATTTATTCTAATAAAAACTTACTATATTATTTACCAATCAGCAATATTATATGAGAACAATAAAATAAAATAAAATACCGATATTATAAGTAGGCAGATATTATATTTTAATATTAAATTATAACATACATTTTATTATAAAAGTCCTCTTACAGTTTGTAGTACCATTATGCATCTTGAATTAAGTGGGTAAGGAAGAAATAAATAGCGAAATAAATAATTGTCATCTGATATAATATCATAAATCACTTGGTTAAAATCAATTTTTTCAGACTACCAGTAGTCCCAAAATTAGTTATCATTTGAATCATCATTATTTAATGGAGAATGCAGGTCTTTTGGCCATATATGATTTGATTTGAGGTATATCCAATATTTTTTTTTTATGTGCTTGTAAAATCGGACGACCCTCTATTAGATCCACTTTTGCCAAAAAGCTCAAAAAATCTAACAAAGCTACAAAGTGTATATCAGCCAAGGACAACTAAAATAAATAAAATAAATAAAATTAATTTTTGCGAAATTAATAAAATATTATAAATAACTATTGAAAAAAAAAAACACAATTTTGAATAACGAAATAAAATTATACTAAAACTAAATCAAAGTCTGTATAATATTTTATAAATATAATATTATTATGTGCAATGAGTGTTTTTACTAACGGCTAATCTCAGAAACTATTGGATCAATTTCAATAAACGTTATATCAATAGATTCCTTGAGGAATAGACCGACGGATGTTTATAGTTACTATTTTATAACTTATTTATGGAAGTTTAGAAAGTAGTTTGAACCATGTACAAAAACACTGAAAAATACACCAAGTGCTTTATCTAATCTGTCCAATTAGTTCATAATGCAATAGGTACTCCTTTGCCGATTTTTCCGAAAACATAGGTATACTTCTATAACCGAGATAGACCGAATATAGGGCCATATTTTATGTTTGTTTATTTTTTCCTGGGTGAAGTCAGGTCTTACAACTATTATAGTATAAACCTCAATATCGATGGCGTAGCGCACAAGTGTGATAAGTGACATTTTCGTAATTGTTCAGGAGAACGATTTTTAAGTTTGAGATGTCATAACAAATTCAAAAATGTAACGAACTGTACGACGTCTATCGGAGTAAATAATGAACTATTCACTTACAACGTTTGGGCATAATGTGCAGAATTGTATGATTAAATTGATTATGCACTTAACTCATTTTTCAAAAAAATGTCACTTATCACACTTGTGCGCTACGCCATCGATATTAATATATTCTAAGTAAATAACAAACACAAAAAAAACTTAAAATATTATGATGTTGCATACAACAATTATTAATTCATTTTTTAAACATATTATACGAATAATAGGATAGTATAATACATACATCAAGTAATAATTATTATGTAGTGTATTAAATCATTTTTAATATAATAATATTTCATTAAATTCAATAGTTTTTAATATTTTATTAACATAAATATGCTTTTAAACTGAATCACGTTTTTTGTTTTTTGACCAATCTTTCGTAAAGTTATCTTTGTTATGATTACTTATTATCAAACATATTGAACTTATGAATCATTTATTTTCCTTGAAAATTAAAAATATCGAGTAGTGAGCTATGGTTTTATGAGCCCGTCTATTAATTATTATATTTATAGGTATTAAATATTAATAATTGTATTAGACAAAGTTAATTTCAGTTTTAAATCAATAATTTAATTTATCTTATGAGTTAATATTTTATAGTTTTAAATATGCAGATAATTAAAATAGCATTACCTTTCCATTTACAAAGTATCCATTATTTTCTCCCACAGTATTTTCAAATTTGTTCAAATACAACGGTATAGTTTCGTTTATAAGAGTTACATATTTTTTAGCTTTAGATTCTTCGTTTGGATCAAACGCTGACAATGCAAGAGCTTTGAAATTAATAAAAATTATATATAATTTACATATTTTTTTAAAAATCAATAAATTCATTTTTATATTTTACCTTCTCTCAAATCATTAACGTTATCAACAGCGATATCGATCAGTAAAGATTCCCATTCATCACTACCTGCTAATCCAGCTTTTTTCGATAAATAACGACTTATGGCTACTGATTGATTCAATGCTTTACCATCGATTTCTAAAACTGGGACTTTACCAAATGGCATTGCTAAAACAAATAATAAATTCAATTCAAATTATACAGTAGGTAAGTTTGTTAGGTAAATATATAAATCAGGTTGATATACTGCATAGGCCTACTATATTATACTAAGTATTAACAATTAACGTAGTATTATAATAGAACATACATAACTAATATTTATTTAAAATATCAATCCCTATAGAATGAATAATACAAATGTGTCTTAACATTTTAGAAAATGGTAAATTGTATTTGATCACAACAATAGTTACTAAATATTTATTGTGATTCAGAAAAACAAAGATTTGATTACACACCGTAAAATTTTTAATTTATTGTAATTTTTAATTATATTATATAAATATTATGGGAGACTGAGTTTTTTTCACTCATACGTTGATTAGTGATTACATAGTTTCAACGTAAAATCATTGAGTTTATAGCATTGATATACTCATTGGTAATTGGTACATAATTTTATTGCTTTTGAACTATTTTAATTGTTTTTTTTACATTTTTTTTTTTTAGAATATTACACCTATTTTAACAATGTCAATGGACAATAAAAATAAACTCAAATATTTTAAAATAAACTGAATTGAATTATTATTTGATTGAAATTTACTACGGAGTTCCTTTAATTAATTTAAATACTTAAAATCATTTTTTTCCAATATTAATTGCAACCCAATGACTATTAACTAGCCATATAGTCTTATTATAATAATGTAAAATGTATATCAATAAAATGTATGTATTTATTTAAAACTGTTTGATTACTTACTGGGTTTGATTGATGGCCATTGTTCTCGTTCGAACCGAAAATCTTCAAAATCGATTTCCAAATAGGACAAGAGAAACCTGATAGGTTCTGCCAGTGCAGGAAAATTGAAGTAAGTGAGTTTGTACACAGCCATTTCTCTGCTGAAATTCTGTCTATTAATTTCAAAATATGTTTTACTTATTTTATTAGTCGAATTTATTGAACGTTTATTTTTAATAGAATACCTTCGACTAATAATATGTGTTTGATACTCATTGGTACTTTATACTCAATGGTAATACTTATAATATTTAGTTGTAAAAAAAAAATAAAGAGAATACGATAAATTGCAAAATACTTACAGCAAAAAAAACCTTTGAATAATATTGTTAACGAATGGATATCGAAGACAACTGTATGCAATACTGTGTCGTTGAACTGTAATTATTACAATATGTCTGTTATAATATCCAACCGTTCATTTATATATGCTGCTAGTGGATGAGTGATAAAACAGATTATACTGCCTGCTACAAACCATAAAACCTACTCGTCACTTATCATGGCTGTTGCCTAAATTGTATGCAATTTCTTTATTTATACAAGCTGATTAGACAGCTATCATATTTCGAGGACGTTCACGTACGGCCGCCGAAAGCGTTGGAGGCAATGGTTTTAAGAGCAAAAGCGGAACATTTACCACGTAATGGTTATTATTACGATAATATGACTGCTACTTGATTATAGTTTCCGTCCATGGTGAGATCATCAATCTCGAATGGTCGATGACGATATTCGATATAAGTGTTATCAATTACGTTGGTAATAACAAATGTAACTATAGCTAACATGATAAGGCATCGAATCTTATTTCTTAATTATTTCGGTAATCTATGGCTAGTAGAGCAATGTTTTGAATTTCGTTTAGCGCTATCGTCAGTAGATATATATGATTATAATCACGGTGAGCCTTCAATCATACACACGACGTTTGCTTTTTTCATACCTACTTGCTTTGTCGCATAAAAATTTGTCCATTTTTTTATTTTAATACCTACTTATGTGTCACGTTAATTTTTTAATATGAATCATCTTGGGTTTCTACTTTCTACTAAGTCAAAATCAAAAACACGACAAATTGACAGCTTAGACATTTTAAGTTGTAATAAGTATGTAGAAGTCGAATGTCAGTGCAATAAGTTAGTAACCGTAAACTCTGTTAATGTGTTTGATATTGGCGCCTAAGGTGGGCATTAACTTGTTAATAAGTTAAAGTTAAGTTAAAAAGTTAAATTTTTTTTAACTTTTTAACTTAACTAGTTAATTATTTTTGTTTTTAACCTATCAACTTATTCAGTTAAAATTGTTATTGTTGTAACTTAACTTTTTATAGTTAATTATCATTGTTGTGCAGTTAAGTTAATTTTCTTTTCGAGTCATGCGTAATCAACTAGGCAATACTGATTCGTCGACATTTTTACAATTTTGGTAATTTATTTTCGAATTATATATAATAATAATATAATTTCTTACACAGTGTTAAATGTCTTGGTAAATGTTTGTGTATAACAAAATACTATGGTAGTTTATGTCTTAAAAATATTGTACTTTCAAAAAAATTAACTTTTTTTTAACTGAGATAAGTTAATTTTATTTTCTATCTTAATTTTAAACTTATCTAGTTAAATTTTTTTATTTGTTAACTTTTAACTTAACTTGCCACAGTTAATTATTTTCATTAACTTGCCCACCATTAGAAATTGGACAACTTGCAGACGTTAGTATTAGTGATTTGAGTATCAAAGAAAAATTATTAAACAATCATTGATGTTCTGGATTATAATAATAGGACAGTACTTTAGGCACTATTGTTGACAAGGTTAAGAATATTATTGTTGTTTATTAACTATTATCAAAGGTAAATAGATGTATTTTGTTATGTAAAAGATTATCTATGTACAAAATATGTTATTGTAAGATATTTATTTTTTATCACATTAATAATTACCTATATATATATATATTACAAGGTATATTAAGTATTTTGTTGTGACAGCCGACAGTACCAATGTGTGGTATTTTTGAATATTATACATATTTATTTTGGATAGGAATTTTTAATATATATTTGTATTTTTGTGAATATCATAATCAGTATTGTAATGATGATATTCCAAAAATACCAAAAATCACCAAAAATCACTCTCAATGTTGAAGATTAGAACAATAGTATTCTTCTCCAAAATGTATTGGTAATAGCACCAGACAAAAAAAACACACAAATTCATCATTGTAAGACACAAAACCAATACAATACCAGATCGGCTCAAAATGTAAAATAACAGTAGTTAATTATAAAGTTTATGACATTTATCTTTTTCTTTTAAAAATAACTCAACTCAAACTGTACCTATATCTGATACAGTTATACAATTTTACTTGAATGATATTTCTTAATTTTTAATCATTATATATACAACATACTATTATAAATATAATACATATCTACAAATGAACACTTGTAAATGATAACAACTCAAGTAATTTACAGATTCGAACTTTATGAAATTTAGGTACGGATTTGAAATATGAAAAATGCCGATTATTCTCGTAGAAATAATTTACGTACAAATACATAAGTATATACAATATTATAATATGACTTGCTTTTTATTGTATATAAGTGCACAGTTGGAAGAAGGTTAGGGGTTTCCCCCCCCCCAACATTGTCTTTTCACAGACAAAAACTTCTTAGTTATTACAGCTATTTTGTAGTAATGACTTTTTATTAATTATTAATTATTTTTTTAGTTGTGTCTGAGTACGCGATAAGTAGTCGAAATAATACTTCGATTTTCAACTTCAGTATCTTGTTCGATGGAAATTGGGAAAGAATCTAGTTGGTGCACAGGGAAGTCAAAATTTAAAATGTCCAGTAGTTTTCATAAGTTTTTTTTATAATCATTTTAAGTCAAAATGTATCAAATTTAAAAGTTAAAAATGATTTTGTACTTAAAAATGTATAAAGTGTTCAACATTTATAGTTAAGTATTTAAAATGTACAATATAGTTCCACGTAAGTTGTTTATTCTGTAACCAAAAAATATAAAAAAAGTAAAATTTATTTTTAATTGTTCTTTTATGTTCAAATTTGGTCGAAATTAGATATTTAAACGAAGAAGAATAATTTTAGTTTTGTGTTATATTTTTAAAATATTATTCGTTCGTACTTGAAACTTCTAAAGTATATTATTTTATGAAAATATGATAATAAACAAATAATAGTAATTCAACTGGCTACAGTATTAATAATAACAATATACATATAATATAAAATATCCTAGGCTGACAAGCTGTCTCTGATCAAAATTGTTTTTCGTATACAACAATATTATATCATTGAATTAAAATTTAACATCATGCATTCATGCATCACAGTCACCCACTTTTAACCTACTGTACAGCAGAGAGACTTCCACTTAACCACTTTTTTGTTTGTTTTAAAAATGCGATAAATTTTTTCAGTTTAATGGTGTTATTTTAATTATTAATTTTAATTATAGTAGAACAATAAAATTAACAAATTTACACAATTATAAGCTATATATGATTTTGGATGGCTTGAAACATAAAGCCCCTTATTTGTGTTTTTGGTATTACCACGACAATTCATTTAAACGTATTATTACTTGTAAGTTATAACTTCCCCCCAACCCTGAGATTTCCTGGGCACGTCATCGATTATTTTAGATATTATAACTTATTATTTGATACGACATGGTGATTATTCTGGTTTGACATAGATTATTTAGTCTAAATAATACCTACTGACTACTGTAAACATTTATTAAAACTCTGAGCTTCAATAACTTATATCGTTATAGAGTGACCGATCGCCCAAACCTATTATAACAATAAAATAAAATACATAGGTAATGATGATATTTATATATTCTTATAAACAAATTTAAAAACATTAATCTTATTATAAAAGTCCTAGTATTCACAGCATTTTTGTGGTAGTTTGTTACTAGTGTGCATCTTGAATTACCTGGGTAGGGAGGAAAAAAACAAAATTACAAATTTACTCTGATACATTATAATAACTAATTACCTGTAGTCCCAAACTTAGTTATCATTTGAAACTTCATTGTTTCATGGAGAATGCAGGTATTTTGGCGATCCATGATTTAATTGGAGGTATTTCCAATACTTTTTTTTATGTGCTTGTAAGTTCGGACGACCCTCTAGTAGATCCATTTTTGCCAAAAAGTTAAAATATTCTGAAATACATAGCTATACATAGTATATATCAGCCCAGGACAACTAAAATAAATAAAATAAATAAAATAAAATAATTCAATTAATATTAATGAATATAATAATAATAAAAAAAAATACATTTTAAATAGATATAAAAAACAAATTTTAATAAAATAAAATCAACATCTTTATTTTATATAAATTGTGAATTGAGTTTTTAACTAACGGCTTAACTCAGAAACGACTGGACCGATTTCAATAGATTATTTCCATGTTTTGTAATAGGCCTTATCAAAATGTTTTCTATTGAGTTCATTATAATATTAACTATTAAATCAATTCACTTTTATTTTCTTTTTTAGATTCTGAGTGGAACGATGAATGTATTGATTTTACAATGATGTGTGTTTTATTTTTAGTTTTTTTTATTTTTTTTAATTTTTAATTTTTGTGTCTGTGCATACTATAAGTAATCGAAATAATGCTTCGATTTTCAACTTCAGTATCTTTTTCGATTGGACAGTAAATATTGTTGGTGAATTGGAGAGGTCAAAATTTAAAATTCCCAGTAATTTTCAAAAGCACCAAGAAAAATAAAACAAAAATTAAGGAAAAACGGGAACTTTGACGCAAAATTGGTTTTTGGTGTAACTCTAAAACAAATGACCTTAGATACATGACATTTTCCCTGGTTGTTTATATTTGCATTTTCTATACACAATAACATTTTCAAAATATTTTCATTTATTTTGAACTGTTTAGGGACATTTTCAGTTTCCAATTTTATTAGTTTTTTTTCTATGAATGTCAATAAAACTTTATTCGAAAATTTAATACAAGGATCCTACTATATTGTTACATTGACATTTGAAAAATATTAAAAATCCTTAGTCACAGTTTTTTTTTTATAAGCATTTAAAGTTCAAATCATGACAAAACATGTAAAAATCACGAAAATGCTTGAATCCCTTGAAAATGGAAATATAAACAACCAGTGAAAATGTCTTGTATATACGTTCATTTGTTTTAGAGTTACGCCAAAAACCAAAATTGATTTTTTGGAAAACTGATTTTACATAAAAAATTCCCGATTTTCCTTAATTTTTAAGTTGTTTTTCACATCGCTTTTGAAAACTATTAGGAAATTTAAAATTTGACCTCCTGAATTCACCAACTAAATTTACTTTCCCATCGAACAAGATACTATTGAAGAAAATCGAATCAGTTTTACTGCCCTCAATCGTGATGACAGACACAAAAATAAAAAATAAATAAACACACATCATTGTAAAATCAATACATTCATCGTTCCACTTAGAATCTAAAATTATTTGTATTTAATATATTTTATTTGATTTAAACATTAGATTACAATGCAATTATTTAAAAATTTAAAATAAATGGGGGGTGCCGTTGGGGCCCCCTGAGCCGACGATTAGCGGTCCTTCCCAGGTTATACTGTTCTAAGTATTAATATGCATAATTTATATTAGTATTAAATATCAATCTTTATTTAACGAATAATGAAAAAAATTACTTATAATAAAGAAAATAGTAAATTTTAATAAAATTGATCACGACTTCAGTAATTATAAATTAGGTATTTATTATGATCGATACATAAAATGTAAATATTTATTTGAAATTGTTTGATTACTTACTGGGTTTAGGGGCGGAGTGGCCGGTCTGGAAATGGGAATTTTCCAGATGGCCTGGTGGCCTGGCCATTTTGTTAGATTTTTATTTTAATTTAATTTAATTTACAAAATATTAGTTAATGCTAAATGTTTGTTTCTATTAAATTATTGTATTACAATTTACAAATATTATTAATGCAATAATAGTACATTGTGATAGCCTCGTACAATCGTATACTCTTATGAGAAAGCTTTGGATTTAAAATTACAAAATATTTGGTACCTACATAAATATAGACATCAAATAAAATCAAAGCAATATAATATTGATATAGGTCGGTTATTTTTATAATAAAACACCAATTTTAAACATTGAAGTATTTAAAAAACAGGCTGAGAAATTCAATGAGAAGTATCATAATACCAGCGATAGTGGCAGGGGCGATAAAAAGAGTGAAATCGGAACATTTTATAATGGTTATTATACCTAGGTACTTAATATTATAACAATACAGAACCTAGTATTATAAATACAGTTTCCGTCTATGAGATATGATATAAGTGTTATTTAAATGTGTAGATATTCAACACCGTAAACAATAAAAAAACTTCCAAAACAATTTAATATACCTACTTGAATCATATTAAAATATAATGTTTTGCAAAATCATAAAATATATTATGTACACTGTATATATGATATCACACTAATTATAATGAACTAGGTACATTTGATACTTATAAACTGTTTGTATTAATTTAAAAGCAATCAGGTAACATAGTTTATCCATTAAAGATACCTATATTAATCATAAAAATCTAAACTGTAAGTTTGTAAAAAAAAAAACAACTTATGTTATGTTATCGTAATTTATAGGTACCTTATAGTCAGGACCGTCGTCGGTTAAACAGTGGTTAAGTATTAATCAATGATTACAAAATTTGGTTGTTGTAGAGTCTCGGTTAACCTTTTAATCATTGATTAAAGGTCCATTAAATTAACAAGACAATCGACTTATCGACCTCGTTTAAACATTGATTAGTCAATTTTCGGGGTGGGGCGTATTAATTCGTCATAATTTATCATTGTTATCAGCTATCATACCCAAGTTCAAACTTCTGAATTTATGATCATGAGAATTTGTGTTTCTGTTTGATTTTGATTTTAAGTTTCTACATTTGAAACTTTAAAAACTTTAAATCACAGTCTGCCGTTATTTGAGTGGGCTCATGCAAAAAGGGTTCTTATCATTTTAATTCGATTTTGAGAAAATTAAAAAAAACTTTCTATTTCGTTGTAAATTTAAGATATCTTAATGAATTTTTTCTTAGTGTTTACTTATGACATGTTAATCAATAATGCAAATTGATTTTGGTTCTAGATATTATTTTTGAAAAACTAAAAAATAAAAAATTAATTTGACTAAGGTCCCTTTTTGCATAAATGGGCGAAGTTGTGTAAAAAAAAATCAAGTTTTTGTTTAAATAATGTAATTAACACGAAAATAATATAATAAATAATATTATCATTCGGGTCTTTCTTCCAAAACAAAACATAATCAGCTGTAGAGTCATATAACCATATTTGAAATTAGGTAAATTCATGTAAAAAGGGACCTTAATCTAGGAATAAGGCCCCTTCTTGCATAAATCGGAAAATCAACAAGCCGTTTTCTACACTGCAGATTATCTGAATAAGGTTCTTTCTTGCATAAAACGTTGGATATACCTCCTATGAATTAAAATCCGTGATAACCTCATTTTTGCTAAAATGGTATTAAGGACTCTTTTTGCATGAACCCAATCATTTGTATTGTTAATTGCCTATTGTATTAAGTTGAATATTATACTAACTGAATATTATTATGGTTATATTTATGGATAGCGATAATTCTTCCAAGGATGCTTCTGTTTTATTAGTTTTATTTTAATTATTGTCAATACAAAATTGTTTGTTCGATCAAAAATCTTAATGTAATACAACGTTTCTCATAAGTTATTGTTAGTGGGAATAAAAAAAAAAGTTGAGCATAAATCCACAATGATTATCTATGAGCGTCTGAAATTAAAATGTTTACAAAATTCATCAAAATCACGAAAATTGGCAAATTATTTAGAGTTATAAGTTCATGAAAATTTTTCCAAGCTTTGAATATTTAATAAAATATTTTAAGTTTACCTACATTTACCAAAAATAGTTAAGTGAAGAGTCAATTAATTTTTATGAGCATTTCAAATTAGACATTATTGGTTATTACCCCGTAAATTAACAAATTCTCATACGGTTTATACAAAATTAAAACTTTATGTAGGTACCTATGTTACTTTATCTACTGGAATAAATAATCATACCACCAAATTATAAACAATTAATATTATTGAGTTTATTCCATCTATATTAATTTCACCCAAAAGCAACTCTTCAGACCCTGAATATTAAGTTGTTTCTAATTTTTTTTTTTTTTTATTAAAGTTATTGATTTTTATTTAAATAAAAGTTATGTTTCATAATTGATCTTTATATTTGATTTAAATATTTTATATTATTTTGTACTAATACATTTCTATTTTCCAGGCTCTTTGACATATTCTTATCATCTATCATATTATATATTTCATATTAACTCACTAGGTACATCATATTGGTATTATGTAGGTAGGTTTAATGTTATTCAGTATTTAATTTAAACGATTTTTCGTGGGATTTAAAAAAAAAATGTATTCCATGATGAAAAGGTTGTTCAGTAAGACGAAGTTTGATTGGGTTATTTTATGAAATATGCATATTATTTGCATGCATATTTACCAAATTATTATGTATTAGTTTTATATGTTGATGAGTGATGACATAACATTTAACCATTTTAGTTTAGGTAGTTGGTTAAACTTAGAACAGTTCAAAAACAAAGTTTATTAGTTGTGACCTACGTATAATTAAAATATATCTTAAACTGGATAAAGGGATGGGTGTGTTATTCATATTAATAGTTAATTTTAACTATTAGAATCAATTACAGAAGAGTAAAATCTGTTTGGTTTAATTAGTGATATGACTATTACAAGCAATCCATGACACAATAATATTGGTAAAACTTATTAGGAGAATTAAACAAAAAAGGTATACAGAGTGCTATCTTGTGACAAAAGCGATTGCGATTATTAACTAGTTATTCGTGAGCACACGACACCCGGACGAATACAACTTAAAATTACTACAGTAGATAGCGCAACTCTTATCATTCAGACGCGTCAACTGTGTTCAACAATAATATATTTTAATCATCAACTCTAACAATTCTTGAAAGTCTCCTCAAATCTCTGGTATTAGCAGTTCAGTATGTGACCAAAATTAATTTTTAAAATAGTAAAATTAAAAATAATACAATTATGTTAGTAATAATTTAATGTATACATTAGTTATACAAATATAAAATAATACAGGATTACATTTAACAATGTCAAAATGAGTCAAACAAAACATCAGTTAAAAAAATGTATGAATACATACGGTACCTATAACAGCAATATTATGTCAAAACTATTCAAGGAATGTCATAAAATTATGTTATCATACAACAATTTTATTTTATTTTTGAAATATTTTTATCAATACCCTTTTTATATATTACTTAAATGTTGTTGCCCATACATAATAATAATATAGATAATTGTCTCAGTAGGTCACATACTAAACTCGATTTTCACTCGGTAGGTCACATAGTAAACGAACACCCACTCAATCTCCACCGTGGTCATTTATGTTCTGAAGTTAAAAATGTATAAAAGTAAACGACAGCTATTCATAACGACCGTCCGAGGTCGACTAACGGTAGTAGTTTTAAGGGGGTCTCAACTCCCTTTTCACCATTAGACGAAAACATTTGACAAACTTAATTTTTACATCATCGCAATTTTATAAATGGTAGCATAAATACTAATAATATATGATTAGGATTAGATAGGTATTTATCATTTTATACAGTATTAGATCGCTTAAGAGGCAACTTCAGGCCACAGCCTTAACATTTTTACTTTAATTAATTCACTTTTTTTTTTAATGTAAAGTGCAAAACAACAATGAAACATCAAAATAATGGCTAAAATATTATTTGAGATATGTGTTGTTGTGTCAATTTAGTGTAGATAGGTGGTGTTAGAAAAAAAATAAAAAAATAGCTAGGTATCTATCTTATAGACTTCAAACTACATCATAATAGCTATCTCAACAGAGCATCACAAACAAAAGTGTCTATCTTATACACAACGATAACACAATATAATTTATCTCAAAATAGTATTTAAGAACCTTAATAAATTATTTGAAATCAACTATAAGTTGGATTAGTAATTATTATTAATGGATAAAACTAAAATTATTATGATGAAACACATATTTATATAAGAGCTCGCCTGGTTTTAATTTGTAGCAGACACTTAATGCAAAGCAATTTAAACGGATATAGGTGGTATTAACTTAAGATTTTAGACAGTATGCTGTGTTATATTTTGTGGACTACCGCATAATTCTTATTGATTTTATCATAAATCTAAGACCGTCAGTCGATTACTTACGATGTTTTAAATAAAAAATCATTGCCAACTTAATAATTTAACTAAATAGTGAGACAGGTGGTAATATACTAATATGTTTCATAAACGATGATTTTTGCAATTCGGGACGTCATGCGTTGTATTCACACTAATATACCATGCGTAGAAGTAGATAAATCGATGGATTTATAAACGAATAGATAAATATTTCATGTGCATCACGATGATACGCATCATTGTCTTAAGACTATAACTATACGATACACACATTATAAAATATTATGAATTTATGAATCATTATGGAATGACAATTTATCACGCACTGCAGCAGCAGGTGGAGTGCGTATGTGTCGTTTAAATATGAATGATTTGAGAGATGAGTAGGGACCTTCCTATACAATTTAAACGCGGGCACATCATATTTGAACGTGGATTAACTTATTTATTAGGCACAAGCTCTATTTTAAACCGATGTACGTTACGTGCGCATTACTCAAAACGATTCTAATATAATTTACGTAATAACAATTTTCGAAATGAATTACAAATATTGTCAACTATAATATTATAATAATGTTGTGACAATACTAAATAGAAGGTATGTAGTAAGTAGTTACCCATATAGTTTTGCACACAATATTATACACAATATTACACTAACATTAATATTTTTGTAAATAGCAAAAGCTTACTGATCTACAAATTTACACAGTCATATATTAATATACATGATTATTTGTGGACAGAATATGGTCTGAAACAACGTATGTAGGAACTAAATTTTCATCATTGAATTCAAATTCAAATCATATACATTATGGTGACTTAATTAATGACGAGGTACACTTAACTCTACAAAAACTGTACAACGGAGTGGTTACCTATTTCCCATAATTGTTGTTACTAGGTATAAGCTTTATTGTAAAGGAATTAAATTAATTTTAATATTAATAAAAATGATAATAATATGACGTTCTTCTCCACATTATATGCATCAATTTTGCATATACGTTACGCCGCGTAACATTATCAGTAATAACAGAATTTACACTGAGAAACTGTCGATAGAAATCGGTTTTCCGTTAGCGCTGACCAATCGAAAATTTGATGGTTAACAACTCGAGAGTAACTACATGTGATGGGTGGATAAATTAATCACAGCATATAATAATATGATCTCCTGTATCGACCTTGATAAAAATTCCTTTACCATGGTCCACATTGGTTTAACGGTATTATATTCGTCAGTGGGTAATCACTATATATTTTGTCATCTATCTGTCAACTATCAGTCTTAGGAAAATGATGTCTTCATCGGACAGTGATTATTTACACATGGTAAATTACTATAATTTGATTAAAATCACTCTTAATATTGAAGATTAAACCAAATATTCTGCTTCAAAACGTAATGATAAATACCAGACACAAAAGGCCCATTATTGTAAAACAAAATTAATCCAATACATTCCTTGCTATGCTCAAAATGTAAAACTACAAATAATCGAGCTTATGATATTTTTCTTTTGTTTTTACAATGAAATCCACTTCAACTGTTTAGTTGAAACAGTTGTACACGAATGATTCTTCGTCATTTTTAATCGTTGTATTGTTATATTATATTATATTATTATAAATATGTATGGATACAAGATAATCACTTGTAAGAAATAACACGTTAAGACATTTTCTGTTTTGAATATAAGTAAACTGAGCTTGGACTTAAACCTGGGAGGATTTAAAATATTATGTATACTTCAGATCTAGTGGCAGTAGTACAACTACAATAAAAAATGTGACACGATTTTTATTATACTTAACAAGTAACATACAGTATTTTAGATATTCCTTATTATTTAATTCAATATTGTTATTATTAATTCAAATACCAACAGATGTTTATTAAAACACTGCATTTTATTAACATACTGCTATATATTAACTCATGCTAAGTACAAAATATTCAAACATAAATACATTTAATGTTATAGGAATAATAATATGTTCTAAATAAATAAATTATAAACACGGAGATGTCCCAAATGTGCCATGGGGGCATATCACCTCCCAAAATATATCTTTGGTTTGAACACATGTGAAATAAAATGGAATGTTTAAGTATTTGATATTTCTAGGTGAAGCCATCGTGGTGAAGCCGAACTTTGAGTATTTCTGATGACCAATCGTTAAAATTATACAGGCACAAATAAATGCAAAATGAAAATGAAATATTTTGTTAGTATATTTATAATGAATTGTACCGATAGTAATATTGTATGACGTACCAGCGTGTTCGTACGCCGAGTATTATCAAATTAATTTTAATATTATATTTTATATATTAAAATACAATTTACAGAATTTAAATGTGAGTGTGCGTTTTGGATAGTAAAATAATATAATGCATCTCCAAAAGTTCTATCATTCAGTCCTTCGAATACAGACCGCGTACAAGCATTATTGTGCGTGACAAAATGTAAAATCGTGAGCACTCAAGTTGTACAAATTACGTAAAATCGTAAAATAGTATGAGTGGTGTACGAATACATTCTCGTAATATTATTAAAATAAATTCATATTCACTAGTCATCGTGACAAAAGCAAGTATCACGTGCCTGAAGTCAGCCCACCAACGACGAACCTAACTTTAACTTCAACAATGCAACCATGCCAAAAGTTATTAAACAGTTATAGTAAATATATTTTCAAAATTAACGAAATATAACATCTACAATGTTCAGACAAAACTTACACTTATGTGGGATTCGTAAGAGTTCCTTCCAAATTCGTACATCTACTCAAATGTTTAGACTTGATACACCGTTTGGGCACATTAATAATATAATAAAATATATTCTACAACAGTATAATGTACCTATAATATAGAGTGTATGGGAATGTACATAAAATCGTATAAAATATGATGATGGCTATATTATTTTGTTTTGTACCGATGCAATCCAGTGGTGTCTTCAGCACCCGTTCATATTCATACATTATAAATTGTAAAAACGCATTAACAACCGTAATAAAATGCACTAATAAACGTCGTTTGCGTACAACAGTATGTAATTTAGTGTGTTAATTATAAAATTATTATGGTCCCAATCCAAGGTTATACGGTTTCATGATAATATCATACACTTTATTTTATGGGTGTAACTATTATTTATTACAATAATCTTTTGTGTTTCATTAAAATTCTTTTTGAAAATATATTATTATTATTATGCGATTTATACTATTTTATTTGTAATGATGAATTATTATAATATAGGTTCCTAATAAACACGTGTATGACGTCGGCTAATGGATCACAAAACCCTCGAGAGTAATATTCATGATAAAATATATTTAATAATTATTATTAATTGGTAATGTACCTACCTAATTTTTATTTTCCTTTATTTTTTTTTTGTTACTTGCAGAAAATTAATGAAAGGCGTGTTATTTTAAATTTACATGGATAGGCTAATATTAAAAAAATAATACACTATTGATTTAATGTTCCAGAATTATTTTTTTTGTATTAGGGTACACAAACATTTCAGGACAACTTTCTGCTCCATTGTATATTTGATATTATACAGATTCCTGTTAAAAAAAAAAGGAATTCAGTAAAACCACCTAAAAATATTTTTGCAAGAAATAATTGAAATTTTATTACTTTTTCATTGTTGCACTTATAATATAATTATTTTACATATTATGTAGGTGGGAACTGTTATAAGTTTTACGGTAAAAATAAAACAAAATAATTTTTTATAAGAAACATGATAATATATGAGTACCATGCGTTAGAAAAATTGTCCCGTATTTTAAATGATACAGCGAAATAAAGTGTTCAGTTTATCGTAATAATAATTAATGATGTAGATTGAATCCGAAGAGAAAAGTTTTAGATGAATCGGAATTAAGTAGAATGAATAAATCACGAATCGACGTTGTTTGATCGAAATGGGTTTGTCGAAAACTGGATAGATAAGGCTCAAAATAAGGTGTAATTATGTCTATGTAACATAATATAATCATAACTCTGCCATATGAATTTCATGGTAAATACTTAGGGAATTACAGTCGAGTATCTATTTTTATTCGTTAAGCGGTGTGGATTTAAATAATGTTTGGTTAAAAAATGCGTGTACATAATTATAATGGTTTGCGCACTCATTAACTGTGCGAAATATAAGAAATATAATTTTATTACCGTTGAGTTATTATAATCAGCTCGTGGCAAGTTTTTATTAGATTTACGAGAAGTTTATACCAAAGAAACAATAATATTCGACAAAATTTACAAAACTCTTCTATACAGTGATATCTAGTGCATATAGTATGAGCCAGTGGCGCGTTGAACTCAACTTTGGTGAAGAGCAAAACTTCCATAATCCCACCACCTTGATGTTTATAACAGCATTTCCAACTCGGAAAAAGAGTTTAAATAAAAAATTTACAAAATTTGCGTACATTTGTGACGATTTGTATAATCAGATATGATATTTCTACGATATACCTAGTCACCTAGGGGGCTAGGTATTTTGTGGCAGGGGGACTACCCACCAACCAACAGTTTTGAAGGAGCAATTGCAACTCCAAAATAATACCTTTGACACGCCACTGGTATGAGCACTATTACCAACGAACTTATAGTTATTATATCATAATATTAATAACTTATAATATATAGTTATATATTACAGAATAAACAATTTAAACACCCGTATAAAGAACAAAAAAAAAGCTACGAGCCTACGAATTATACACTTTTTATTAATGTAAGTTATTTATTTTGTAAATTTAAAACTTTAAGTGTTAGACAATTTATATAATGTTAATTTGCACGTGAATTTAAATTTAAATGAGAATCTCTGAGTCTGTAACATGAATAGGGTTCTATAAATGTTAGAGGTTTTCATATACTTACAATATAATATATGTATCCACATTCATCAAGAATATAATATACTTATAAGTTATTATTTTTTTTTTTTAAAGTAACATTACCTACTAATTAATTCAATTTAAATCAATATCATTAACTTGTCCAGCCTTTGTTATAACTTAATAATAGACGCCAATAGTATTATAATGCTAGAGAATAATTGTATTCAAAAATTATTAAATTTTTTTATCATATATTATAACATTATGATAATATGCAATATAAAATAAAATACATAAATGTTTTCTCCAAATTAAAAACAAGTCAAATAATTGATCATGCCGATATAACACACGCTAACACAAGCTCTCATGAACATATCTAACCATTCACCATAAAGCATGAGAACACTGCAATAAGTATTTAACTGACTGATAAAACGACTGCCTCAAGTGAAATATGAATGAAGGTAATTATTTACGAACTCAACAAACTCGCAAAAAGCAATTATTTCACTGTGAAAATGCTATTTAAATTTTCAAAGACTACAAATAACAATTTATATTATTGCACTAGATTTTTAAATTGGAGGAAAAACATATTATTTTATGCATAAATCAAATTAGTTTAAATTTTATAATTTTTATTATGTAAGTAAGTACTTACTAAGTTAATTTTATAACTCTTGAACAGGTAAAATAATTGCATTATATTTTTTTGAATATTACACAAAATAAAATATGTTATATTAATGATTGATACATCTATATATCCTATTAAACTGGCTGACAGCTGTATTATAATAGCTACTATGAGTACTATTATACTACTTATGTAGTTATGTGAGCTGTGTTGTTAGATTTTAAAATAATCATAATATTATGATGGCTATGCGGAAATTGTATTTTAACGATAGTGCTCTGACATGAGACAATGTTTATGAGAAACTTAACAGTAGGCACCTAGGTATTTTTATCATTTATACATTCTGATCTCAATACTAATGTCGATACTAAATTTATAAATTGATTGACTACAGCATCTGAACATTTGTTCAAGCTCATCATACAAACTGCAACATAAGACACTAACATAATAATATTTAAGACAGTGCTCATATGCACGATATTATATGAGTCGATATTATTCACTGTTAGCTTAGGTCTCTACTTTAAATAAATAATAAAATATTCGAGCAAACAAAGATTAAATATAACGTATAGGTACTATTGTAAATATTGTAATATATTATGTGTCACACGACGCACAGCCGTACGATATTTTTTTCGCTTATAGCAGGTGCCTAAATATATTTAAAAAAAGAATGAAAACCATTCGAAAACTTTTGATATGTATAGTCAGTCCACAGATTTAGTTTTATGTGTACACGGGGCAAAACAGATCAACCATAGCAACACACCTTGTGTGGAGAGTTTGGCCATTCAAAGTTTTGTAAATTTAATCTAAACTTTTAGTTTCACGCACACGTGTTATATTGATAATTTTACCTCGGTAACTTGGTGATTACGCCTTTTAACATCTTAATCAAAATTATGTTCTAAACTGTACAGAGTGTACCAATAACGACGCGTTCCACCAAGAACGTAGCTACGTAACTCCACAGTCGCTCATATATTTTACATGGTAGTGGTTTTCGGCTAATTACATTAAATAATGTTTGCCCTTTGTTTAGTCTATAGTGTTAAGAATTCGGAACCTTATTGCTTATAATAGTAAGATAATAATTAATAACAATATTATTAAAAGTAATAATAGGCAATTGTTCAGAATAAAAATAAAAATATAATTAATGGTTTTACGTTGTAATAATTTTATAACATAATATGCATTTGAATTATTTTTTATCATTATATTGGCTTAGCATTAATCGAGTGTTTCAGTACAATGTAACACCAATTTGCACACTCACACACACATAAAACATTATATTATAATATAAGTTATAATCGATGATATCACAACCTCTGTGTCACCCAAAATTCCACTCAAAGTGTGAATGATATTCTACAATGATCATTAATAATATTATTTTATGTGAAACACTTTTTTTTGGCAGAAGGAGCGACTTAGTTTGGAAATTTATTACAGGCTGTATTAACATCGGTATGTAAGTGGACTTGATTAAGATCCCTGTTCAAAAAAGAAATATGAATGCACTTCTTTGTGATAAAAATGATGATAAAAATGATGATATTAATTTTTTTTATTTTCTTTTATAGATGGATGTTCGAGTTATCTCGACAAACTAAATATGAATGTTGACTGAATATTTAGCTATTATTTTCCAACTGTAATTTAACTGAATTATTTTTTAACTAAAATCGATAATTTAAGTTTTCCGTATAATATGCATCCATATTAAAGTACCTACCTATTATATCAACAGCAAACTCTTATTTCAACTAAATACCAACCTGAATCGTACACCGTACATGTCGTAGTCTTCAACAAAAAACCTATTTAATATTATAATATTTAGAACAGTATAGTATAGTTATTGAATGAATTTCAAATGACCTTTGCATTTGTTATTTACATTCGGGTACGTGGCCTATTATTTCACTAGGGGTGTATTATTATTAATTATTTGCCAGCCATTTTGTTTGAACGACTTCAATCCATAGAGTAATATAAGACATTTGACTCGTTACCTTACAGTTTTATAGACAGTACTATTTATATAATTAGGTTTAAAAATATAAGCGAATAGCTGATCGTGAATTTCATTTCACTGTTAAGTCAATAAGTAATACACCTAACGAGTAGAATACAATCTGGTCTTATATAAAATATCTGTTAGAGAGTTCGACTCATTAAATTATCTAACAATTTACAAACATATTATTTTTATCATCGTATTTTTATCGATGCACTATTTGTAAATAATAACTGGAAATCAAATAAGTGCATCTTTCAAGATTCACATTAAAAAATTCTACCCTATGTGTCAAATCATACACTACACGCCGATTTAAAATTTAAAATAATAAATGATGAAGCGAAAATATTTTATAAAAGATTCCATTACCGTTCAAATAATTATCCAAATCAAATAATAAAAAACTTGGACACTCCCACTATACCTGGAAATCCTCCAAGACGTTTGCAGCGTAAGTGGTGTCGTGATCTCTTAAATTAAATTGATTATTAAGCTACCTAATAGAAAGTGTTATCAATGGGTGGCTTCTTTGAACAAAACTTCATGTTAACTTTTATCACATATTCCTATTGTGTCGAGTATAACTGATGCAGATTGTGTATTACTTGTAAAAATAAAAATAAAGTTTAAGAATTGTGTAAAAAAAAAAATTATTGTTCTTAAGAGTCAAACAATATAATCATAGTATACATACCTTATTAAATTACTGGATTCAAATATTTAAATATGCTAGAATTTAAGATTGCCATCAGCTTCTCTTTTTAGGAATATTTGAAACGAAAATGGCAGAACATTTGAGTTATTATTTTTACACAACTCTTTTTATACGTAGATAGACTATATTATAGTTAAATGATTACTTTTATCATATTGAATTGTATCATACAAGTATTGAAACAAGTAAGTATAAGTAAATAAAAATGGACATACATTTTTTTCCCTCTTTATAAATTAATGTAAATTTTGAAAACTGATTAAAATATTGATAACTAACTGATCTCGCGCACTTTGTTGCCCTTAAAAAATAACAACTCTTAAAAAAATTGCGATTGTTCACTCCTTTTGGGTGTAACTCATTGCAGTAAGTGCAACTCAGACATCCTGGTAGGCAATCTGATTATGTCGGATCGCGGACAATGTGCGACAGCATATCAAGTAGGCAACGGCATGCCGATGAGTGGCTATAAGTGCAACTCAGCCACCTATGTAGGCAATGTGCGAAAATTCAATTTAACGCATGCTTGCACCTGATCTGCCCGATAACCAATGGCCACCAATAAAATAATAAATACTAATTTCTACTAATTATTTCTTCTATAACCAATAGCAACCATTTATAAACAAAAATTTCCATCGTAAATCTCAAAATTCCTGTTTGAGCAACCTCCATGGGTTGGAACTACCGGATCCAAATTGTGAATCTAAACCTTCCTCTTGAATTACTCTATCAATTAAAAAAAAACCACATCAAAATCTGTTGCGTAGTTTTAAAGATCATACAGACCAGCATACAGACCGACAGTGGGACTTTGTTTTATACTATATGTTAAGATAAGATAAGATAAGATAATATATGAAACATAATAGAAATATATTACTTTTTAATATATAAGCAGTGAACAAAATAAAAAAAATAGATATTAATTTTTACTTAAAGGGTTGTAAGCTTACTGTTTGTTTTCTTTGTCTGGCCTACGCGCAACATAGTCCAAACGCATTTACGTAGAATCATTTTTTAGATTCTGAGCGGAGAGATGAATGTATTGATTTTACAATGATGTGTGGTTTTTTTTAAGTTTTACTTAAAGTTCTAACTTCTAAGTTTTTATAAAGTTCAAATTTCTACCAAATTCATCACACTCTTGACAATTTGCAAATTATTTTGTTGCATATATTCATCAAACATTTCTTTGTATACCTACCTAAGATATGAAAATGTAATAAAAGATTCCTCATAAGTACCTAGTTATAGCGGTTGAGAAATAATAAAGAACCATAGTCACCATTTTTTTAATAGTTATTTAAAGTTCAATTTTTGAATACATTTATCAAAATGAAAATTTTTAAATTACTTAGTAATTAAAAATGTAGAAAATGTTCAACTTTTATAACTAAGGGTTGAACATTTAAAACCAGGATTCTCATAAATATTTCATACTGTAACTAAAAAAATCTAAACATATATAGACACTGTTATTTTTTACCGACATTAATTTAAGTTCAAATTTGGATCAAATTACATATTAAAACAAAGAATACCGATTTTAGTTATTTCTATTTTAATAATGAATTAAAAAAATTTTATTCGTTGATATATGAAACTTTTAGAGTATATAAATTATTATATTTTATATACACAATGACATTTTAAAAAAGGAATTTTTTGGCAATATTTAATTTAACCTACCTACCAAATACTAATGCCTAATAGTAAAATAAATTACTTTAATCACAATTATATCATCGAATATACTAAGTCTTATAGTAATATTATAGGCAGACGGTCTGTATTTGCTCAGAATCGTTTTTCCTATCCAATAATATTATATCATTGCATTCAAATTTAACACCATCCATTACAGTGACTCACTTGTAACCTACTGCGACTTCCACTTAATATCCTTTTTTTATTCTGAAAATCGAATACAAAGTCAAATAATGATAAATTATAAAACGGATGTCATACCCTATAAAATATTATTTTCTAAAATTTTTTAATATTTGATTTTATTCTACGATTTTTAAATATTATAAAAACGATTTAATTTTTGTTGAGCGTGGATCTGAGTGAGTAAGCAAATATTGAGCTGATATCTTCTAAAAGATTCGTATAAGGCAAATGCCTCGTCATAAAAATGGAAATATTTTAATGATTTCTTCAGAATATCATACACTTTTAATATTCGTTTATGATCTTTTGGTTTAGTATTGCATATTGAGTCACATTAATTGAAATGTTCAAATCATAACTTATTTAAATATTTTGTTCTTGAATAAATATTGATGTATGGAGAAAATTAATAAACGATTGTATAATAATTGTTATACTTTAATTGAATAATGTTATTATGAAATATTATATTGTTACGACCTAAACACAAACAAATGTCAATTTCAGGGGACTATTATAATGCCTAGGTACCAATAATTAATAAGCAATAAGGTACCAAACTAACAACAGACGCAATACGGTAGCAACGGTTATTTCTATATAACTTTATAATTAATATTATTGAATAAAGTATGCTTTCAAATACAGATTAATATTTGTTTATTCAATAAACCAATTAATAAATATAAAAATATATTTTTTTTTTTAAATAAAGCAATTAAATTCTTAGGTAACTTGGAGTAGGTTGTGAATAATAGTCAATGATCATTGACGTTTTAAACATTTAATATTAATTTTAAAATGTATTTATTCCTAACAATTAAGTATTTGAATCCCATGATCATTAAAATTTTGATAGTTCATAAGGTACGTATTCCAGAAAAAGCTTCCGCAGGGCATATAGTATATTTGTACATTTTTAATTTAAAATATTATGCATATAATATTAATTTGCTTATAATATTTTAAATGACTTATTGTGCTATTGATCATATGCCAATCTGTGAAAATATATAATATAGTTCCAAAAACATGAATTGAGAAATAATTTAGGCAAGCGTCGTACAGGGCGCTTCTTAGGTATATATTCCAACATATTCTTAGTTAAATATTGGATCAGCATATACAAATCAATATCCTGGTATTTTCCATAATGATTATTTAACAACTCTCAGGACAACTGGGCGTATGGATCATTAGCTTGTATTGTTCATTAATGGACTGAAATATCTATATTATATATTAATAAAAGGTAATTTTAGTGTGTGTGTGTGTGTGTGTGTTTGTAAGAAATGGACAAGCACCATAGTGGCTCTAAAATTGTATAGATAGGTAATCTTATATTCAAAAATATGCAACTTGAAACAAATTTTATAAATTATGCATATTTTTAAAGATGGGCTCATACAGGGATTTGTTGGCTTACGAAAAGAAAATATTTTTAATATTTTCTTTTACCATTGGTTGAATAAAATAAAATAGTTAGGTATTGTATATAATATTGTGTATAATTATTATACACCTGTATTTTATATTTGGTCAAACCCTTCAAATGAATTGTGTCGAAATAATATGTGTAGCTTACATTTAACGGAGCTTAAGACATGGTAAATACTAAATACACTGGCAGTGGATGAGCTAGAAGAATGGTCAGCGGAATATTTCTTTGATTGTTTGTTTTTTCACTCAATATCTATACTGGAACATTTTAAATAAAAAAAAAAAATTAATTAATAGATTCATTGAGACTTGGAGTGTATCTATAGCTTGAAATATAGCTATAATAACGTCTTTAGATTGTTATTGGGTGGCTCACACAATAATTTAGCTTAGGCTGAAATAATCGAATATTGTTTAAAATTGTGACCATGATTGGTCATAGAATATATTGTCACCATTGGTTACAGAAAATAATATAGTTATTATGATTGGATTTAGACCTGTATTTTATGTTTAGCGATAACAACTTAAATAACAGTGTTAAAATCTGTGTAGTTTACATTTAACGGAGTTTAAGCAGGTGTGAATTCACGGACTTTTAATTTGTTATGGGCAACGGCGTGTAGGATCAGCTAGTTGATTCATAATAATGAGTTTTGCAATATAATGTTATTATGTTACTATATGTTATCTATTTCCCCAAAACAATACAAAAATAAACTATATTATATTAGTTCAGTGTGAGGGCTACCGTGTTTTTCCGTTACCATGACGTATTTGTAAGAAATTATCTGGGGATGCATCTAAACTTTAGACCTAATGGGAAACACCACGGCCGTCCAAAAATATCGCAGATCAAATACAACATAATATGTAAACTGTATTGGCTAGCATATTTATCAAATAATAAGATGGAAAAAATAGAAAAAATCATCTCCTGGTGTTCAGTTGTTGATGTGTTATAGGTACCGAAGTCATACAATGTTGATAAAATATATCGCTTTGGACTATTACCGTTGAGTACTGGATTATGGTGCATACAGTCGTAGAAAAAATCACAGAACTTGCTCGAAACCATGAGACAAAAATGGAAAGACACTTCAAACCAGAAGCCTATCAGCTACTAGAAGTCAAGTCAAAGGACTTCTGATAATTTAAGCAGCCAATACTACTTAGTATAACAAATTATTATGATAAGAGTCATTTCATCGGAAATATTACTCCACGCGTATGTACATTATGATGATTTTTTGTTTTAAATGTACCTACCTACAAACATTTTGAACCGTACCGCTATCAATAAAAAAAAAACTCAACATTTTAACGAGAAAATACATTCATTTTTTCATTAAAAAAATTACTTTCTAGAAACTCTAAATAGGTCATAGGTTATTATATTATAATTTTAACTTATTTATCTTTTTTATTAAAAAAAAAAAAATAATAACAATCGTCACCCCATTATTATGTATGAAAAAAATAACTTAAATAGAATTAACATTATTGTTTGAATTAGTAAATTCTCAAGGGACATTCAACGTGTTGTGTCTTATATTATGCGTTTATAGAAATTATGTGCTATAAAAATGGTAGAGATTGCATAAGACTTCACTAATGACTCTAATTTGTAGCCAAAGTCGCTTTGGATGTTTATTATGCTAACAGGAAATTAGTTTTTAAGTTAATATATGACTTCAGGTTAACTTCATTGTTTAAAATAAGTTTACTGTAATGTTACATCAAAGTTTTCGTTACCAGAGAATAGCCAAAGCTTATCTAAAGCTAACAAATTATTTCCCCTAACTTTTTGATGGATGAAATTCTTAATAAAGAAAATAATTTTAGTTTCAATATTAACCCAGGGCGAGTGTTCAGTTATTTTTGTATGATAATACAAACATCGTTAAATGCGTTCTTTATCGTAGGATATTTAATCAGCCTTTTTATAATTAGTTTTCTTTTAAACATTTTTGCTATTCTATGGTTGTTTGGGGGGGGGGGGGCATTTTTGAACGAACTTTTATTATGTTCTATAAATAAACAAACCGTACCACAGTTGGAGTAAGCATAATACTTAATTTTATATTACGCACCATAATTTAGTTAAATGTTTTCAAAATTGGTTATAAGCTTATTATTATAATCTTAAGCTATATTATACTCGTAAAGTAGAGAGTAGAACAGTATCGTCTGTGTTGAAACTTTGCATTTTAATGGTTTGTTAAACATTTTATGGTATATGAATACATATTTGTTTTTGAAAAACTTACATAATATTTTATAGCGTACGTTGTAATCATTCATTAGTTTTTTTAGATTCTGAGCGGAGCGATGAATGTATTGGTTTTACAATGATGTATGTTTTTATATTTTTATTTATATTTTAGATTCTGAGTGAAACGATGAATGTATTGATTTTACAATGATGTGTGTTTTTTTATTTTTTTTTTTATTTTTTTTTTTATTTTTTTTTTTATTTTTTTTTTTATTTTTTTATTTTTTTTGTGTCTGTCATCACGTTTTAGGACAGTAAAAGTGCTTGGATTTTCTTCATCAGTAGCTTTTCTGATAGGAAAGTGAATCTAGTTGGTACTTTGGGGGGTCAAAAGTATAAATTTCCCAGTAGTTTTCACAAGCGCCGGGAAAAACAACATAAAAATTAAGGAAAAACGGGAATTTTTAGGCAAAATTGGTTTTCCAAAAAATCGATTTTGGTTTTTGGTGTAACTCTAAAACAAATGAACGTATATACATGAAATTTTCACTGGTTGTTTATATTTGCATTTTCTATACACGAAAACATTTCCAAAATATTTTGATTTATTTTGAACTGTTTAGGGACATTTTCATTTTCCATTTTTTTTAGTTTTTTTTCTAAAAATATCAATAAAATTTTATTTGTTGGTTGCGAAAGCTTGAAAATTTAATAGAAGGCTCCTAATATATTGTTTCAAAGGCAGATGAAAAATATTAAAAATCCTTAGTCACAATTTTTTTTTATAAGCATTTAAAGTTCAAAAATTGACAAAATATGGGAAAATCACGAAAATTAGCAAATTATTTTGAGTTAAGAATTCGTGAAAATTTTTCTTTTTAAATCTAAGATTTGAAAATTAAACACAAGATTCCTTATAAGTTTGTCTACCTTTATCAAAAGAAAAATGTCTAAAAGAAAGTCAAATTAAATTTTTATGAGCGTTTGAAATTCAAATTTTTACAACATTGAATATTCACTCGATTTCCCATGTAGCGATTTCCTTATTTTGTTGTAATTCAAAAACAAATAACTGTAGATACATGAAAATTTCACTGAATGTTTATATTAGCATTTCCTATACACCATACAATTTTGAAAATATTTTGACTCTTTTTGAGCTGTTTATGGACCTTTACAGCTTTCAATTTTTTTTAGTTTTTTTTTCTATAAATATCAATTAAGTTTTATCTGTTGGTCCAAAAAGTGTAAAAATTTAATACAAGGCTCCTGATATATTGTTACAATATCAGTTGAAAAATATTAAAAATACATAGGCACAGTTTTTTTTTATAAGCATTTAAAGATCAAATTTTGACAAAATTTATCAAAATCTCGAAAATTATCAATCATTGGAATTAATAAATTATAAAATGTTCAGTTTTTATAGCTAAGGATTGCAAATTCAACACAAAGGTTCTCGTAAATAGTTCAAACTGTAACCAAAAAATCTAAAAAATATATGAACACAGTTATTTTTTACAGACCTTTTAAATTCAAATTTGGACGAAATTACATATATAAAACCTAGAATAACTATTTTAGTTATTTTGTTGTGATTGAATAATATTATTCGTGGATACTTGAAACTTCTAAAGTGTACTATTATATATCTATGATAGTATCACGGTTTTTGTTGATGTATAACGCGTTATAAGTACCTAATGGATATTTTGATATGATTAATTTGGAATTTATTATAGGTACCCATTATAGGTCAATTTTTTGTTTAATACCATAGATATGTATATAATACCTATGTCTTATACATAGACTGACATACCGTCTCCACTCAGAATCGTTTTTCTTATACAATGATATTATATCGTTGAATTCAAATTTAATATCATCCATTATACAGTAACCCCCTTGTAACCTACTGTACAGCAGAGCGACACCCACTTGCCCACCTTTTTATATATATTTTTATTTATATTTTTGTGTCTGTCATCACGTTTTGGGACAGTAAAAGTGCTTCGATTTTCTTCAATAGTACCTTTTCTGATAGGAAAGTGAATCTAGTTGGTACTTTGGGGGGTCAAAAGTATAAATTTCCCAGTAGTTTTCACAAGCGCCGGGAAAAACAACATAAAAATTAAGGAAAAACGGGAATTTTTACGCAAAATCGATTTTCCAAAAAATCAAATTTGGATTTTGGTGTAACTTTAAAACAAATGACCGTAAATACATGAAATTTTCACTGGTTGTTTATATTTGCATTTTCTAAACACGATAACATTTTCAAAATATTTTGATTTATTTTGAACTGTTTAGGGACATTTTCATTTTTCATTTTTTTTTAGTTTTTTTTCTAGAAATATCAATAAAATTTTATTTGTTGGTTGCGAAAGCTTGAAAATTTAATAGAAGGCTCCTAATATGTTGTTTCAAAGGCAGATGAAAAATATTAAAAATCCTTAGTCACAATTTTTTTTTATAAGCATTTAAAGTTCAAAAATTTACAAAATATGGAAAAATCACGAAAATTAGCAAATTATTTTGAGTTAAGAATTCGTAAAAATTTTTCTTTTTAAATCTAAGATTTGAAAATGAAACACAAGATTCCTTATAAGATTATCTACCTTTATCAATAAAAAAATCTCTACCGGACAGTCAAGTTAAATTTTTATGAGCGCTTGAAATTAAAATTTTTACAACATTGGATACTCACTCGATTTCTCATGTAGCGATTTCTTTATTTTGTTGCAATTCAAAAACGAACAACTGAAGATACATGAAAATTTCACTGAATGTTTAAATTATCATTTTCTATACACCATACAATTTTGAAAATATTTTGACTCTTTTTGAGCTGTTTAGGGACATTTTCAGTTTTCAATTTTTTTAGTTTTTTTTTTTATAATTGTCAATAAAATTTTATTTGGTGGGCCAAAAAGTCTGAAAATTGAATACAAGCTTTCTTATATATTGTTACAATATCAGTTGAAAAATTTTAAAAATACATAAGCACGACTTTTTTTTATAAGCATTTAAAGTTGGAATTTTGACAAAATTTATCAAAATCTCGAAAATAATCAATCGTTGGAATTAAAAAATTATAAAATGTTCAGTTTTTATAACTAAGAGTTGAAAATTTAAAACAAAGTTTCTCTTAAATAATTCATACTGTAACCAAAAAATCTAAAAAATATATAAACACACTTATTTTTTACAGACATTTTAATTTCAAATTTAGACAAAATTTCATATTTAAACCAAGAATTACGATTTTAGTTATTTCGTTTTGATTGAATAATATTATTCGTGGGTACTTGAAACTTCTAAAGTGTACTATTATATATCTATGATAGTATCACGGTTTTTGTTGATGTATAACGCGTTATAAGTATCTAATGGATATTGTGATATGATTAATTTGGAATTTATTATAGGTACCTATTATAGGTCAATTTTTTGTTTAATACCATAGATATGTATATAATATGTCTTATACTAGACTGACATACCGTCACCGCTCAGAATCGTTTTTCTTATACAATGATATTAGATCATTGAATTCAAATTTAATACCATCCATTATACAGTGACCCACTTGTAACCTACTGTACAGCAGAGCGACACCCACTTGCCCACCTTTTTTTTTATTTAAATTGCTGTAACTTCGTGTTAATGGAAAAAATATATATATCAGTCGGCTTTATGGGAATATTTTTTTATCGTACCTAGTGTAGAATAACGTGCAGTGTGGCCTAGTTAAAAAAATAATGTTTTATATGTAAACTTGTGTGTGGATTAGGTACTAGTTAAACTAAGGATGGATGAAGGAAACTAATAATATAAAGACGGTCTGGATACAATGATGCGAAATTTCTCGAATGTGGTCTAGACATAATATTATTATAATACATGCTTATAGACACATTGTTAATAATAATTAATATTGGATTGTACGTAATTCCACACATTATACTTGCATTATAGTATAATAGACCTAAAGGATCCACGAATCTTGGAAACTATTACAATATACGTAATACATTGATAGGAAGTTTGTAAGTTATAGCCTGTAGGTACTATAGAACTGATTAAAATTTTAATACCGAGTTTCTGCGGCAAGATGTATGTAATCGTACTTAAATTAAGCGTGTTTGAGTATACATAATACGTCATCATAATATTAATATCATGAAATTATAAAATAATAATAATATATCGGTTTGAATTACACGATAGTCTATAGAGTTCTACTACGGATGAGTGTGTTGGATACACCCTATACGTGACTTGACGATAATAATAATAAAAAAAAGAGAATATTCATAAGACGTACTTCTATTTCCTTGGTTTTCGGTACCTACCTAATCGTATTATACATTAATTTTTACTATTTTACAATCTGGGTAATTCAATGTTTATTATACAAAGTACTCATACGATTCTTGAATATCGCGCTATACAACTGTGTACCTATATCATTTCAAACGGTAAAAAAGTTCTACAATCCCGTCAACATGGCATTGCGAGAAAACGTTACAAAAGACACTTTGTATTGTTTATGGTACGAATAAAAAAAAAATAATAATAAAGAGCCTCGTAAAAGACAACCTAGAAAATGGTCTCAGGTGTACTGCGGACAATAGTATGAAAAACAGTTTGAAAAGTACGTTTAAGAATCATAGCCGGTTTTTGAATGTTTATACGCAGAGGAGGAACAGAAAACTGGAAATTCATACGGAATATGCCTTTTGGGCATTGTAAATAATTGACATGGATATAGGGGAGAGTGGGGAAAAAAGCAATGGCCGTTAGAACTTAAAACATTTTTCTGAAATAAAAAAAAATTATGAATAAAAACTAGCTGTGCATACTGGTATAACTGCTGGTTTGTTATATGTGTCCCTTGTACAATGTACATAATATTTCGTTGAAACGGAGCGATTTTTTTCTCATCCTACTTAGTTATATTGCGCATACGAAACAAAACGTAATTCTATAACATTTCGTACGGTTAGTAAATCATGAGAAAAAAAAACAGAATATTTTTTTTTCAGTCTATACAGTGTTTTATTTAAAGTGTACTACGAATTACGTCCACTTGGAGTTTTACAATTACATAAATATGTTTGTTTTTAAGAATACAACATGGATTCCTTTAACTTACACCACATAAGCACATCATAAAATTATCTTATACCAGTTATAGGAAATTAACTAAATAAGCTAAGAAGTAAGATATTCCTTGGTTGGTACATACAAACGATTTTTTTCTCATATAGGAAAAAAAAACTTACTATGTCGGAATAATAACTATTGTTTTCTTATTAAATAACTATGGCTGAATAATAACTATTGTAATTCCGTAGTGATTAGTAATTATTTTTATTTTTCAATCGTTAACATAAAAAATAAAGAAAACCCATGAATTTGTAAAAAAGAAAAAATATAGTTAACACAGATAGCAAAAATATGTTATGTAAACTAATGTAAAGTAATGTAGAGTACAAAATATTAAGATTCCTATACCTAAATATAGTTGTTTTTAAGAAAATATCGACCGCTTTTTGATAAGCCAAGGTTAGGTTATTGAACTTAATAATACATATTTTATTTAAAATAGTGTATTCAATATACACAGATACGTGTCACCAATTTAACTCTAACGTTTGTTTTTATTTAAATACTTACTTATAATTAGTTTTTAGTATACACTATTTGATTTTTTCCCCCGACATATGAGCTAGTTCAGTTATATTAATTAGGTAATGATATTCACATAGTTTCACCTATCCAAATTTACTGAAATAAAATGATAAAGTGTGCTACCTAATTAAAACATGCTTACCAGTCTAAATATTATCTTAGATTTATTAATCCACTACCTAATATAATTATTGAATTTTAATTTAGGTAATTAATTATAAGTTAATAGTTGATAGTTAATTTAATTAATACATGTGAGATTAATTGCACATTGTATAATATATCATACATTCCATACCTATAAAAAAAAAAAAAAATATATTTTTTAAATGTAATTTCAGTTAATTTAGCACGTACACAAACACATATACATAATATAATACTAAAATATATAATACTTAGTAACAAATATGATTAGTTATTTTAAATTATTTTACATGTGGACTATAATTTGTGAGAAATGACCACTCATAGATCTATCATTCATAAAAATAGTCTATTTATTCTACAAATGAGAAATAAATATGAAGCAGATTACAATATGTATCAAGTATCTTAAGTATAATACCTATGAAGTATAATTAAGTATCATTAATAATGTTTTTCAATTTATTTGTTTGTAAACTTGACACCTAGGTATTTTACTAACTAAATAATTTCATTTTAATAATTTGTGACCGATTAACGTGAATATAATATTATATACCACACACAGGGTGATTAACCAAGCATGCTCACCCTCAGTTTTTCTTCAATAATGTAGTTATTCAAAATCTGATTTTTGGAATTTTTAAATATTCTTTAAGACTCACCTCTAAAGCCTTAGGTACTTAAAATATTTCAAAGATTACTTTAATTTTAAGTTTGTTAACTAAGGTAATAAAGCGATTAGAGAAGCAATACTATACTTAAAACGTCATATTATATTATATTGCTTATTGACGAGTGATTGATATTTGATAATCACACTTTTCTTCATCTAGTCCTGCCCCTTTTTAATTTCTAGATCCACGCATAATCCGCATGATCCCCTAATCCTACCAAATTCATTCTGGTTTATGTAATTAATATTATTGAACAAAAAAATTGTGACCCCAGTGACTATAAAAAAAAAAAATTAAAGAATACCGGAATACTATTTTTAAATATGAAATGTGGATAAATTACACTTGAGGTAGGTTAATGTTTACTGTTTATTCACAATTTTTAACAACAGTGATATTTATAATACGCTCATCATATTAAACGTAACAGAAATTCAGATCTAATATCGAACTAAAATGATTTCATCATCAATTGAACCATATTGTTATAGTAAATAATATCAACTAATCGATATTACAACAATATTTTTGTTTATTTTATGTTTTAGAATAGTTTTCCATAACAAAACGTGTTCGATTTAGTTTTTACTTTAGTTGACAAACTACGTTGGTGACGTAAACAACTTATGACGTTGTCACTCGCTATATTATTTCACGCAAAACTTATTTTTATCATAGACATGATATTATTGGTAATTTATTATTGTGGTGTTATATAATTTATTGTATGGAATTTGATCACAACATATTTTTTTTTTTAGTATAATGGAAATTTGTAATCGAATATTAAACGATCGTTAAACTATAAAATATGTTGGTTTTATGCATTCAATATGTTCGATATAATCAACGAGGTTAATCGAAAGAGAAATCGAATTAATTTATTATACTTATTTATTAAATTAGACTTACAGGTTTTATATGTCTTCGCTATAATTCATCGTAAACTAGGTATATGGATTACAGTTATTTTTATTTAATTAGGTAGTTATTTCGTAATAATCAACGAAATTCACTACTAATTAAAATGTACTGCCATTCATATTTGTTCATTATCATAAATCATATTATTGTTGTTATTATTATTATTATTATAATTATTTATTAGTGTGTACGTGATTATAGTCCACGAGTCCTAAACCGTGTCCTTGTTTAATTAAATTTGCTTAATTTTTAGTATTAGCAGAACTATTTTCTGTTATGTTAAAATATTATCCTAAAATACTACAGTACTTGCAGTAGTTGACGAACGTGATAAAAAGAATAAAACGCAACAATGGTTCACGAAAATGTTACAACTCAATGTTATCTACCGTTTTTATTAATCAGTTTAAAAGTTTTAACAATAATATTATTTTATACTTTTGTTAGTCATGTTTTAGTGTTTCACAAGGATAAAATTGTCTTTTTGGCCCTTACCAATTATACAATATTATTTAGGTCACACAAATTAAAATAGTTAAATTATATTTTATTTCATATTTAAAAACGAATTTTTTTAATTTTTACATCATTAAGATAATATTATAACATTTTATCCATCGACTTTTTAATTTTACATTTTCTAAAAAAAATCAAAATAATTAGATTACCTAATTACCTATGTAATATATTTAAGGTGAGTACATTAGCTACGATATTACTGAAAATATTTTAGCCATATTTCTTTGAAGTCCATTTTGTTTTAAAATTTACATAATTAAATTATGACTTTGAGTTACTGAATATTGATTGTATCACAACAGTATACATATTTTATTATGGAGTTGCATAATGAATATTATTTAAAAATACGATTGCACGGTGGCATGTGGTGCATGATAATTAATTATAATTCGGAAATATTAAATAATAATTGATGAGTTTCCTACATAAAAATAAATTAAACTACATTTAATGTATCTGATTATAACATTATGACCAAAATATTTTATATATAAAGATAACCTATTATACAGTTTATAATATTACGATGGTTATAAAACCATAATGTATTTCCTTTCTAAAATCATAATTTATCTATTGTTTTATATTATATTGTGTCACAATTGTTTACACAGACGCCACTACTTTCATTTTCTTTACCATGTATTTATATCTCTTAAAATGAATTATGACTTGTTGCAAATGTTTATAATATATTATTGATAAATGAATTACGGATGGAAATATGGAATAGGTAGGTACATAATTAAATTGCATAACTGAACATAATTTTATAAATGTATTGTATTTAACAGATCCAACATAATATAGTTTGCAATTTGTTTATTATCATAATGTAAATTACATAAGTTATGTATAATAAGTAATAACTTTGTAAAACGCTGCAACCTTTATATTAAACTAGCTAAATTGGCCGACATGGTCGGGGTTAAAATGAATCTATCTTTCTATAATTTTCCGTTTTGTTTCAGGTAAAATATATAATGCAAACACAATTACAATAATAAAATGTATGGTTTTCCACATCTTAAGTGAACATATTTTTTAATGGAAATACAAGAAACCGGAGACAGATTCAACAATGCTTGAAAGCCGACGTAAATACAATATCGTTAAGATTAGTATTCGTCTTTATGCGTTGACATCAAATATAATATAATATATGTTTAAGAATTGAAACCATAAATTAATCCTGTAGTTGTGTTCTTAAGTATTTTATTTTTTTATTTTTTTTTATTTTTGTATATATATAAATTATACGTATTTCAGTATTTGTAAGCATTTGTATATGCTATATTTCAATTAGGTAATTAAAATACTTATATAATCTGTAACCAATAGCAACCATAACCAAAAAATATTGATACCTCGTGATCCAAAACTAAAATCAGCTATAGAAATGTATATTGGTTGAACTAATACGGTATAAACAGCCACCTAGTCTCAAGTAATCTATTGATACATTTATACATTACATATTTAGTTTATTATTATTTAATATGTATACCTAAATATATAATCTTGATTTTTATAGGATTCCAAATGAAATAATTAATATAAGTTATATAACTAATATACAATTTAAAATAAAATAATGACCAGCTTGTTTATGCCAACCTTCCGGTCATTGCAGATGAAACGCAATGGATAGTACATTAATATTATTACAGATCATAGTGTCGTTGTTTATGTATTGCGCTACTCAAAAAAGGAAAAAAAAAATGAATATTATTTATTTAAAATGTATAAAGACATAGGTGCGAATTGACTAAAGTTTTTGGGGGGACTCAAGCCCCCCTCCCCATAGGCCATATTGCTTAGTACCACATAATATAAAAATTAGTACTAATTACTAGATTTTGAACTGGGGTGACTAATTCCCCCAAGCCCCCCTATTTGCGCCAATGTATAAAGGTATAATAATATACTTTAGAACATGCTTAAGGAATATAATATTGTTAAGTACTATGGAATTATTTAAACGTGCTTCATTAAGCATTTATCACATTACCTATATTACTAACCAATTATCAATATTCGATAGGTACTAAATTTGTTTTATAGTATGATGTACATTATATAAAGGCAATAAACACACACACATCACATAATATATATAATATTATACGTCATTGTAAATAGATAATAACTTGAAATAATTATATTTAGAATGTAAAAATTATACTAAGTACCTATTACCATTATTAATATTATATAGTAATAGGAACGTTTATTTTGTATCTACGTTGATTATTTTGAACTATTTTATTTTTTTTTTATTTTTTATTATTATAAAGATATACATTATGAAATAATAATAATGAATAAATAATTATAATTTAATAACTAACTATTCACGTTTAACTTGTGTAAGCCATTCATACAATAATTATAATAATATTGTAATAACAGGCCGTGCTTCGCGTTACACACTTTAAGGTATTTAAGTAGACTAGGGACGTGTGAAATACAAAAGTTCATTATTAATACATAATATATGACATAAAATGTAGGTACTAATATCCATTAGTACTATATTGTGTACATTTCACGTACAGTTATTATAATACTTAGTCTAAGTAGTTACGTTCTATGTTATTGTAACGATTGGTTTGCCAATCATAGCAAGGTAACCACAGTATCGATGTGAGTAATTGTAATTCAGATTAAAATTGAACTATTTGTTTTGATTTTGAAACATTAGAATTCCTCATTCAAGATTAGATTCAAAATTTCACAATATTTTATGAGATTGTGCCACGATAATTAATCCAAGTTTTGAATGAGAATCGTTCTAATATTTAAAATACGCACCTACCTGCAGGTTTGTTTTGGATGTAAACTAGATATTTTTTGTACAGTGTCCAATATCGTCGTTAGCCAGAGTCTTTCAGCGTGCTTTAATTCATTACAAGCAACCCTGAAGTATTTTACCATCATAGTATGATTATATGAGTGTCTCAATAAATTATCTATATAATATATAGTATTTTTGGTGTAACAATAATAATATATACAATTTCCTACAAACTTGATTTTGGGTCCATGCCAGAGTAATTTATATCCAAAGCAAACGTTTAAGACAGGACATAGAACGCATTTGGTCGAATGAATATTCTTTTTAATATTGCATTTTAAGGCAACACATTTGAGAGCTTTGGACAAATAATAAAAATAGACAATCAAGTATTTCGATCATTCTTTATAAAAATAAAAATGAACATAATATATGAATTAAATTATTTATGATATAAATTATGATTTCTTGAATGGATAATTTATATATAGTGTATTATAAGTAGCTCATATTATTATTCTAGCAAAATTACAGAATATAATATTAATATATTATGCTCTACGGATAATCTACGTGTAGTACAGAGAGATTTAGTTTCCTAAAAGTTTCGTAATTAAAAGCATAATAATAATATTATGTCCTTATTATGTAACAGTTATTATATTTTAAACTTTATAATATTATAATATTGCAATGCGATAAATTATAGTATCATTTTACGTTTTTTTTGTACTTCCTCGATTTCTAATTTTTCTAATTTTAAAATAGCACTGTATAACTATATTGTATTTTTGAGTAATCATAAAGTTTAAATGACGTACGTAGTGCATATATAACATAATATAACTAAAATAAAACTAAGCCATATTAATAATAATAATAATAATAATAATAATAACAAACATAACAATTATTGTATTCGATGCAGTTGTAGGTTCTAATGATACTAGCTTATTGCACACACTTATCGCAATCGATACGTAAAGATAAAAAAAAAAATACTATTTAGTTATAGATAAATCATCTATAAGTGTATATAAAACTAACTGTAGATGTATAAAATGTATTAATGTATATTTTAATCCACTTATATTGCGTCTTCCGATAAAGACGCAGATCAAGATGTTCGTTATAAAAAATTTGATATACTGTTTCTCATATTTTGTAAATAGAAATAATTTATTGAACAATACAATATCTGTGTAGTCAGTACATACCTACGCTCGGTTACATTACAATTTTATTGCTATTAAGTATAAAATAAAACTCTAAGTAGTTAAGGTGACAGATTGGGAACCGTGTCTTATAATTTTAACCTTTTAAACAATTTGAATAACATAATATTCTAGAATTTATTTATTGAGATTAATATTATAATTGTATAGTTAAGAAAAATATTTTTTTTAGGTTAATGTGAATATTGTGAACAATGGCGAATCTTATCGTGTGGGACATTATAACTTTCCCGATATACTTAAATATTTTATTATAATTTAAAGCACCTATATTATGTTAAAATTATTTTTGTCTTTTATTTTAGATTCTGAGTGAAACGATGAATGTATTGATTTTACAATGATGTGTGTTTTTTTTTTTATTTTTTATTTTTTTTTTTATTTTTGTGTCTGTCATCACGTTTTAGGACAGTAAAAGTGCTTGGATTTTCTTCATCAGTAGCTTTTCTGATAGGAAAGTGAATCTAGTTGGTACTTTGGGGGGTCAAAAGTATAAATTTCCCAGTAGTTTTCACAAGCGCCGGGAAAAACAACATAAAAATTAAGGAAAAACGGGAATTTTTACGCAAAATTGGTTTTCCAAAAAATCGATTTTGGTTTTTGGTGTAACTCTAAAACAAATGAACGTATATACATGAAATTTTCACTGGTTGTTTATATTTGCATTTTCTATACACGATAACATTTTCAAAATATTTTGATTTATTTTGAACTGTTTAGGGACATTTTCATTTTTCATTTTTTTTTAGTTTTTTTTCTAGAAATATCAATAAAATTTTATTTGTTGGTTGCGAAAGCTTGAAAATTTAATAGAAGGCTCCTAATATGTTGTTTCAAAGGCAGATGAAAAATATTAAAAATCCTTAGTCACAATTTTTTTTTATAAGCACTTAAAGTTCAAAAATTGACAAAATATGGAAAAATCACGAAAATTAGCAAATTATTTTGAGTTAAGAATTCGTAAAAATTTTTCTTTTTAAATCTAAGATTTGAAAATTTAACACAAGATTCCTTATAAGATTATCTACCTTTATCAAAAAAAAAAATGTCTATAAGAAAGTCAAATTAAATTTTTATGAGCGTTTGAAATTCTAATTTTTACAACATTGAATATTCACTCGATTTCCCATGTAGCGATTTCCTTAGTTTGTTGTAATTCAAAAACAAATAACTGTAGATACATGAAAATTTCACTGAATGTTTAAATTAGCATTTTCTATACACCATACAATTTTGAAAATATTTTGACTCTTTTTGAGCTGTTTATGGACATTTACAGCTTTCAATTTTTTTTAGTTTTTTTTTCTATAAATATCAATAAAGTTTTATCTGTTGGGCCAAAAGTGTAAAAATTTAATACAAGGCTCCTGATATATTGTTACAATAGCAGTTGAAAAATATTAAAAATACATAGGCACAGTTTTTTTTTATTAGCATTTAAATATCAGATTTTGACAAAATTTATCAAAATCTCGAAAATTATCAATCATTGAAATTAATAAATTATAAAATGTTCAGTTTTTATAGCTAAGGATTGCAAATTTAAAACAAAGGTTCTCATAAATAGTTCATACTGTAACCAAAAAATCTAAAAAATATATGAACACAGTTATTTTTTACAGACATTTTAAATTCAAATTTGGACGAAATTACATATTAAAAAACCTAGAATAACTATTTTAGTTATTTTGTTGTGATTGAATAATATTATTCGTGGGTACTTGAAACTTCTAAAGTGTACTATTATATATCTATGATAGTATCACGGTTTTTGTTGATGTATAACGCGTTATAAGTACCTAATGTACATTGTGATATGATTAATTTGGAATTTATTATAGGTACCTATTATAGGTCAATTTTTTGTTTTATAAGACATATTATATACATATATAATATGTCTTATACATAGACTGACATACCGTCTCCGCTCAGAATCGTTTTTCTTATACAATGATATTATATCGTTGAATTCAAATTTAATATCATCCATTATACAGTGACCCACTTGTAACCTACTGTACAGCAGAGCGACATCCACTTACCCACCTTTTTTATCTTTTACAGTGGTCCGGTTATCTGACATATATATGACCGAAGTATTGTCGGATTATTGTGATTTATAAATGAAAAATAGAAAATCTATTAAACGGCACTCATACAATATACAATATACATACACTTTTTTTTTTTTTTGTATTAATTAACCCTCAGCGACACAGGATATTGAGTGTTGTAAGGTTGGTATGGTCGATTAGGAACACTTGTATGTGTTGCAAGGTTTTTGCGCACTACGAACCCGGGTGGTCACCCAGCCGAGTACTAGTGGCAGCGGCCGTTACTTACTCTCAATCACGTCGTGTGATTAATTTCAGCCACTGCACCACGCTGAGCCACACCTACACTATTATTGTTAGCCGAAAGGTAATATTAAACAAATTAAATTTGATTGGTTTGAAATGTCCTTAGATAAAGTATTTGATGTATGATAATATTTTTTATTGAAAACAATTTTCCCTATTATCTGACGTGTCGGATTATCACGTGGCCGGATTACTGGACTCAGCTGTATTTTTTTTTTTATATACAACTTATATTTTAAATATTTACCATATTTTTAAGTATTATTTTTCTTTGTAAATATTTTTTTTCAAACACTTGTACAATCGTTTAAACCTTATACCTTATACGTTTTAAGTGTAAATAAATGTACTGTATTCAATACAACAATATTAATATTTTAAATATTCAGTGGCATTTCAATACAAAACTCTAGTTTATTCATTTCTCATTATAGTAAGTATTGAGGGAAGTTTCTTAAGTTTTTCCATACAAAATAAATGTAATTTAATATTATATCTATATAAATAAATTATGATTTAAAATTATTTAAATATATTTTATAGTATAAATATTGCCACTATTATATTGAATGCCTAGTATATTATAAGTTTTACATCATAATATATCTAATATAATATCAGACAAGTGTTTCCAATTATACCAAGTTATAACGGCAGATAATAGATAAACGATAGTACTATCAATAATAAATGAATGACAAATAAGTGGTAATATATCCACCAAGTATATGAAATTATGATCCATCAAAAGTACCAACTAAATCTAATTTTTTATCAGAAATCACTGATCAAAGAATTTTTTCCACTATAAAACGTTTACACATACACAAAAAAACACACATCACTGTAAAATCAATACATACATCATTCCGTCCAGAATCTAAAATACTTCACCTAAAAGTATAAAACGAGTAGGTACAGTATAATACAAATCAAAATACGAATACTAGTTAAAATATAATATTATACTTACTCGTATAAGTATATATCAAGAATAATTATGTTTGGAAAACTAAGCTTGCCCAAAATCCTAACGCTGGTCAATTAAAACAATGGACGTACTCGCAGGGTAGGTAGTAACAAACGATGTTGTACGCTTCGTCTAGGAAATATTTGAATTTTTTGGATTCTATAATTTTATTGAGTTCATTTATGATAATGCAGTGTCATGCAGCTAACGAACTACTACGATATAAACTAGAGTCGCTGTCAACGATCTCAAATTAATTATTAGAGAAGTCATTGATACATTGTCGACCACCATCATGAATGAAAAAATATATCAAGAAGAACAATCTACAACATCTATCATGAACAACAAAGACGACAAATGTATTGATAACGTGCTCTGATTCTTCCCTAATGGCAGGTGGCGATGCTGAATCTGTCTGAGCAAACTGAGCAGGGTGCAGTACTGCCGCGGCCGTCGTGTAAGATGGTGACTTGACGTTATGGTTGTGACGAAGACAACAGAAGACGACGGGTGAGCGATAGAACTAATAGCTAGAAACACGGAAGTCCACATCGCTGGATCTGTGGAAACTGTTAAAATACTCAACAGAAAATACCCAACAACACACGTAAGACAAACCCCACCTTCAGACAAATAAAACTTTAGTTGAAACGGTGGCGTTCACAGAATTTCCTAAAAAAGACCAAGCTATAGTATTTAATGTTATACATAGTACCTATATCAGAAATAAAATACGTAGGTAGTAGCTATTAGTTAATTAACACCACCTTCCAATATTATTTTTGTTCCATGGATCTCAAACAATCGTTTCTGTGTATACTTCACAAATAAAAATATTGCCAACAACTTAATCAAAAACCATTCAAACTTAAATGTCAATAATAATATAATACACATACGTAGACTAAACAATTCGGCCAAGAGAATAATAATCTATAATCTTCACGTAAGAATACCTAACCACATTATTGACAATTAAATTACTGAAATAGGTATCTAACACATATATCTTCACTCTGCTTCATGAAAGCTGGATTTAATATTGAAGGACTTGAACACATCGGCAGCTTTAGAATATATATATTTTTTGACCCCGATGACACACATAAACTATCCGAAACTACATGAGTTCATAATATTCATTTTGACAATACTTATTACAGGATCTTTCTGTCTGATGAAAAATGTGTATATATTATTTGTGCAAGAAACCTGGCCACACCACTAATTATTGTAACAATATCTAAGAAAATAAAAAAACAACTACAAATGAACTCTCTTCTCGTAAAGTTATATTACCGAATCCAATTTCACACATTCTAACACTGTAGGTTATTCAATTGGTACAAAACTACACAATTCATTCCTAGACACCTCTTTTGAAAAATTAGATATCAATCTTCCTCTTAATCACTCTCTGTATCCGTTAACAAAACAATTTGACAACATCGCAGAACAAATCAAAATGGATTAGGTCAACAACCCCAAAGCTCAACACCTGCTCAGACTCTTGATAATACTCAAGACCTAATTCTGGATAAAAAAAAAAAAAAAACACACACAATGACATAACACGCATTCAACCATTCGATCAAAATAAAAGACCAGTGTCAGAAACATCTACCACAAAATGTCTTAATTCTGATACATCTCTTAACAATAATATGAGTATAGACAATACTCTAAATATTAAATAACACAATAACAAAAAACTGAAAATAAGATCTAGATCCAACATACATCAGCATCAAGAACATAAGATAATACTGATATTGATGCATTAAAACCTGCCAAATGCCTATTTACAAACAACAAACATCTATCTAAAACAACCATCTAATCTTCTTATAATTCAAATATATTTTAGATAATTTTTCTATCAAAACAGTTAACATATACAGTCTTTGTGAAGAAAAAAACATCCCAGTGTTCATAAAAATAATTGAAGAAATCCAACCAAAAATATCGAATTTCAAATATCAGAAATACGAAGACCAAGCTCACATAACTGACTAAGCTTCTGTTTCAAACCCTGGTCATTCTGGAGGATGACAATATAGTCCATTTTAACAACGGATAACATACTACCGTTTACCCAGCAAACGGCAAATTCTCAACTATTGACCATGGCTGTCAAGTCTATCACTAGTAATAAACTGTAAAAATAATAATATTTTTCATTAATCAATAAATAATTAAATACTAGGTGTCTAGGTACTTAAGATATAACTACTTTTACGATTTATTTAGGTACCTAATACTAATAATTAAGATTATAGAATAATGATATGTTATTCAAATGCGTATGACCTGACGGTAGGAAGCAAAATCCATTTTTCTTCTATATTGTTGAATTTAATCAATAAAAACAATATTTTTTATAAACGAAAAAAAGATAACTTACGACTTATCATTGATTCACATTGATTGAATATTAACGAAATTATGTATTGCATTCAATTATCTACTGTAAATTCAAATAAAAAAATATGGTCAAGTGGGTACCACTCTGCTGTACAGTAGTCGTCTAGTACTATAGTAGAGTCTAGTGGGTCACTGACCATTGTAATATATTTGTTAGATTTGAATTCAATGATAAATCATTATATACAAAAAACGATTCTAAACAAAGACAGTGTGTTAGACTGTACCAATTATTAGGTACATTTTATGATATTATTGCTGTTAAAGTAATTTATTTTACTAATAGTAATAAATACTGTAGCCTAATACTGTAGGTAGAATTCATTTTCGACAAAAAAAAATATTTTAAAATGTCACTGTGTGTATAAAATGTAGTTATATACTCTGTATGAACCTACAAACAATATTTTTAAATTACAACAACTTAAATTATAATTTAATATAATTTATTTATTATTTAATTTATAATTTGGTCCTAATTTGAACTTAAAATATAGATAAGGAATAAAAAATTTGAAAATTGAAAATTTCTATAAAAAAATTAAAACGAGACAAAATATTGTTGAATTAATTGAAAATAAGAAAGTTGATCGATGAGAATTCGTTAAATAAAAGTGAGAATCCAACTATCGAATGTCAAAAAAATTCAAACGCTCATAAAACTGATTTGACTTTCTGGTAAACTTTTTCTTTTGTAAAAGGTAGGAAAACTCATAAGAAACTTGTATTAATTTTTAAAATCTTAGATATAAAAAGACATTTTTCAATAATTTGAAAATGTACGTATTTTTGACGAGTTTCGTTAAAGTTCTAACTTCAGACGTACATACAATTTGTGTGTTAGTTATTATTATATAAATTTCAAAGTTTTTTGATTTGTAAACCTTTTGTTGTCCACAACAGATAAATTCTAATTATTACAAATCTAAATTATCTTATGTCTATATAAATAACTCAAAAACAGTAAAAATGTATATTTTAAAATATCACTAAAATACCTATATTGAAAATTGTCATACAAAAATGTTGTGAAAATTATAAGTACCTATTTCCGGATCTTTGTTTTAGAGTTACACCAAAATAACTTAATCGATTTATCAAAAACTTGACTTTCGTACAAATCCTCGTTTTTCCTGATGGTTTTTATCTTTTAAGATTTTCTTACTTTAGGAAGTTGAGTAATTTAATTTTAATTTTTAGATAGATTATCTGATAGGTAGCACGAAATTAATTTTATTTATAAAATGTTAATTTTTTAATTAATACATTATACCTATCCGATAATATATAATTACTAATTTACTAATTTATGTAGCATACACACAAAATAAATAAAACGACCTTTAAAATTCCTGAAAGTATAAAAAAAGAACACAATAAATAGGAAATTCGTATTCAACAAAATACTTCATGTCTTCATAACGAGTGTATTATGCAATGAATCTTTTGTTCGTTGATCTTGAAAACAAAATTCATCTCATATTTATTATGCCACTATTTTTTAATTCCACTTTAATCCGATAGTGGGTGTGTTGATTTCATAAATCAGGAAGTTTGAAAACCCATTCACATCCTCTTTAGAAAACTGATATGAACCATAGATGAAAGTAATTCATATTTAAATATATTATTAAGTATATAATTTTAATAACAAAATATATTGATCGCATTATGTAATATTATGTAAATAATATAATACTATATGTCATGAGAATTTATTATTATTAATATTTTTTATTATTAACATTCACAGGAATAATGAATATTAATTTCGTGTTATTCAACTATTGTCTATTTGTGAGTTTTTTTTAAATTAGCCATTGACGACCTCGTTTGGCTTGTTTAAAAGAAACGCTTACAACCTATATAGCATTCCTTTGATAATATTATAGATATGTGACTATTTTTAACATTCAAAACTAAAGTAGTAATTTTAAAATTATAAAGAAATCGATATTATTTAGATTGGTTGTATGCTTGATAATAGACAATTTATAATCAAATTCTAAATTTAGGCAATATAAGCACACATTAAAATTGTATGTGATTTTGATTTGAATTACAATATATTATTATCATATTATTATACCTATAATCAATAGGTACTTACTACTTACCTTTTTGCAAAGCGTTGTATAGATACGTGTACGCTAATAAAATATGATTATTATTTCCATTTGGTAATTTAGTTTTTAGTCAATTTTTTTTTTTTTAGAATCTTCTACTTTAAACCTATTATAATAAAATATTATTATGAATAGGCAAATAGCGTAAAGTAAATATTTGTCTTAAACGTATATTTATCTGATTGAAATGTGCTGCTATTCACATGATAACCTCGGATACGAGATAACCCACGTTTCAACCATGCTACCCAATACTTATATTTATTTTATTTTTATATGATATTAATACTTATAATATTATAATAAAAACATATTATCATGTTTTTTTTTTTAAAAAACAATAGTGATAATATAGGTAATATTGTTTATTATAACGATTACGGTTTATAAATTGCACACATAGAAGTCCGTGATGACGACGAAATTGTACGATTGCGAATAATAATAATAATAATTTGACATTCGAAGAAAATCAATAGTTAATTATTAAAATGCACATAAATAAAATATTATACCAACTAAGTAGTACTACACTACTACTACTGTACCTATCTGTAGTTAATATGTATACAGTGTGATTTACTAAGCATGTATTTCACTCGTACGCATAATTATTTATTTTAGTTGTATACCTATATTAACGAGTAACCAACCAATTTTCTAATTAAGATTTTTGAAATTTTCAAGTATACTCAAAGCATACATTTTTGAATAGGTACTTAAGTATTTTCAGCCATTTAAAAATCTCATTTATGAATATGTCACAGTAATGGATGTGTTCAATTTGTGTTCAATGATAAATAAATAATCATTGTATACAATAAAATTGTGAGCGGAGACTGGCTGCTCATTATATTTCAAGAGGATGTGATTCCCGTTTATGTTGTCACCGTCTTACAAATGCGTAACTAGCAAATGTTACGCTCAGCAGAACACTCTCCGTTAGTTTAAAAATTAGAGTGAACTGACCTCTTATAAAATCTAATGGTAACATTTTTATCTAGGCATCCTCAAGGGTTTTTTTATTATAGTTTAATTTTAAAGCGAGTTATGAGTATTTTAAAATTGTAAATTGTTTGTTCATCTTAAAATACTCATAACTCGCTTTAAAATTAAAAATAGGTGCCCCGTTGAGGTTGCTTAATAATTTTACCTTTAGATTTTGTAAGAGGTCAATTCACTCTAATTTTTCAATTAACTGAGCTGCACGTGTTCTGCTGGGCGTAGGATTTTTCTATGTTACGCACTTCTAAGACGGAGATAACATATGCGGGTATAACGACCTCTTAATAATTTTCATGTTTTTTCATTTCGATGAAATTGTTACTTGGAAATGCTACAATAAAAATATTGTACGTTTATATTTTGTTAATTTTAAATGTCTATAAAAAACCTTGAATAGAAAGCTCAAGACTTGACTGTTTAATTGAAAATTTTAGGAATTAGTTATACCTACTAGGTTAGGTTACTAACTAGTTTGCAAATGTTTGCGATTTTGATGAATATCTTGTAAATTAAAGTTGGTATTTCAGAAACCAAACTTAGGTTATTTCTTAACAGTAAACACTCGTTGTGTCAATAAAAGTTATAAATTTAAAAAAAAATGTGCTTTCATCGGGATTATAATTTGCTTTGTAAAAATCATATTTTTAAAAACGTCTAAAATATGTAACGAGTGATAAAACAGTAGCTATAAAATGGTACCTATAGCCTAACAAGCGATTCGAACTTTTGTTTAACAATAATATTATATTATTTACAAATCGGACCTAACTACATAAGGATGATATAATTATAATTACCTTTAATTATTTACATCACGTCGACGACTAACCCATACTGCAACGTATGTGCAGCACAACTGATTTACATAAATCCTTTATATTGAGAGGTGACGTGTCCGTATGATTATATTCTACGTTTTCGAGGGTTCTGTTTGAATTTGTGTAGTGTTGGTCTGCGGAGCCGCATCCGACCACAAAACGGCTACAAATTATCCTGACCAAGCATAATAATAGGTAGACACCTGCAATTGTTGTAGTTCTGTTGAAGCGTCATTAACGGGGGGCGTCGCGACAATAATGTGTCATTGTCCGAAAATTGGATGTTTTTTGTTCAAATCTCCATGAGCTAATCGAATTTCTGATCGTCAAATCGATAGACCTACACTCGCGCCATAGGATCCTATTCGTTTCTGCAGAAAATTTAATATGGGACACTTATAACAATATTATAAAAATAAAAATTGATTAAAAAAACTTAAACTATAATACATTTTTATGCTAACTTGAAAATACGGTCTATGGAGCCAAAGTATCTATTTTTATCAATAATAAAATAAAAATAATATTTTATTTTATTTTCTAATAAATATTGTTGAATAAACTATTGCATTATTTTAATTTATACAAAGTAAAGCATGACAATATTATTTAAGTACACAGCCACCATGTTATCATGTTAACAGTGTTAATTTTAACTGGTTTGTCAAAAAAATTAAACATAAATCATTTTTGAGTCCAACATTGTTATATTTTCACCTCTATTACAAAGCACGATTTCCTTCTTATTTAAAAAAGTGGTACCGTTAAAAATAAGAATTCATTATTACGAAATAACGATAATGCCTATAATATGTGACTTACAGGGCCGCTATAAACATAAATTATTATACTGATCGAATAATTTTAAGTAGATAAGAGTTAGAATCTCCAAAGTAGTATCACCACCAAATGGCTTTCTTGACGTCATATTTATGAGAATGTATCACAATATATTGTAGGGTATTGATTAAATGATAATTTTTTTTTTTTTTTTAAAGGGTTCAAATTGTTATTGTCTATAAATATATATTTTGTGTTATTAAATTAATTTTTTCCCAGGATGATAATATTACAGGACAATAATTTTACTAAAAAACAAATACTATAATAATAAACCTGAAATTTTTTGTTTTTATATTTTATACATTGAATGATTGAACTCAACTTATTGCTTTATTTATTTAACTGTTGAAATTTAATAAAAACAAAGCTTATACAAGCATATACTATTATAGAATAAATTATGCAACTGAGAACTAATTGTGTACCTTTTGTTAACACTGAAACATGTTTTATTTTTATTAATTAAATATTAATTATTTTTTTTAATGCAATTTAAAAGTATAGGTACCTGTTAGAGGTATTTAATAAGAACCATAATTACTTTCCAAATCATATATGCATGGTACCTATGTGATTCAATAAAAATATATAGGGGGACGAGGTGGCCGAGCGATCCAACGCGTCGGCTGCGGCGCAGCCGATCCGGGTTCGATCCTTGGTCACCGGGTGGCATTTTTCTTCGGGCAAGTCACGGTGTCCGGAGAACAAGTGCGGCCATCCCCCACCCGGGCATGGAAGATTCCTACGGGTGTCCAATCAAAAATTCTACCAAACACAAACACTCACGGGTAAAAACTTACCATTCCAAACCCTACCACCTCCACAATACAACCCTACAAACAGCTAATGGCCATAAAAGCCGGGCTTAAGGATCAATAAAAAAAAAAATATATATATAATATGTAGGTAGTTATTATATTTTAATATTTTATACTAATTCATTATATAATACTATAGACGAATATAAAACGAATTTAAGTGAATATACAGCAAATTTATGTAAGTCTATCTTTTATCTTTATACCTACCTAAATAAAAATAGAATGTAGGAAAAAAAATCCAAGGAAAAAAAGTCAAATAAAAATTATCAAATATATACAAAAAAAAAATTAAAGGATTAAATTATTATTTTTAATTTTGAACATAGGTATAGTTGGTCATAAAATTAAAGTTTAGGAAAAAAATCCAATTAATTTTTTAAAAATTTCAGTTGTAAATTATACTATTAATTTTATAATAATGGCAATTTATAGTATTCTATAGTAATGAATGTATTGATTTTACAATGATATGTTTTTTATTTATTTTTTATGGTGTCTGTCATTGCCTTTTGGGGCAGTCAAAATGGTTTGATTTTCAACTTCAGTATTTTATTCGATGGGAAAGTGAATTTAGTTGGTGAATCAAAGATGTCAAAATTTAAAATTCTTAGTAGTTTTCAAAACCAAGTTAAAAAACTAAAATAAAATTAAGCAAAAACAGAAATTTTTAAGCAAAATCGGTTCTCGACAAAATCATTTTTAGTTTCAATGTTTTAAAAATATATTAGTTATATACAATTTTATATAATATGTTTACAGTATTACCAACTGTGTTTAAAATTAAAAATTAAATAATTAAGTTTATATTATTTAATTAAATATTTTTTTTTTATATATACTTAGGTATTTATTAATTTTTATTTGACTCATTATACTATTCATTATGACTTATTTGACTATAAAAGTTTTCTAAAATTATATTTAACTTTCCTTAGTTTCCTTCTATCTTTGTGTTCTGATTAATATTGTTTTTATTTTCAATATACAACCATTACACTGTTTTAAATTCTTCAACAATGAATGCAATTTTAAATGAGCAAAGGCTTATTAGAACAAAATATGTCCTAAAAAGTTTTATGTACCTCAATGTTTTATAACTACTGTTAATCATTATGGACAAGTTATCATCAAGTCCGCGTGATAGTAATGAATTATTTTTATATAGGTTTTAGTCAGCTTAGCTAAGTCAAATACTGTGTATTTAAACCGAGTAAGACAATTGTATGTGTTTTTTAAATATAAATTTATAATAGACTTGTTAAAGTATTTTTTAATATTCATTGTAGTTGTATAATATGATAATACATAAGTGCATATATGCTTTACACTTATTTGATGAACTAACGCTTAGATTACTTAGAAGGGCCACCAGTTTTAATAGACGATAGTGACGGATGACCGGCATTGGACGACGGTCACTGACCGATAATTCGGAGACCAGAGGATTTAGGTGATTTAGCTGTTGTAGATTGGAATACAAATTCTTCGCTGCACATAGTCCTCGTCTTATTCAAGTCACGTAAAATAATTTTAATATTATTTTATTTAATATTGCCGTACCCTCAGGCATTACCACGTCTTCATCTCCCTGTCAAACACATTAAAGGCTATCGCTGACCGGCATCAAACTCACATATATAATATGACGTATATTATATATACACCAACACATATAGGTTCATACACATTAACTGAATTTTTAAGGTCAATTTGTTTTGTATTATTTAAAAGTTGTTGTTCATGATAATTGCAGTAGGTAGTGTCAAAGTTGCCAAACAACGCTAATCGTTTTATATTTCCAGGCTCCTCCGAGTGAGCTCAAATTATATTGCACTATTTGAATTGTAATTATTATAGACGCTATAAGTAATTTATTAAAATAAATAGTTTTTTATTATTATTTTTATGGAACATTACTAATCGCCGCTAATATTATGCAGGTAATACACCTCCATATGATATGTGTGCAAAAGGTCACGGTGCCGTTTATATTTTTATAAGGTGTACCCAATCATATTCGTGTTCTTAAAACAATATTATTAGATAAATATTATTTTGTGTGCTAGTTATTTTTTTATATTATACAACATCGTAAAACATGTTTATGTATATTATACATTTTGTGAGTACTATTTATTTCTTTTAACAATTATATTATCATCATAGAAATGCGCTCGATTAAACTTAAACTTAATAATATTTCAGTAGCTCAAATAGCTGTCTAATCTTATTATTTACATTATGTCATTGTTGATTATTTATTATTACTTTAATGTATTATTTTATTATAGAGCCAGAATAGACACGCGTTTCTCTAATAATCATTTTTTATAGATTGTATTAATGGTAGGGCCAAAAATGACTGTAATTATTGCAGTGTGCATCTTTGGGTTTAGTCCGGTTTCGGTACATATTAATCAATAATTATTCTTTCGTTATAATCCATATTATGCAGTTATTATTATTATTATGTTTTTTTTTATTATTTTAATTACCTATACTATTATACAGCAACATTTAATCTATCGAAAAACCTTACTAAAAGTAACACTATACACATCCACGCATAAACCCACATAGGTACATATAGATAGGTACCCACACACCCATCTTACACTAGAAATCACCGGTTTTGGTCAGCAACCTTGTTCAATTATTTTGAACAGCAACCCCGTTCAATTATTTTGAGCTTCTATAAATTATTATATACGTCATAAATTGTGAATAAGTTTTGCAACATGATGGACAGGTTAAGGTAGAGGTTGAATAGAGGACCATGTTGGAGTAAGTTCAGTTGGTGACATACAAATAGGACTTTGGTGATCACGTGGTTGTTGAACATTAAACTTATTAAAAACATTAACGAATAAATTATGATAAATAAAATATAAAAATATAGTTTTAGTCATAGTATTAAGACAGTGTTTAATTTAAATAAGTATCCAGGAAAGGTTATCAATTTTTTAAATAGTTTTAAATTACTGTTGTTATTATTATTATATCAAGACGTATATTAATAAAGTTTTCGCTATATAAATCTATATAATAAATTATTATAAATTGTAGTCGATTGGCGTTCGCTCGTTCTCGCTTACGACGTGGACTAGGCCTACTGGGGGACACCACAATAAAAAAAAAATGTGCCATGTGTAGGTAATATCTCATATCTACTATTAAACAACACGGACCAAGTGATATCATGTCGTTTAACGAACGAAGATGGTGAGGAAATTTACACAAAATTGTGATTATGTTAACTGCAGTTTAGTAAACACTCATTACAAATAATTATTGAATATCAATAAAATAATATTATTTATATCAACAGACGAGAAGTAAGTGTTGACGTTTTTTAAGGCACTACAATAAAAATCAATGCTACAAACTTCCTATATTAATTTATCATATAAGACGTATTCACCTCCGAATCGTTCCAATCGCATTGATTCATACAAATAGAATCATTTATTTTCGTTCATCGAAAGCGTATTAGTTTGAATGTTTAAAACACAGATTTATGTATAGTGTAGTACCTACAACAGAAGTCTGTGGTTTAAAAACGGTTTTATTATCGTTTAATTTTAATAAGACGTTTTGATAAATCATTACGTTTTCAAATGTGCAATGACTTTTTATACTTGTGATTTGCATATTATTGTAGTGCTAAAAGTAGAAAGATTGGGGTTGAAGACGAATAAATACGATGGTCGGCGTTTATATTTTGCTCGTATGCCCCTGACGAAAGTAGCAATTTCACAACTGTCACTATGTTGACGTATCAGTGTACACATATCAGACACCCGTAGACGTCTTGACAGTTTTTTTCTTGCGACCGGCTCTCCATATTATTCTTGGATTTTACAATCTGATTTGCTAGAAATGATAGATCGGTATTTTTAAGTTTTAAATAAGGAATAGTGAGAGGAGTAATACCTACTAGGCCCACCGGCCACCAAGCATTTTAACAGTGTATATTATATTACTTATGTTAAACAAAATAAATAGCGTAGCTTCTTTGTTTATATTGTAAAATATACGTATTTTTAAACACATATTATTATATTTTAAAGTGTTTTGACATTATGTCTGATAAATTTTATTCGAAAAGATTTGTTTTGAGATTGTATGTGGCAAGTTTAAACGATGATAATGATTATTGTAATATATTTTTTAGATATAAATGGCTGATATTATACAGTGTTTTGAGGTATCCATTTACGACATAAAATATTAATAAATAAAGAGGTATCGATAAGCTGTTCTATATTTCAACGCAATGAACCCTGGATAATGCGAAGTCTCGACAATATGTAATTATCATTACCTACGGCTGTGGTGTATTGCTGACAGCAAAATAAATTCGTGAAAAGGTTAATTATCTGATGTATACATAGTAAAGCCATACATTTAAATGGTAAATAAATAATTTTATAAAATCAATATCTTCAGAAGAAAATAACCAACAATTAAAATTGCAGATTTAAAAAAAAACTGACATTTAAAACCCATTTATTAAAATTACTTAAAATGATATAAAATTTAAACCTCGCTTTTAAATTAAATTTGTTCTTGTGTAATATGTATAAATAAAAAAAAGTTAATATTAGACTTAAAAATGGTAAAATTATCATTTGAATCGTTTCGGTCAAAACTATGGCATATCATTTTCCTTCCAAATATTTTATAAAACTATTGAAAATTATAAATATCTGTAATACCATTTAAGTTAAAAATTTCAAAGTTGACAAATTACTAATTAGTTAAAATCTATACTATCTAGCTTACATAATATTATTATCGGTATAATATTAGTATTAAGTTTTTACTTGTTATATTCGAAAACCATATAATAATCTAGGTAGTAGAATACTGCAAAAATATTAATATTAGTTTCATTCGGTGGCGTAGCTAGGAATTTTGTACGGGGGGGGGATGCTAAGTCTCACAAAAAAATACAAATACAATATGTCTTTTATTTACACTTTTTATTTTTTGATTTATCTTGATAAAATTCTAAGGTCAACACAGTTCATGGGGGGGGGGATATCGGAGTAGGTACTTACCTACTAAGCGAAAAATTGATAACTCCATAATAACGGACTTTCCGGATTATCGCTTAGACATTTTTGGACATACCTTGTTTTTAGCTTATAATCATACAACATTGTTTGTACCTTTTTTTTTTTTTTTTTCTGTTTTAACCGACGACGCCGCGGGATCTGCTTTCGCATTGCTTCCGCGGCGCCGCCATCGTTTATTGACGGTATCAAAAATTAATATATACATGGGAGGCATACGGGACAGCTCCCCGACTTACCCCGTTCAAGCATTTTAAGTTTTGCATTAACAATTAAGACTTCTTCCTGACCTTCTCGGGCCGACCGGAGTCCGCCGCCCTTGAATTCGCGTGCCTGTCATCCGATTGGCGAGCCGACCTTAGTCCACCGTTCTGGATGTTTCGTTCTCCATCAGGGCAGTCGCACGTTCCCCTGTGCCCTTCGCAGGGCCTGTTCCTCGCGTTCATCTTTTTCCTTGGTCGACAACATTGTTTGTACCTATGAAAGAAAACCTGTCCTTCCAGTTTATCAACAAGATCATTTTAAATTCCTTAAATTATTAAAAAATTATTACAAATTAATTTTTGTTTTATTTTTAATAACTACTAAAGTAGTAAAGTGGTAAATAATAAAAAAAAACTGTTAACACGCCTTTAAATAGCTGGCAATAATTAAAACATTTACAATAAAATAAAATGTAAATAGTTAAAACAGAATAACTAGTCTTTTTTTATAACTACCTAGGTAAATTTCGTCGTCGGAACGACATATTGTTTTTATTAAGCTAACAATACAGAAATATATAGGACATATTTTCTTATTTTAAATTGTATTTAAAGATGGCTTTTAAAAAGAAAACCTTATTTTTACATCAAAAGTTGGTACAAAACCATTAACATTTTCAGTAGAAACAAAAAAATCAATTTTTGCTTAAAAGAGAATTATTCTGCTTTTGCTCAGCACTGCAGCTTAGTCAAAAATGTAATAGATTTAGTATAAAAAAACAATAACTATAATGTGAATAATAATAACCAATGGTTCTAAGATCCACTCAATGAAATATAATATCTATAATGGAATATAATGGAATAGAAAGCTAAACGAAAAGTTTAAACTGTAATAATCGACAACAACGTTGGACATTTAGTTTAAATTAATATGTAAACGATAAGTATAAAAACAAAATCTAATAATGAATTTCATGTACTTGCTATATTTCTGTTTTAAATTAAATTAGCAGTTCGAATAAGATAATTTTTTTTCCCTTAAAGCCACGTTGAGGGAGCGCATGGTCTGCGTAAATTAGAAACAACATAAAATAATAAAGTAAAAAAATAATATATTTAGCATCAATACAAAATTCATTTTGAACCGAGCTAATGTAAATCGTAATGTTTGTCTCACCACAATAATATAGGTATTTTTTTAAAAATCATATTAAATCTTTAAATTATGCTGCAGCTTATATATGTATTATGTACCCTATATGGCTATATGCAACACAATCATGGGATTTAAAATTTAATAGAAGGCTCCTTATATATTGTTTCAAAGGCAGCTGAAAAAAATTAAAAATCCTTAGTCACAATTTTTTTTATTAGCATTTAAAGTTCAAATATTGACAAAATACGTCAAAATTTGAAAATTATTTTGAGTTAGAAATTCATAAATAATTTTGTTTTTGAATCTAAGATTTGAAAATGTAATACGAGATTCCTCATAAGTTTGTCTACCTTTATCAAAAAAAAATGTCTACAAGAAACTCAAATTAAATTTTTATGAGCACTTGAAATTCACATTTTACAACATTTGATATTCACTCGATTTCTCATGTAACGATGTTCTTATTTTGTTGTAATTAAAAAATGAATGGCTGTAGATAATTGAAAATTTCAGTGAATGTTTATATTAGCATTTCCTATACACTATACAATTTTGAAAATATTTTGACTATTTTTGAGCTGTTTATGGACATTGTCAGTTTTAAATTTTTTTAGTTTTTTTTTCAATAAATATCAATAAAATTTTATTTGTTGGTAAAAAGTGTAAAAATTTAAAGATGGAATTTTGATAAAAATTATCAAATTTAAAATTTAATAATTATTTTGTAGTTAAAAATTTATAAAATGTTCAACTTTTATATCTAAGGATTGAAAATTTAAAACAAGATTCCACGTAAGTAGTTGATTCTGTTACCAAAAAATCTAAAAAAATACATAGACAAATTTTATTTTTATAGTCATTTTAAATTTAAATTTGGACGAAATTACATAATACAAAACCTAGAATAACTATTTTAGTTATTTTGTTGTGATTGTATAATATTATTCGTGGGTACTTGAAACTTCTAAAGTATACTACTATATTATATCTATGATAGTATCAGGGTTTGTTGTAGGTGTACCTAATGGTTATTGTGATATGATTAATTTGGAATTCATTATAGGTCAATTTTTTTTAATACCATAGATAAGTATATAATATATGTTATACCTAGAAGGACATACCGTCTCCGCTCAGAATCGTTTTTCTTATACAATGATATAATATCATTGAATTCAAATTTAATACCATCCATTATACAGTGACCCACTTGTAACCTACTGTACAGCAGATTTTAAATTTAATTTTTATCATAGTACCTACCTATTTTTCTTAAAATGAAATTACCTTGACTTTTATGGTATTGTTTTAATATCTATTCTATTTATTAACGCACGTACATAAGACAATTAGACACTATTACCAATTAGGATTGAAACATTAATTATTATTATGTTATTATCTGTACATCAATTTCTATAATATGTAAGGAAAATAACGTGTTGATATTTATTCAATTTATTATTTCACGTTTATTTCACATACGTAATAATTCGTTATACAGATACAATTTGGTGATGTGTAATACAGTATTTCTTTTGAATTATTATATATTATACTCTTGCGAGTGTACATAAAAAATATTTTAATTACGGGATTTACATAAAATATTGGGGGGGAACAGCATGAACATTTAACTCACGGTTCGTAGAATGGTATGTGGCGGGACGATGGTGGCAATGAGCATCCACGTACAGTGGCGCGATCACGGCGGCACGGTAATAATTGATTATTACCGGCGTGAACGGCTCGACTCTCGGTAAACAACAGTGACTCAGCTCTGCGTGGCGGTATGTTGGTTTTTTCGACTGGTGGTGTGTAGGACAAATTCAACTCTACCGGCAAGAGGTAGGTCAATGACCGGACAGCGGCGGCTATGGCTCGACGTTCTCGACAGACGGTGAGTAGATGGTTGGACGGCGGCAGCTACGGCTCGACGTTCACAACTTCGTACAGGTCGGCAGACACGTGGTTTGGACGGCGGCAGCTTCGGCTCGGCGTTCTCAAATAGACGGTGGCGACGAGTTACGGGTACAGCACAGTGGTCGGAAGGCGGCACAGGAGTCGGTTGACCTTCTCTGACGGGCGGCGACGAACAACTGATCGGACGACGGCGGCGACGGCTCGGCGTTCTCGACACGTGATGGTCGGTAGCGTAGGGAGTGCCGGGAAAGACTGTACAATGTCCGTTATCGGCGGTCAAAAAAGACCGTCCGGCTCATTGAGTCTAGTGGGCAGGAATTGCTGTAATAGAGTTTCGAAATTAGCATCCGTTCTCGGCGGTAACAAATACCGTCCGGCTTGCTATTCTCGCTTCTCTCAGCTGGAGAACTGTGTGTGTACGGCGGCCAGCGGCCTGTATTTATGCCATTCGAGGCTCGCTGGTCCCGTCTCGAATGTTATCTGACACCTTGCGTGATTCGAAACTGCAGGTTATTGTTCAGAGTGTTTGGAGATTACCAGATTATGGTGAAAATAACGCTGATTTTGAATATGTTCGTAACGTTTTGATAGCTCTATTGGTTCCCACGAAAAACTCAGGTTTTCCGTGGGCGGCATGCGTTGTTTAATCCTTGCGCGGCGGAGCGCTATCTGTGGTTTGCGGTTTGCGGTTGGGCGGTCGATGTTTCTACGCGGCGGGCGATGTTTGACCGTGGGTAATGATCACAACGAGAGTGCGCCACGTTAATGGCCACACCGTTTTGTCTCATTACATTGTCCCCTTTTTTATTTATTATTTTTTTTTTGAAGATTTTGGAGTGAGAGAAAAAAAAAAAAAAAAAATAAAAATAAAAACTTTAAAATTTTGACGCTGTGTGCTTGTGGTGTAGTGAATTATTAGTTTGCTGTTGTTATGGTTGATATTGTTGTTTCATACCCTTTATCCTTTGATTCTTCTCCTTGTAGATCAGTCTTCGCAGGCGAGTCTTGGAAACATTTTCAAAGTCCTTCAAGTAGGCTCCGACCTTTAGTATACTCTTTCTGATCTCTACCGGGGATTCTGGATGGCGGTCGATTAAGTGCTTTATCGTCATGATGATAACCTCTGATTCGGTTTCACTTAAATTACTGGACCGGGGCGACTGTTCTTTTTCTTCATGTGCAGTAGTCGGTGCTGCTTCCTGTGGTTGAGTTAGGGTGTGACATGGTGTTGGTCTTTGCTCCCAATGTGCGATAAAATCATCCCACGTCATCCCGGTGGCAGATGGTCTTCGGGTGGCTTGCATGGTAGGTGGAAGGCTCCATGAGGGTTCCGGGTTGTATCTAGTTCTCTTTGCCTCCTCCTGACGGTAGAACATGGCTATTTTGCGTCTTTCTTCGATGGTTAGCAGTTCGTCGATGTGGGTTACCTCCATTTTGTGCAAGACCTTTCTGCTTTTTATTTTGGTCAATGGAATCTGTACGAACATCTTTCTGGTTCCTACATAGTGGGGGGGTATTTGTGTTACATAAGAATTTAAAAGTTTATTACATGGATTCACAAGCAAGTTATTTTGGGCGACATATATATTGTTTTTTTTTTTTTTTTTTTTTTTTTTTTTTTTTTTTTTTTTTTTTGTTTAATTATTTGTTTGAGATACTCCGCTCACGGGTTTGTAGTATCTCTTGATGTTTTTGAAGTTGATGGTTCGATGACTTCCATTGATTTGGATAGTTACCGTGTTATTATTATGTACTGCTTGTATTTGGTATGGTCCGTGGTAGATCAGGAATAACTTATGGGTCTCCTTATCCTCAGCGGAGGATAACCTATGTTCTTTGATCAGGATCTGATCGCCCACGTTATACTGAGGGAATCGTTTATCTCTGTCTTTGTATGCGTTTCGCAGATCAGCTTGCTTTTTTGACCGTTTCATTACAATCTGTATAATGTCGGGGGGTTTCTTCAGGTCCTCGTGTTTAGGAAAAACTACCAATTTGCTTATTGATAACTTGGTTTTCTCCCCAAACATTATATAGTTTGGTGTATAACCAGTGGTTGTATGGGTAGTGTGGTTGATCCAGTATTCTACATTATCTAACCATTTTAACCAATTTGTATGTTGCTTATGACAGTAGGTTCTTAGTAGGCGGCCAATTTCCCGATTTGCCCTTTCTACTGGATTACTCTCCGGATGATAAATCGTTGTGTGCAGGTTGGTGATTTTCAATCCTTGCATGACTTTTTCCCATTTAGTACTGGTGAACTGCGTTCCGTTGTCGGTTAGGATCTTCTTGAACAAACCAATGGTGGGTATGTATTCACTCACTAGTCGTTTTATTATGGTGTCGGTAGTGGCTCTTTTTAACGGATATAGTTTGATATATTTGGAGAACACATCCAATATTGCCAAGATGTATCTACATCCTCCCTGTCCCCTGGGTAGCGGGCCCATTAGGTCGGCAGATACCATTTCCCTTGGTTCGGTGGGTAGGAGGCTTAACGTTGGTCCCCTAGCCGTTATATTGCTTATTTTCGCCTTCTGGCACAGATCACATGTTTTGATTATTTGCTTAATCGTCCGATACATGTTTTTAAATTGGTGGTCCTGCTGCAACAGTTTATATGTCTTATACGTCCCGCAATGGCCATATATTTTGTGTGTTTCTTCCACCAGCTGTTTTACTGCTATCTCTGGCACCATGATCTGATAGTCACCCGAGGGCGCTTGACGAAATAGTAGGTTCTGATATATCATGAGATTATGATTGGTCCTTTGCGTGACCCTTTGTTTAAGTTTCTGAATGTGTTCATCTTGCTGTTGTAACACCTCGAAGTCTTTGAATTGTTCTTTTAATTCCTTGCTGTATTCTAATAGCGATAATTTGTTGATAATGATTATCTTGTTGCTGGCTGTTGCGTCGTCGGTGTGTGACTGCGGATACCGTGTTAGTGTGTCGGCACCGACATTTTCCTTCCCCGGAATGTGCGTTATTTCCAACTGAAATTCCTGTAGAAATGTGGCCCATCTGACCAGTCGAGCATTGAGTAGTTGACACGTATTTAGGAATGTAAGGGCATGATGGTCGGTTAATATTTTAGTCTTATGTCCAAGTAAATAATTTCGAAATTTTTTACATGCGAAAACTATTGCAAGCAATTCAAGCTCCGTGGTGTTGTAGTTTTGCTCCGCTGCTTTTAATGTCCTACTGGCAAAACTGAGGGTTTGGTGTTGTCCTTCTTCCGTAATTTGATAGAGTTCAGCCCCAAGGTGAGTTGTTGAGGCATCGGTGTTCAGGTGAAATTCTCTCTTGAAATCTGGGAATTGAATTATTATATCCTCGAGGAATTTTTGTTTTATGTTGTCAAAAGCTTGCTGCTGTATGGTTCCCCACATCCATTTTGCATCTTTTTTGGTTAATTTACTAAGTTGTCCGGTGTCTTGAGATAGATCCCTGATGAATTTTCTGTAAAAATTTATGAAACCAATGAATGCTTGTACCTGTTTTTTCGTCTTGGGCGGCTGGAAGTTCATCACGGCTTGTATTTTATCTGGGTCCATAGATATCCCTTTTTCACTTATTATGTGACCCAGAAAAATCACTTGTTTTTTCAAAAATTGTGACTTTTTTCTGTTGATTGTGATGTGGTGTTGTGCAAATTTTTCAAAGATTTGTTCTAAGTGACAAATATGTTCTTGAAAACTCGTGGAAGTGATGTGTATGTCATCGACATATATGGCGGCAAATTGTAGAATTTCCGGTCCTAATACTTGATCTAAGATTTTTTGGAACTCGGCAACTGAATTGATTAATCCAAAAGGTAATACCTTAAACTGGTAATTACGGCCTTTGTGCAAAAATGCTGTAATTCCCCGACATTCGGCTTTTAGTGGACACTGCCAATAACCTGCCGTCAAATCAATCGAGCTTAGGTATTTCGTTCCCTGGAACTTGATGAGAGTGTCGTCCATATTTGTTGGACATTCTCGATCCGGTATTATGACTGTGTTAATTTTTCTGGCATCTAGGCATAATCGAATCTCTCCATTTTTCTTCTCAATACAGACTATGGGTGATGACCATGGTGATGTTGATTTTTCTATGACTTGTAAATCTAGCATCCTCTGTATCTCGGCATCCACCTTAGGTATCCTCGATACTGGTATTGGATAGGGTCGCTGGTAAATTGGGTCCCCTGGTTTGACCCGTATTTGACATTGAAACTCGGTAATCTTTCCAGGTTGTTCAGAAAAAATGTGTTCGTACTTGTTTAACAATGATACAAACCTTTGACTTTCTTGATCGTTTAGACTGACGTGGTCATTATCCAAGTTGTCATTAATTTCTACGTTAAGCAGATGATCCTTGGTTATCCTTGGTTCTCTGTTGGCGAATGGTACAGTGATTGGTATATTATTGACGTTGAATTGTACTGTCTGTTTGTTGAATTTAATTTGTGCTGAATATTTGTTCAATATGTCTGCTCCAATAATTCCTTTTTCATTTAGGCCTTCTACCTGAATGAAATTAGTCTGTAGGTAAATGTCCCCTATCTTGCATTCACAAAATATTTGTTTAGACACTTTGCATATCTTCTTTCCTACGGCGTTGCTGATTTGTATGCCCGTGACTGGGAACTGTGGTATTCTAGAATTTCTCTGCGTGATCACATCAACTACTTCCTTGGTGAGCACACTTACTGTGGCTCCGGTGTCGACCAACAATAGCATTTCCTCCCCTTCAATCTCACACTTTAAATACGGGCTTATCGATGCGTTTGTAGCATTTAATGAGTTTACTGCATAAGTTTCACTGTCACTTGGTCCAGCTTGTGGGTCGGCACTTACTGACACTTGTTTGATTTGTTCAGTCTGTGGTGTGCTTTTTTGTTGCGCTTCTCCACCTTTGTTGTTATCGTTTGGCCGGTATGGTTGGTTGTTGTTCCATCGATTGTTTCGCGGCTGAAAACTGTTCCATCCATTATTCCGTTGATTGTTCCAATTATTGCTTTTTTGTTGATTGTTATTGCGGTCCGTTGCTGTCTGTTCTGGTTTTTCGTTTGTGTTTTCTTCTTCTCCCAGAATTTTCATGGCAGCTACTATTGTCCTCTCAGGTAGTGATACAAGTATTGCTCTTAAGTACCCAGGATAATGTTTGGCAATGTGTTTTACGATTTCTGGTTCTGATAGTCTTGGTACCTCCAGGTGTCGCAATTTTGTGGCCCAGGTCGCAAAATGTTCTCGGTAATTTGCTGTTACCTGACTCACATTTAAGCATTGGCTCCAGACTTGAATTTGAATTTCCCTGGACCAATACTCATCAATAAATGCTCTCTTGAAGTCTTCATAATTGCATAATTGAAAACGCACCGTTGAAAACCAACTATACGCGTTCGATTTTAGGCAATCTCCCACGACAATGATTTTTTCTCCCACGTACGTTTGTTTAATGGCGAAATATTCCTCGAGTCGACTTAAGAAATCTCGTGGATGTATGTCTCGTCCGTTTCCAAAAAATGTAGGTCGTGCAATATCTGTGTGATGCAAATTATTATTATTTATACAGTTATGCGCTGGTGGTGGTGATGCTCGTTGTTCCCGAAGTTCATATTTTTGTTCAATTTCTACTAATTTTCTTGCCCAATTTTCTTCAATGTTTTCTATTTTACTGACGTAGTCTTCTTTGAGGCTTTCAATTTTCTGTAACAATTGATTTACTAAATATTGACTGTTTCGTTCTACTTCCTCCCTGAACGCGTTAAATGCTTCTTCTGTGACATTCTTCTTTGGAGCCATGTTCACGATGTAGTTTTTCTTCAACAAAATTGTCTTCTTTTTTAAATCTCGTGGGTCGATGTAGAATTATTTTCTTACTCGAGCACTGCAGTTGGGCGCCAAATGTAAGGAAAATAACGTGTTGATATTTATTCAATTTATTATTTCACGTTTATTTCACATACGTAATAATTCGTTATACAGATACAATTTGGTGATGTGTAATACAGTATTTCTTTTGAATTATTATATATTATACTCTTGCGAGTGTACATAAAAAATATTTTAATTACGGGATTTACATAAAATATTGGGGGGGAACAGCATGAACATTTAACTCACGGTTCGTAGAATGGTATGTGGCGGGACGATGGTGGCAATGAGCATCCACGTACAGTGGCGCGATCACGGCGGCACGGTAATAATTGATTATTACCGGCGTGAACGGCTCGACTCTCGGTAAACAACAGTGACTCAGCTCTGCGTGGCGGTATGTTGGTTTTTTCGACTGGTGGTGTGTAGGACAAATTCAACTCTACCGGCAAGAGGTAGGTCAATGACCGGACAGCGGCGGCTATGGCTCGACGTTCTCGACAGACGGTGAGTAGATGGTTGGACGGCGGCAGCTACGGCTCGACGTTCACAACTTCGTACAGGTCGGCAGACACGTGGTTTGGACGGCGGCAGCTTCGGCTCGGCGTTCTCAAATAGACGGTGGCGACGAGTTACGGGTACAGCACAGTGGTCGGAAGGCGGCACAGGAGTCGGTTGACCTTCTCTGACGGGCGGCGACGAACAACTGATCGGACGACGGCGGCGACGGCTCGGCGTTCTCGACACGTGATGGTCGGTAGCGTAGGGAGTGCCGGGAAAGACTGTACAATGTCCGTTATCGGCGGTCAAAAAAGACCGTCCGGCTCATTGAGTCTAGTGGGCAGGAATTGCTGTAATAGAGTTTCGAAATTAGCATCCGTTCTCGGCGGTAACAAATACCGTCCGGCTTGCTATTCTCGCTTCTCTCAGCTGGAGAACTGTGTGTGTACGGCGGCCAGCGGCCTGTATTTATGCCATTCGAGGCTCGCTGGTCCCGTCTCGAATGTTATCTGACACCTTGCGTGATTCGAAACTGCAGGTTATTGTTCAGAGTGTTTGGAGATTACCAGATTATGGTGAAAATAACGCTGATTTTGAATATGTTCGTAACGTTTTGATAGCTCTATTGGTTCCCACGAAAAACTCAGGTTTTCCGTGGGCGGCATGCGTTGTTTAATCCTTGCGCGGCGGAGCGCTATCTGTGGTTTGCGGTTTGCGGTTGGGCGGTCGATGTTTCTACGCGGCGGGCGATGTTTGACCGTGGGTAATGATCACAACGAGAGTGCGCCACGTTAATGGCCACACCGTTTTGTCTCATTACAAATAAACGATAACAATGAGCGCCAAGCGATAATATTAGTTTTTAATCTTTGTTGAAATTGCGTGGTTTTGCACACTTCTTCGTTAATTAGGTAGATATTTTGCAATCAATGTTTTCTTTCATCTGTCACACACATTCGTATTAAACTTAACCCATCAAAAATAATATAGGGTTATTTTATATTTAAGTTTTGTTAGTATTTTATCTATAAACAAATACAGTCGCTTAGCTGTAAATTACATTGGCCTAGGTTCTCAATGACGAGGAACACTCAATTATTTAGTATTCTACACAGCAGAACTGTTACTTATTATCTAGCTAAAAAAACTTTTATAGATTCTGAGTGGAGTGATAGATGTAATGGTTTTACAATGGAGTGTGTTTATTTTTTAATTCACAATATTTTTTTTGTCCGAAGACACTTTTTCTGTTAAGAAAAAGATTCCAGTAATGACTTTCAGAAATGTTTCTGGTATCCAATTGGATCTAGTTTGTCCAGTACTGTCCAAAATAATTTAGAATAATAAATGATTTAAATTCAACAAAATTAAAACCAGGCTTTGAAAAAATTGATTTTGTTTTTTTATGTCTTTCAAAAATACAACAGAAAATTACAATTTTCAAAAAATGATTTATAATACACTTCCAAAACATGATACAATTTTAAGAATATTCAAATGAGCTGTGTATAAGAATTTGAAGTTGAAACTTTGGTGACATTGGGTATTCAAAGGTATAATAACGATTTACCACCAAAAGATTTTTGGTATTTTATTAGTTTTTAAATATATAATATATTTTTTATAAACATAGACTGTTACGGAGCAAACATATCACAACAACGAAAACGGTCTTTATCAAGACCAACAAACATAATTAGACAAAAAAGAACGGTTTGACAAACGAAAACCACACCGAACAAAGGTAAACAACAAGACAACGGTGTGCTTTTCATCTGTCATAACGAAGAACACGGGCCAATGAGCGATGGGCTAGATTGTCAAAGAGGGTATAAATACCGGACATTTTCGACAATCTAGTCCATAGATAAAAGATTAATAGATAAGCAACTAGACCAAATATTTGGTTTCGAACTACACTAGCGCTTGGTGTCATTCTCACCAACTAAAAGACCAGCACAGGCGGCAGGGCGCAGGTATAGTCTGTATTTTAGTCAATTATCTTTTATTTATTATGCTAATATTATGTTATATAATATTTTACTTATTTCACATATAAATGTTAATACATGTAACTCCTTCAACTTAACAGTAAAATATAATTTTGATATCATAATATATATTACTTTTAAGGAATTATCAAAAACTATGTAAATTGTAATATAGAAATAATAAATAATTTTTTTTTTCTATGATGTATATTTTAAAAAAGTTATAATACTGGGTATTTAAATCATACAAAAATATAAAATGATTTAAAATGATACAAAATAAAACAATATATTAATTAATAAGATAATATTATAAAATAGAAAGTAATAATGGTAAACAGATTTAAAAAAAAAAAAAATAATTAGTGAATACAATATTAAAATAGTTGTATGTATATATATAATTATAATAATTGATATCATAATATATATTACTTTTAGTATAAAATGATTTAAAATGACACAAAATAGAACAATATATTACATAATATAATAAATATTAGACATATTACAAAATATAACAATATATTAGTTAATAACATAATATTATAAAATAGAAAGAAATAATTGTAAACAGGTTTTTGTAAAAAAAGAACTAATTAGTGAATACAAAATTAAAATAGATGTATGTATGTATGTATACAGTGTGATCACGATTTATGGTAACACTAAATATCTCAGGTGCATGACCTTGTATTGAACTGGCGTTTTCGGGAGGTGATAGGGAGTACATAAATACATATTTTCGGATAAATTTCAAATTTTTAGCTCACTCGGTATGCGCATGCGCAATACAACTTACTTTTTTTTAAATGGCAACCCCAGTTTTTTTCTGCAGGTTCGGGTAGAGTATTTTTTTTTAAACATTTATTGTATAAAAAGTTTTTTTTTATTTTCAAAACTGACCAAGTTAGAGTAAGTCAAAAATTGCATTAAACACATATTATGCATAAATCCAATTTTTGACTTACTCTAACTTGGTCAGTTTTGAAAAAAAAAAAAAACTTTTTATACAATAAATGTTTAAAAAAAAATACTCTACCCGAACCTGCAGAAAAAAACTGGGGTTGCCATTAAAAAAAAAGTAAGTTGTATTGCGCATGCGCATACCGAGTGAGCTAAAAATTTGAAATTTATCCAAAAATATGTACTTATGTACTCCCTATCACCTCCCGAAAACCCCGTTTCAATACAAGGTTATGCACCTGAGATATTTAGTGTTACCATAAATCGTGATCACACTGTATAATAATAATAATTTATAATATAAAAGTATAACAGTAATTTACAAGTCATTTATTGAATCCTTGTTTTTTAGTTTTGTATTTTATATGATATTCTTTAGCCATGATTTTAATTTTGTTATTATCTGTTCGGCTATCAGCTCCAGAGAGCACACGATTAATATTTTTGCACCAAGTAAATAAAAAAAAAGCAATAAGTTTTTGTATTAACATTTGTTTTAAATTATGACTTTTACATGAAAAACTAAAGTCAACATTTGCTTCAATTAATAAATTTAATTTCATAAAAATCTGAGGTTTATTACATATACTGTTGATAACTTCAGTAAAAATATTTAAAATGTGTTCAATAATATTATTAAAATTTTTGCTTGGTGATTTTAATCTGTTATCAGAATAGTTTCTAACACTAATTAGTTCATTAAAATTATGAATATCTACACAATCATTTTTACATACATTACAATTATTAGTAGATTTAATTAATGTTCGAATTATATAGCCAGCTACATAGCCAATTGTCATTTCACCTACTGTAGATTTGTTGGGTTTAACAAATTCTACATTAAATGAATTCAAACCTAAATTTAATGAAACATCATTACTAATTATTTCATTTTGTCCAGATAAGAATTGTTTTAAATTATCTAAAGCTCCTATACTATCATCTACCTCACAATTCCCCAATGACTTTAATGAAGAGAAATTATTTAAAAGTAATGTTTTAAATGATGTAGAAAAATGATAACAATTGGGCATATTATTTCTGGATCCGTGGCTCCTAATAGATCCAAAGAAACATTCCAAAGAATCCTGATTAATATTCCTTAGTATTAGAAACTTAAAACCTTCGGATTTTAATTTTAACCACAGGTATTTAAAAGATTCTAATGTTTTTATATAATTTTTTATACATATTGGTTGTCTTACAGCTGAGCCATCTACTTTACTCACAAAAACCATTGTTTTGAAAACCTTAATTGCTTCATTCCAAAATAGAATATGAGAAGATCCTTTTTTAACTGCACATCTTAGGGGTTTGCCATCTAATGCATTAATTGTGGATCCATTCGTAGAATCAAACACCTTATCCATAAAAAGACACAAACTAGATGTTCCCATTGAGTTGGATAGTGAACTACCAGAATCTAAATTTAAAAAAATATATACTCGTATTAAATTAAATTTAAAAAAAATACAAAATACATTTCTCTATATAATATACTATTTAGTATTTACCATAATTAGCCATAAGATTCATTGTTGAAGCTACTCGATGGCTGAAAACTTGTGCCGCAACTGATACACGCATTTTTTTTATTTTAGATGGTATTATATGTGATTCTGTTAATTTTGGCAAAGTACGTAACTCATAAATTTCATTTTGTTTATCTAATCTATACAAAGTTTCAATATGGCTCCATGATGCTGTTTGATTCTTTCCATTATAATTAAAATTCAAATTTTTAGTCAATAAATTATTTCTCATACATTTCAACAAATGTGGGGGATCATATAAAGGTACAATTTCTTCATCATTAATTAAAAATCCCATGTATCTATCTTCAATATTTTGAGTTTTACACCTGTGAATTCTTTCTTTTAAAAGGATATTAATTGCAGCTTGATTTGTACATCCTTGGTCACAAACGGTAGCTTTTATTTTTAATCCTGTGGTTTGTACTGCAGAAATTACTTCTTTAATATAACATACAAGATCTTCAGTTTTTGTAGTACCGGAACAAAAGTAGTATGCAATTGGTTGTTTAAATTTTTTTCGTAGACCTCTTAACATAAACACAAGTACATGGTTTGCAAATTTTAGATTTTTTTCTTCAAAACCAAAAATAGAGTCACTTTTTTTATCATACGTTAAGGTTGCATCTAATGCCATTTCATCAAAGAGCAACGTGCAGTACCTATCCAAAGTATGTAATTTTTGTGCTTGATGTTTTAAATTATTTATAATATGGTTATTTATGCCAGTATTGAATGGGACTTTCTGTAAAAGATTATAAAGTGTTTTTTTTGAAGGCAAAGCAAATACTGTCGATAAAAATTTGTACCCTTTAGGAGAATTTTTGAACATTGAAAGGGCCATAATTTTGTCATCTAGATTATATCGTCTACCTTGCGGTTTCTTTTTTTGAGTTTTCATCTGACTCATAATGAAATTAAAAGTGCTTGTATTAACTTTATCTATTATTTGAGATGTAAAAGTACTATTTGCAAATCGATTCACTAAATTTAGTTGACATTTAGCACTTTTATTTTGTTTTTGTAAACGCTCGGCTTTTCGTTTCAACTTCATGGCTTCTTTATATAATTTTTTACAGTTTGGGGTAAGTTTTCCTTTTCTGTTTAATTTTAATGGCTTTAATAACATGTTTTGATTAGATTCATTTTCTAGAGGCAGGATTCCATCTAAATCAGAGTCAACTGTAAATTATTAACAAAAATAAATTATTAAAAAATGTAAATTGAATTAAATAAAGTTTCTATGTTCCTTACACTGGGTAGAAACACAAATTGTTCCAGATGTACATTGATGTTTACTACTAGATGGTGTATGAAGTGGAGTTGAATGAGAAACACACATACCAACTTCTTGTTCGATATCTTGTAGCATAATATCAACTGTGAACAACAATAAATAATTTATTACTTAGTATAAATACTAAAAAAAACCATACCAAAGGATATAGGTAGGTACCTACCTAATGTAATAATGTAAAACAACCTACATGTACCTAACCTTTTTTGTTTCATAATTTATATACAATATAATGTTTGTAGGTCAGGTCACATTCTAAACCAATACTTTAATTTAATTATGTAATATTTACTTACCATTATCATGATTTGGTGGGCTTATGCTTGACCAGTTTAATGATGACTCTCCGATTGAAGCTGCAATGTATTAAATACAACATTTTTAAATAGTACATTTATATAAATAATAACTTAACCATAATACATTATTGAGTAATAAAATCCACAACACAATGTATACAATATATATTATAGTTTAAGAAAACAGTAAACAACAGATTCAGAATGTTATAAGAATTTTTTAATAATAATCAGAATAATTAATATTATATAATTTAAATTTAAATCAGTCTTCCTTGACCTAATTTATAACATAGTTATTTAATTGACTTACAATTAATATTAAAGAAACATTAATTATATTTTAACAAAAAATGTTAATAAAATAAAATAAAATATAATAAAAATAGGTAGGTATACAAAAACTTACGTGGAAGGTTTAATGTAGGCAATGAATGCAGCTTTAATTTTTGATTAGTGCCAGGTGAATAACAGCATTCTTCGAAATGGTTTTTGCATATTTGGTAAGTTCTTCTAATAGTTTCATGCGACATATTTTTAAAGACTGGATTTGCAGTTCTTTTGACCCATATTTTGAGATCATTATAATCTTTTGGAAATATATACTTTCTTTTTGCTGAATCTTTACATCCTACAACCCAACACTTATTCGATACCATGTTTAAATTCAAATGTTCAAAATGTTATATTACGTTTTTAAAAAAGCACAAGACACAATATCACAACTCACAACTTCACAAGACGTCAAGTAATGCGCAAATTGCAAAACACAAAACTAAATTAAAATTCTTACTCGAAAAAAAAAATTAACGAAAAATAATTTATGGAATATGGAATCTGGGGAATCCCCGAAATTCATGGAATAACAATATTGTATATCAGTTGGAAAATCTTTTATCTATGGAATAAAATATTAAAGCGACTACAGCGCGTTTGGTGTCATTCTCAATAACTATTCTTAAGGATTTATTATCATAGGTATAAGTGCGCAGGCCCTGATCTAGTCAGTCTATTCATTACCTTCAAACCGTCAACAAGTACCTGATCAACAGAAACAAGACGAACAGAAGGACCAGACCAGACCGCAAACCGACTACGCATCCACGGCCGCAGACCGCCGCATGCCAGCAGCGCCACCGCTCCACGGTGAATAGTCGCATTACCCGACTACGCACCGACGACGCGCCGCTCCACGGCCGCAGACCGCCGCATTCCCGTTGCGCCACCACTCCACGGTGAACAGTCTCACGGACCGACTACACGTCGACGGCACGCCGCTCCACGGCGAAGAGTCATACCGGCCGACGGCATATCGACGACGCGCCGCTCCACGGCCGCAGACCGCCGCATTCCAGTTGCGCCACCGCTCCACGGTGAACAGTCTCACGGACCGACTACACATCGGCGGCACGCCGCTCCACGGCGAAGAGTCATACCGGCCGACGGCATATCGACGACGCACCGCGCTACGGCAGTATACATCAACCAATCGCCGAGCACCAACCACGTTACCGTTCCACGACGCGGACCAGCATCGATCGGCACCGCAACAACGACGATACGACACGCCGTTCCACAGACTCCGACGTCACACTATTAAACGGCCCTTTTCAGGGCCACCACTCACAATACCTCGACACTTACTCAAGTTGTTCGACCCGAGTTTGGTTCGCTGTCGGAGTACCGCTTAATCAAGCTTGTACCGACGGCGGCCAACTCCCTGGCCCGTTCAATTTTGTACATAAACAATCAATATTATTCATCACTTTGTAATATAGGATCCGGCACTTGCCCGATCATAAACCAAGCGCCCCCGATTGTGTCGACCCACTTATCAAGTCTGGTCGACACAAATCGACGCTTTACGCTATCCCTATTATAATTAAAATATATTTCACATAGCAATAGAGATCACTGATTACCAATAAATCCAGCGTTCTTTATTTCAAGACACGGATCGCCCAACCGGGCGCTCCGTTTCAACTGGCGCCCAACTAGTGGCTCTCCGACGACACAAGAGACCCATCAAACAATAAAATGAAATCATTACCAGTTAAGAAAAAACGTCCACCGGACAAGTTAATGTTTTATTATATTAAAAGCAAATGATCTAATAAAAGATGAAGATTTCGATACCGCAATAAACAAAACGCAACAAATAGGATGCCCATATACTACCATATCGATAAACAACAAAGGGTATGAAATGTTATTAGACTCTGGAGCAGAGATATGTGCAATATCCGAAGAATATCACGATAAGATAATAAAAGACAACCCAAAAATACCAGTAATACCACTAACTGGACTTAGCATACATAACGCGATGGGCAACAAACCTACAAAAGTAACAAAGCAAATTTTGTTACCAATAGATATAGGAGAAGAGCAAATACAGACACCATTCATTGTAATAAACAATTTAAATGAAAAAGGTATAATAGGCAATGATTTTTTGGAAACAAATAAATCAACAATTAATTATGAAAAAAGACAATTGACAATAAAAATAAGGAACAAAATATATGAGATACCATTTTCTGAAAAGGAGGCAAAGCAACCAATGCACCTACGAGCAATATGCACAAAACCAATCACGGAACCATTAGACCACATACAGTTCAATACATTACCTGACCACATTCAAAAGAAATTAGATAAATTAATACATCAATATCATCGTGTATTTCGGAATATACCTGGTGAGATAAAAGGTTATGAGTGCGTAATAAGATTGAAAAATGACAAGCCAATTAATCAAAGGCCATACCCTATTCCGATCACGAAACGTGAAGCAGTCGAAAAAGAAGTTAAACGTATGTTGGATATGGACATCATTAAGCAATCAAGATCACCATACTCGATACCAATCGTGCCAGTTTTCAAAAAAAATGGTGACGTACGATTATGCTTAGACGCCCGAAAAATTAATGAACAGATTACTCCAGACCGCGAATGTCCTATGACAATAGAAACAATTTTCTCGAAATTTGAAAAAATTAAATGCATTAGTACGTTGGACCTTCGAAGCGGATATTGGCAAGTAAAGCTTGCAGAAAAAAGCATGGACCCATGTTCATTCCTCATAAATGGCAGAAACTATTCATTCAAACGGTTGCCATTTGGACTTAATATAAGTGGATCGGAGTTTCAAAAAAGCATGGACATTGTATTAGGCTCGCTATTACAATCCTGTGTAACAATATATGTAGACGACATATTAATTACATCAGAAAACGAGAATAGTCATTACGAACACATAAAAATGGTCTTGGAAAGATTTGAAAAATACAATGTTACCGTCAACATTGACAAATGTCAATTCTTCAGAAAACAAGTGTCATTTTTAGGACACATAATTTCAACTGAGGGAATAAAAATGGACACCGACAAAATAAAAACAATTCAAGATTTTAAAGCACCAAGTAAAAAGAAAGAAATACAAAAGTATTTAGGATTTCTAAACTTCTACAGAAAATACGTAAATAATTTCGCACACATAATCGAACCATTAATTGAGCTGACGAGAAATAATGTAAAATGGACATGGGAAGAAAAACACCAACGAGCATTTGAAGAATCAAAAAAGGCATTTTTAAATGATGTGATAATAACATTCCCTGATTTTACAAAACCACTATACATAAACACGGATGCATCAAATGTAGCGATAGGTGGAGAATTATACCAAATATTAGAAGACAATGAAAGGGCAACATTAGGGTATGCAAGCAGAACCCTCAAACCACCCGAAACAAGATACACGGCTACAGAAATTGAGGCGTTAGCATTAGTATACTGTTGCAACAAATTTCGACAGTATATATTAGGCCACAAAACAATCATAAAAACAGACCATCATGCGCTGACGTTTATGAACAGTTGTAGATTAACTAACGGACGGCTCACCAGATGGACTTTAGCTCTACAAGAATACGAATTAGAAATACAATATATCTCGGGCAAAGATAATATAATAGCGGACACACTTACGCGATATCCAAGGGTCAACGATGAAAGAGCAGAAGGAAAAGTATCAATAAATAAAATCCAAACACAGAACTACAGCACAGAATTGAAAAGGATGATTTTAGATATCAGAAAACTGCAAGAAAATGACCCACAGTTAGTACGAATAGGCAACGCAACAAATACACATGTAACAAAAGAAAACGGAGTAATATTTGTAAGAAACAAACCGACAGACCACTGGAGAGTAATACTACCACATCAGATAGCAACAAGACTGACAAAAGAAACTCACGAACTAATGGGACACCCAGGAAGATATAAGACTTACCACACATTAAGGAAAATATGCGTGTTCAAAAATATGCACAAAATAACAGCACAAATAGTAAGAACATGCGACACATGTCAGAGATGCAAACCAATAAACTTCAACTCGAAAGGACAGAACTCATCACATAAACCAATAGAGCCATTTGATACAGTATCAATCGATCTTATGGGCCCTCTTCCCACCGGACGTGGTGGGACACACTATATTCTAGCAATATTAGATACATTCTCCAAATTCATCAAATTATACGCGTTAAAAAAAGCTACAACCAAAGCAATCATCAACAGGCTCGAACAAGATTACATTCCAAACACAGGGAAACCAAAATCGATCCTCACTGACAATGGCACACAATTCACAGCCACGTTATGGAAAAACAAGCTAAAAGAACTAGGAATAACACAAAAACATTCCACAAAATATCATCCACAATCAAATCCCGTAGAGAGGTATAATAGAGAAATAGGACGATTATTACGAACTTATTGCCACGACCAACATACAAAATGGCCAAACAAACTCGACGAGATAGAAAACTGGATGAATAAATTAAGATCAGAGGTAACTGAACTTACACCATGGGAAATAATAAAGAACGAAATACCAAGTCAACCGATCGAACACTTAATAAAATTCCCAGAACAACCATCAACAAGAGACAGACAAGAAATAGTACAGTTGGTAGCAAACAGAATTCGTAACAAAGCAATGAAATACGAAGGGAAAAACAAGTCGGGAAGCACAAAATACATCATTGGTCAACAAGTACTGACCAAGACACATGATTTGTCAAACGCACCAAATAAGGAAATAAAAAAATTATTCCATATATTCGACGGGCCCCACGTGATTACCAAAGTAATCAGCAGTAACACTGTGGCAATAATTAACAGTAAAACGAACAAAGAAGAATTAGTAAACGTGGTGGAGATACGACCGTATGTCACACCATTAAGCACGTCATATTAACAAAGTCACCGTACCGACTAGAAACCGAGGTTTTTAGTTTCAACCAATTGAAGCTCAGCAACTTCCAACCAACCAGGAAGGAGAGCGAGCCACAAAAATAAGTATATATTACCGAACATAGCAATTTATACTCATCAAATTTATACTCATCAATTCAGAATGGCACCAATAATGGCAGTGCACGAACAAGCTAAACGAGAAGCAGCAGAAAAAAGAAGACAACTTCTACAACAGTTAAAAGAGGACAAAGAAAACTTAAATGGATTAGCATCAGTAATTATGGTCAAGATTCAAAATCCAAAAATAGACATGAAGGAGAAGGAAAAAGACAGACAAAAAACAGAACACATAATAAATAAAGACAAACATTCATACATCACTCAATGGATCACGGAAGTAAATGCCGCGAGAAAAAAACAGGATACCGATTGGAACCAACCGGTTGACTGGAGAATGGTAACAACCACAACATTACACCAATATATCCCATTCGAAAAACAAAACATCAACATCGCTCAAGCACTGGATTACGTGAAGAATCAACTGGCACAATATGAGCGTCCAATGAAAAAACACAAAACAGGAAAAGAGCCAACACTGATATGCTACATGAGCAATAATCAACTACGAACAGCTATTTACAAAGCAGCCCAGAAACGAACATGTTTGTTCCGAACGGTTGAAAATTTGTGCTAGATGGTTCTCACCCTGGCACAAATCTGGGGGGGGTTCTGTTACGGAGCAAACATATCACAACAACGAAAACGGTCTTTATCAAGACCAACAAACATAATTAGACAAAAAAGAACGGTTTGACAAACGAAAACCACACCGAACAAAGGTAAACAACAAGACAACGGTGTGCTTTTCATCTGTCATAACGAAGAACACGGGCCAATGAGCGATGGGCTAGATTGTCAAAGAGGGTATAAATACCGGACATTTTCGACAATCTAGTCAGTCTATTCATTACCTTCAAACCGTCAACAAGTACCTGATCAACAGAAACAAGACGAACAGAAGGACCAGACCAGACCGCAAACCGACTACGCATCCACGGCCGCAGACCGCCGCATGCCAGCAGCGCCACCGCTCCACGGTGAATAGTCGCATTACCCGACTACGCACCGACGACGCGCCGCTCCACGGCCGCAGACCGCCGCATTCCCGTTGCGCCACCACTCCACGGTGAACAGTCTCACGGACCGACTACACGTCGACGGCACGCCGCTCCACGGCGAAGAGTCATACCGGCCGACGGCATATCGACGACGCGCCGCTCCACGGCCGCAGACCGCCGCATTCCAGTTGCGCCACCGCTCCACGGTGAACAGTCTCACGGACCGACTACACATCGGCGGCACGCCGCTCCACGGCGAAGAGTCATACCGGCCGACGGCATATCGACGACGCACCGCGCTACGGCAGTATACATCAACCAATCGCCGAGCACCAACCACGTTACCGTTCCACGACGCGGACCAGCATCGATCGGCACCGCAACAACGACGATACGACACGCCGTTCCACAGACTCCGACGTCACACTATTAAACGGCCCTTTTCAGGGCCACCACTCACAATACCTCGACACTTACTCAAGTTGTTCGACCCGAGTTTGGTTCGCTGTCGGAGTACCGCTTAATCAAGCTTGTACCGACGGCGGCCAACTCCCTGGCCCGTTCAATTTTGTACATAAACAATCAATATTATTCATCACTTTGTAATATAGGATCCGGCACTTGCCCGATCATAAACCAAGCGCCCCCGATTGTGTCGACCCACTTATCAAGTCTGGTCGACACAAATCGACGCTTTACGCTATCCCTATTATAATTAAAATATATTTCACATAGCAATAGAGATCACTGATTACCAATAAATCCAGCGTTCTTTATTTCAAGACACGGATCGCCCAACCGGGTGCTCCGTTTCAAGACAAATTCAAATTATTTAGATTATTTTTAAGCTATTTATACGACAAACCTACTAAGATAGTGAAGAAAATATTAGTAAATTATAATTAATTGTATAGTTAATTGTAATGCTTGTTTATTATGAGGTACCTATTCAAGTGTATTAATATTATATTTAGTTTTTTTAGTAGTATAATTGTTAACCTAAGACCTTTATTACATTCAAATTTTTTAATCTTATTCTATTTTTTTTAAAATCTATATTCAACTAATTTATGTTTCTAGTACTGATATATTAATTATATTGTAATTAATAATTAATTTTTTTTTATTTAGGCAACTACCTACAACCTTATTATTAAAAACGTTTTTCAATTGTGTTATATAAAACGTTTGCTGTATTCATTTTTTGGCATTGTATTATTAAAACAACAACAAAACTAACAAAATGCATGAAAATAACAAAATTGTTATTATTATTATTTAATTATGTTGACCTTCACTGACTTTAGACAGGATTCATATTGTTTATTGAACACGATAAGAATGGTGCAATCCTTGTGTTAATTAAAATATAAATTCTCATTGGCAGATTGCATTAACTAAACATCCGTTTTTTACTTAGTGCAATTCATCTATCGTGATCAAATAGGTATTTTTCTTCTCATGACCTGGTCAAATAAATAAACACGAATAGGTAATAATATAAAAATATTATGTTATAATAATACATTTGAATGTAGTATTTACTAATAAGATATTTCTAAGAACTTTTATATTATCGACTATTATAGACACAGGGCGTCTTATAACAATTGCGCCGAAGTGACCTTTTTACCTTTAAGAAATCTATCGATTGAGCCGCATATAAACTCCGTCGAACTTTTTTACATATTGATTCTGGCGGCTTTCAACTCCGCCGAACTTTTAGAATCTGAGTGAAGAGATAAATGTATCGATTTTACAATGTGTGTTTTTTATTTTTTATTTTTGTGTCTGTCATCACCGTTTGGGACAGTTAAACTGCTTCGATTTTCTTCAACATTATCTTGTTCGATGAAAAAGTGAATCTAGTTGGTGGTTTCAGGAGGTCAAAATTTAAAATTCACATTAGTTTTCAAAAGCACAGGGAAAACAAAAAATTAAGGAATAAAATCGATTTTGGTTTTTGGTGTAACTATAAAACAAATAACTATAGATATATGACATTTTCAATAAATGTTTATATTAATATTTTCTATATACGATAAAATGTTCAAAGTATTTTGACTTGTTTTAAGCTGTTTACAGACCTATTATTCAGTTTCCAATTTTGTTAGTTATTTTTTATAAATATCAATACGATGTTATTCGTTGGGTCAAAAAGTTTGAAAATTTTATACAAGGCTCCTATACTATATTGTAGGAATGACAGTTGAAAAATAATCAAAATACATACACACAATTTTTTTTATAGGCATTTGAAGTTCGAATTTTGACAAAATGCGTAAAATTCACAAACATTTTCAAATTATTTTGAGTTAGAAATTCATAAAAATGTTCAAATTGTATAGCTAAGGATTGAAAATGTAAAACAAGGTTCCACGTAGATAACTTTGTAACCAAAAAATCTTAAAAATATTAAAACACAATTTTTATTATAGTTAGGTATTGTATGTTTAAATTTGGATGAAATTACATATTAAATAACCAAGAAATAAGATTTTAGTTATTTTGTTGTAATTTTATAATATTTATTCAACTTACCGGCTTCCGTATTAATAATAAGTATTAGCAATATAAATATAATATAGAATATCTACACTGACAAACCTTCTTCGCTCAGAATCGTTTTTAGTATACAATGATAATATTATATTATTGAATTCAAATTTAATACCATCCATTATACTGTGATCTACTTGGGATCTTCTGTGCATCAGAGAGACATCCACTTACTCGCTTTTTTTTTCTTTAACATTACTTTCATCAATAATTAAAAATATATTTTAAATCCAATTGCTCGTTGTTAATAATATAATGGTGATTAAAATGTCGAATAAGTGATTATTTTTTGAACGACATAAAATACTCGTCATGTTACCATAGTTAAGACTTTATTAATAATTTTTAAACAGTTTATTTGTATTTCTAATATGAATCCGTGATTGCACATACATCTATTAGGTTTTATTTCTTTCCGAGTATTGAATATTGACTACACTTATCTTAGTTATAATTAATTATAATTATTATTACAAAATTGATTTTCCACTTATAGTTGATTTCTACGCTCAAATGAGATTGCGGGTTACCTATTATACAAGTATGGTAAAACTAACATTAATGAGCATCTAAACTTGTTGCTAGTTACGAGGAAACTATTTTGTAATGATCATACCAACTTACTGTTTAGAATATGAGTATGGTTAAATTGCAGGGCCTAAAATACAACTGATTTCAGGGGACACATTTATTAATTAAACTGTTACTTTTGGGCTTTGACAGAATCCTATGGCAAAAATATTTCCAAAGTACAAAATATTATACTAATGTACGATGTCTTAATAAAATATAATTAGTTTTTATTATTTTTTTTCAATTTCAATTCAGTCATAAATGAAAAACAACAAATTGTAAGAATGTGTTACAAAAGATAAATGGACTCGAATATAATGTCAATATCCCACAATACTTCTTTCATTCTTACATTTTATCTAAGTATTTACCTCATGGCCGTGTTTTTCATTTCTCAATTATTATTTTTCTCTAATAAAACTTCAAAGAAGTGCTATTAAAGTTGGTATATTTGCAAATTTTAAGTTTAGACAAATGAATAATATATTATAATAATAATAATAATATATGTTGTAGTTATAAACTATAGTTAGATACATATTATTATTTTTCTTAATAATTCTAAGGAATAAATATTAATTATATTATTAAAATTATCTGTTTATAATAATACATTACTTTTATAATATATTTACTCCAAAAATGAATTGTTCTTCATAGCATGGTTGGACACAATAATAAATTATTTGAACTTTGTGGAAATCATGCAGGTTTGCAATAATATATTTTATAATTATTATCTTAAAACTTAGACTTTCAAATTTGTTTAGTTCTGCAAAATGTGCTGGTTTTAAAATTAAAAATGTAATTTAGTTTGAATTAAATGCAATACTATTTTTGAATAACGGTGTCACAAGACAATACTTTCCTTGAAAGCTTACGTCAATCAGTGTAAAGTACAATAACAAATCTATGTCAAATCATCATTAGTCTTATAAAATATGAGACACAAGATAAATTATTTTTCGGTTGATAAAATGTATATTTTGCTAAACTGAAACGAAAACCTGATCATAATAGTCGGTTAAAATACCTACTGTTTTAGCCATTATAGTTAAATAGTTACTAAAATATTAAAATGAGTTTCTTTTCAACTCATAAAGATTTTAATACCTATGCTAATATTATATGATTTATTTGTCAGTTAAAATATAATATAATAATATAATTTATAAATAAGCATCATACAAATTATTGTTTTATGGATGTTATTATGATTCATCGACCATATTAAATTTTAAATGACAGCATATCATTAATTATGTATCTATTGCTAGTATACCTGTACATATTATAATATGAGAGGCACATACCTACTTCATATAATCAAAAATATCTTCCACGTGCTATATATGTCTTTTTATTGTAGTGTCATAATAATTTATTAATATCAGGAATAATTATTATAACTACACGTGCACCGTGCAGCGTGCAGGCTCTAGATTATAATGTATGATTTATTACGTTTGTTTTAACTAACTGTAAAAGAAAAGTTCAATGTCTAGTTCTTACAACCAGATATTATAATATTATAAATAGGTATATAATTTCATTTTCAGTTTCCGACAATATAACTTCATGTAGGTAATGGATTCACAAGCTAAAAGTCTAGATAATTAAAGTTTAATATGTTCAGTATTTTTGAATTAACCTATGAATATATTATGATCTATGAGTATATTCTAAAACCATGTGTGGTATTAAGTTTTAGTTTTAAGGGTATCTTTTTATTTGGTTGGTACTTTAAATATGGTTTTTTTTACGAGTAGATAGTTTAGATAAACTTATACTATAACTTTCAATAAATTAGTACTGTCAAATTAGGACAACTATTATAGTTTCTTGTTTATTGCTGATCTTTCAAAAAATTATTTATTCAATAGATACATATTATTTACATATTATTCAACAATCTTATTTATATTAGTCTGATTAAACGTGACTTGTAAATTTAAAACGTTTTGACTATTATGAGGTTTAGTTGAAAATCCCCCTTTATCTTTATTATTACACTATTTGTATTACTTATACCTAGACATTTAATATAAGGTTATAAATTACTAGGTAGGTACATTAAGTTAACATTCTGCATAAGAGTTTAAAGTTTGAATTAAAATTATTTTTTAAAATTTATTTTAACAGTAGGTATTTGTAGCTTTATATATTAAAGCTTGACAATAAAATACAAGGTTAGTAAGAAAATCATTATTATTTAATTTAATAATTTACAAAGTTTAAAATCCTTAATTATTTCCTTGAGGAATTTTTAATTTTAAAAAGTCCGATAAAAACTTTATTATTGTGAGCTGAACACTTGTCAGAATCGCTTATTGAAATTGATATTATTGATTATTGCTAGCATACCATAACTTTTGGGAATTTTAATTTAAATCAAATAATCTATGATTTTAAGTATTTTCTCAAAAAATATTTTAAAACTTAAGTTTAAATAATAAAGTGTTGCTTTATTGTGTTCCATTAAAAATTATTACATAGGTTCTGAGCAAAGGAAACGATGTTTATATTATTGTTTTTTTTTAGTAGATAATCATTAGTATGCTCAAAATGTTCAAACAGAAAGTGGAGTTGGTAGAACTTATATAAATGGAGGTTTATCAATGTTATTAGTAGTTTTTTAAGGTTGTATAGTTTCTAATTAGTTTGTTTTACTTATAGTTTATCGGCAGTTAAATACGTGTTATACATGCACATACTTAAAGCTATTAATTTAATAGGTAAAATAATCTCAAATCAGCTAGTCTATAACTATCAACATTAATGTTATTATAATATATAGAGTAATTATAGACTCTAATTATTATTGCAATCAATTTTAAACTTTATAATAATATATTTATCATGTATATTGCTTTTATATAAATATAATACATTTGTTTGGATTATCATTTTTAAAAAACAAAACCAAGATAGCATTTATTGTTTTTAGTCATATTTCTTTAGGTTAATGCTTCTAAGTCTATTATATTGCTTTTTGAAAAATTGATTTTGATTTTTGGTTGTTATTGCGATATAAAATTAACAATTAGGTATAAGTATTTTAAATTTTTAACGAATATGTGTAATTGCATTTTTCTACATTTTATGATTTGGAAAAACCTTAGAAGAATATAGGTGCTATAATGATTTTAAAATATTATAAATTTCAATTATATAATCATAATTATTATTATGTTTATATTTTAATAGTGTGTAAAATAGCCCAAGTATAATTTGTACTTTAATGTATTATTACACCTATTTTTTATTTTATGAAAAATCAATGTTAGTGAATATTACCCTTAAACCTATGCGCATAAAGGTTAATAACTGATAAATTTTAATTTTGAGATATTATGTTTACTGGGTAATTAATTATAGGTATACACAAAAATTCTGAAATAGTCATCTGCTTAACAATGTTATTGTATAATTTAAGACGGTGATTATACGATAAATGGAAGTCCTTATATCATGTAACACACTAAATATTATAAACCATTTGGATTTTAACTTTTAAATAAAACAAAAGTTATAAAAATTAGAATTTTGATAAATGCATGATTAAATAATAAAATAGGTTGAATATGTTTGGGGAACTACCCTGTACCTTTAGTGTATATACAATAAATTATATAATACTAATTATGTATACCTACATATATTTTATTGTAGTAAATATTCAGCCACAACTGGATCAAATTTAAATACCTACTACCTGTGTAACATGTACCTATTTACATAACTAAATTTATACTTAATTAGGTATAATTGTACTTAAAATGTAAATTAATTATTGCTATTTTATATTTTTATACCTTACTACTCTTTTGGTTGTATACATGAATATAAACATAAAATATAAATTAATTATCTTAATATACAGGTATTGTAATTATAATTGTAATTATATTGTAATCAACGATCATAATATTATATCTTCCAATGTGTTTCACGGAAGATTTTATTGATTTTTAACTTATTTCATATACGGAAGAATGAACCCTGGAAGTGTATTTTTCAAAAATAAATAAATACAAACTTTTTTCTTTTAAGTGCACTGTGCACACATTTAAAAGTTAAAAATAAAATATTAAAAGTAAGGAGAAATGATATTTTTAAAGTACCATTGTATTTTCTTATTGAACTTTTGTTCGTATAATTTTCAAACAGTGCCAAACGAATTGATTCTTAACACAAAACTATGTACTTATTGATAAGAACAGTTGTGTAACTTGCATGGAGACACAGTCAAAGTAGTTTTCAAATTTTGTTGGTAAAATCCCGTCCAAACTGAATAAACATTTTCACCGACTTGTGTTGCTGACAACGTAGAAAATAAAAATATAAAATGTTTTTTAAAATGTGTTGCAATCAATTGTGTCTTCAACAAACTCAGTATTTCTACGCAAATAAGTGAAAAAAATTGCAAAAATATATTTTGTCAGGATTGTTCGGTATACAAAATATCAGGTACAATATTATAACATTTTATTATCCATATTTATCTTATTTTAGATTTTTATGAAAGTAATAAGGAATTTATTTGTTTTTTTTAATTAGGTCATTGTTTGAAAAACACATTATTAGTAGAAAAATATTGCTGAGAAGATGAGTAGAATAGATATATTAATTAATATTGAAATAGATTATGTTTAAAAATGACTTGTTTTATGCACAACGTAATATCACTGACTTTTAATTTAGTGTTACCCACATTTGAGACTAACTCAAATTGTGTGTATTATTCTCATTTTTTTAAAAAGTACAACGATTTATCGTGAATTTGTTCCCAATAAATTATATTATAATATTCATTAGTCATTATTTCTGACTATACTGATAAAATAAGAACTCTGTTCATAGACATTAATTGGGTTTTTACTTTCCTTTTTGTTATTGTATATTTTAAACCAATTACAGTTTTAAATTTATAAGCTTCATTAAATGTTGATTACCTACTCGATTCATCACATTTTTTTTTTATGTATTATGATTCAATCAATTAATTTTATTAAGAAGAGAATTCTTAGTTAAAGTAGTTATAGTACACCACTCGTAGATTCATTGAGATATAACATTACTAATATTTCAGCTTGATACTATAATTTATTGAGCACACAGGTTCAAATATGAAAATATGGTAATTTTAGTAACCAATAAATAATAATATGAATTATGGAATATATCAATATTTATACTTGTTTAGACACACCGCCCGGCCTTAATATATTATGTTATAAGTAGGTATATTTAAAAATAATTATTGCGTAATATTAAAGCAATATAGATACTAAATAAGCAGTATCCACAACCATTTAGCATATTATAAACAAAATATTCAAAAGTAATCAAATAGCTTTTAATATTTTAAAACGTAAGTGTTTTAAGGAGACAAGCTTATTCTTTGTGTACTGAAGTTGTATTAGTCCTTACTCCTTAGAGTATTGAAATGCTATGTTAAGTAGCAGGATCGTGTTATTATGAAATTATGATGACATTAAAAAATGTTATTTGATGTAGAACTATTTAAGTTAATGCAGATGTACCGTAAAGGTATTATAATTAAGTGGCTTATTGGTCATTATTATCTTAACCGGCAGAGTTGATAATAAATCATTATGGCTTTTGCTATGATGTGTTATGAGTTATGACTTATGTTTATAATGAATTTGATTTCAATAATATACGTTTAACTACTTGTAGTCAATCAAAGCAGTGAGTAGACCTAGAAATTAGAATAGCATGTGGACCAATAATTGTTTGTCTTTCCATTTTAATCAACGATCATTTTTTGAAGGTCAACCATAATTTTAATAGATTAATAATAATGATAACAGCAAGTTATAATAATAGTTAAAACAATTAATCATGTAATATTCTACTTATATATATTTTACATAATATCCAGCTTTTATAGTATTTTTACCTCGTCGCTACTAGTCAATTATATATTACTGTTTAATTATTAAACCATGCAAAACATATCGTGTGGTATATAATTGTACGCGTATTGCTTGAAATGAAGTGGAAATTAGCAAAATAACTAAAAGTATTGTGTCCATGTATTATTTAAAACTTCATATTCACTTGCACGCACATTTATGTATCTGTAATCGTATAATAGTCATAGTTACAGTAATATATTGCAATAATTGTTATAGTAAAATAGATGATTGATAACTGAAATTTGAACATATTAATGTAAAATTATTGTAAATTCAATAATTTTGGGAGCATATGGAGACCCATTTATTAACGTTACAATATTAGTTACAAAAAAAAAAAAAAAGAACGATAGAAATATTTATGTCAATATTGTTTAAACGTTCGACGAAACGCTGTTTGTGTTTAATTTGTTATTACTGACAAGTCAAAAATCAAATGATATATATTACATATTTGAATGCAATCGACAGACGATTAAAATTGTAATAATTTTAAGTTAAGTAATTTATTATTATTAGGCTAAGCTTAAATTGTATACACAATTGAGTGTGAACGCAATTCAACGTAGTACCTAATTACTAATTTTATAAACAATGAACGTATTAGGTATTATATGAATGAGTTTTTGTCAGTTAGGTTCAAGATATTAAAGGTCATACATTTTACATGATTATTCTATCGCATTATATACGCAATTCGTGACGTATTATATAAAAGGTACCTATAATTAATGAATAATATTCAAATGCAAAATTTTTAGTTTTTGCTGTAGTTTATCGCTAATTGAACTAGTATACAATTATTAATTGTTATAATTTTAAATAATCTTTAATTCTAAATATCTAGGGCTACAAATAAAATATAATAAATATTATTTTTATAACATTCAATTTTGTTGTATTAAAAACTTCTAAAATTAGTTTCAATTTGATCGTGAAAGCTATTTTTTTTAATTTTTTGTACAAATTGCATCCTATTTGATATCAGTTGAGATTTTACTGCAAACTTTTCTCTTGCTATCAGTATAATTTACTTTCCATAAAATATAATATAACTGTTTATTATAATGAAATTAGTCATTAAGAAATCGATAAATTTTAATCTAAATTATTAACATTACCTAGTTAGTAGTTATTACTCATCTGCTTTTGTATAATCAAATAAATAATAACAATAAAAATAATATTAATTAATAAAGATAATAACTATTCAATATGAATGTACAAGTAGTCAAAATAATAGTTGGATTAATTGGTTTTACCCATTTTTTGTATGTATGTAACTATAGTTATATTTATAACTACTATAAAAATATAATATAACAATATTTTCTATATTGAACTGAGTTATGGAGTTGTAGTTTAACAATTTATTCAATTTAAAATGTTAAGACTAATATAAGTTATTGTAAGCTATGAGACCAAGGCAAGTCAGCTTACTTTTTATACATGTATTTTTAACTCTTTGAGTATTTGTAATATTTGTAATGCTCCAACTACACTAAACAGTTCACTAACATAAAATAAGCTACATAATTAATTTAGGTTATTGTCTTAATTAGTAATCTGCAATTGGCAAACAAAATAGCTCTAAACAAATATATTCAAGCCAACTTGCCCCATTATCAGGACAAGTTTACAATACCATTGGAGAATGTTGACACATATAGGTAGTTATAATTAATACTATAATTGAGTATAATCGGCTTTATTTATTTATTTAAAATTTTTAATATTAAAAAAAATACATTATAATTAACTAACTAATTAAAATCAATGAAAATTAAATAACCTCTTTATAGTTAATTTAAAACAATATTTAAATAAAACATCATTTTCGTATATACTTATTTTCGAACCATCTATATAAATTAATAAAAATAATTTGAAAAATACTTAAGAAGACCAACTAGCCACAAATTACTTTTTCATTCATTTGAACCAATTATAAATAGCATGTGCATAATTATGACTGAACAATAGCTCAACCACGTATTATGTACCTTGCCTAATACATATCAACTGCGTCAAGGGTCTTAGAAAAAAAACTATTAGGTGAAAACGATACTTTTAAAACACGTAAAAAAATAAAGATTGAGAAATACTTTTTAATGATAAAAAGGCGAAGGAAAAAATGTATTATCATATGGGCTTGTATGGTGATAAAGCACTTCTTGAATACGAATTTATCAAGTGAACCAATACCAATTTACTGTGTTGTCTACTTTTCTCCGTTTAATAAACAATAATCGTTAATAACACATAATATAACAATTTCCGTTCAGAAGATTATTATTTACTCTATTAAATTCTGATCAAATCAATGAATGTATTTATTTCACAATGATGTGGGTGTTTTTTTTGTGTCTGTCTCACCTTTTGGGACAGTAAAAACTTAAATTTTCTTCAGCAGCATCTTTTCTAGTAGGAAAGTGAATCTAGCTGGTACTCAGGTTAGGGGGGCTCAAATGTAAAAATTGACCAATAGTTTTCAAAGGCGTCAGGAAAAACAAACAAATATTTAAGGAAAAACTGAGATTTTAACTCAAAACCAGTTCACGAAAAAATTGATTTTGTTTTTAAGTGTAAATCTAAAAAAACAGCGTATACATGAATTCTGCATTACTCACTTACCCGCTTTTATATTATTTTTTTGATGTTAGTTTAAAATGATTTAATGGTTCAGCTATTTTTTCATAGAAATAAAGTGATTTCGTGGAGTATACAAAAATGAATGTATGGCAATTTTTGATCAAGAGCTACGATTTGTATTTAAATGTTATTATTTTAATAAAATAACATACTTAACATGCATAATATGTAGCTATTAATTTCTAAAATTATAAATTTATAAAATATGACCAATAGGTCTGGCATATTATCCATTGTAACAGCAGCTAATAAATAATATATTTCGAGTAAATAACTTCTTCGTGTGCACTTTTATTATCTATATTTTAGTAGTTAAATTTATCTTTTGTAATCAATATTTACACAACGGATTAAGGTCATGACACGAGTGGGGTACCTATATTGTATTGTGGATTTCTGGGTGGCCAAGAAATTTAATCTATTGTGTTAGTGTGTGCATTTGCGTGTGTGTGTAGGTTAACCGTTGCTAAAATATATCATGCTTACATGTTAAAACAGCCGTTAACAACTAAGAAGTAAAGCCTCAAACCATATGCTTAAAATCTATAATAGTATATATTAATATGAAGAAGAAAGATAAACTAGGTAGTTTATACAATTTTTTTTATAGAAACAATTTACCATGAGGTTTTTTATTAAAGCAAAACTGTTGCACTGGTATTATTAATAATTCAGTCAACTTCATTGTAAGTACTATACCATTAAATAATACTTTAAAAAGTATGGACTATAATAAGATGAGCACTTGGATCATCTCGCATACCTCAGCTCGGGATACTGTGTGGTGTATTATAATATCATATGAATATATTATGATCCGTTAAATTCTAAATTAATAAATTAATACATACTATTATAATAATGTAAATATGTGATACCGATGGTCAATATCATAGTATTTGCATGACGATGTAGTGAAGGGTTCAGTTAAAAAGTGAAGAGCTGAAATTTATTTCATTAATTTTTTTACGATTTTCGGTAGTTTTTATTTTCCCTATTCATAGTGGGTCCACAAAGAAAATGAAAAAATATCTTTCCCGTTGCCACATATAGATTTTGTATTCTATCTATAAAATTTTATTATAAGTATGAAAAATTACTAATTTATTTATGGTTAGTGAAATGAGTTTTAAATATTATAATATAGTTTGACGTGACTGATTAAAATATCAGAGCTATAAATGAAATGCAAATTGTGTGTTTTTATTAAGTTTTATTTCAATTTTACTTTTATATGCTAGAATATTTTAGTACTTACAATGTAAATCAATATTTCAATTTTATTTTATTTTACTTCACTACCTATATGTGATAAGGTACACAATTAATGATTGTGCATAGACAAAATGCAAATAAATTGAAATAAAAACTTAATTGGTTCTGCATTGAATGGTCTAATATAAGTTTAAAGAATATTGAACTTCTGCAGTTATGTGGGCAATATAAAATAAGCTAAAGCAATAAGCGTTAATATATTTTAATAGACTACCTATTGTTGATAATTTTTAGTTAATATCGAGTAATGTGTATTATAAATAATAATGTTAACATGGTCATAATTATTTTCAAGTGTAAATCTTTCGTTTAAATATTGAAGTTTAACCCATTGTGAAATACGACTTACAATGTTTCTTATATTATCACATACCTACAATTTCTATGAGAAATAATGTATATTTAAATAATACATTCATTTCTTCTTTGTAATTGTTCAATAATAGATTATACAAGCTAGTTGCATAATAAAAGTTTATAAAACTACCAAATAATAGCTGCCTATAACTTGAAAATTTATTGATTTTCGATTCAAATTTCAAATATAGAATGATTGTTATTCCATTGTAAATTAAATACTTACAACGGATATTTTTAAAATTATGTATTTATTTGAATCGTTATGTATGATCTATTATTATATTTGAATGATTGTCTGTTTTCAGTGTACCTACTTAATATTTAATAATGTAATTTAACAAAACTTATCAATTTAATTCAAGATTTTTTAACACACTTATAAGTTATAGATGACTAAAGTATTAAAAAGTTTCTTGAAATTTATTTTATACACATTTTTGTTCTAGTGTTATAAATAATCTGGCGTTTAAACTTGATGAAAGTAAAATAATAAAGGATTTATTTTAGACATACAAATCCGATACTTTGACTATAAATCATTAACAGAACATTTTATGAATATCATAATTCATAATTAAATAAGTTAGTTTAATGGTTTTTAATTAAAACCATCTACTATCAACAATTATTTATATTTTTTATCTTAAGGTACCTAGATTGTCAGTTACAGTATCAATCGAGACATAAAGTGATTATCATAATTATTTTGTATTTTTATCAGGTGAAAAATCATAACAGTCAACACAATATTATATTATTGTTACTTTTCAACTATTATCGAGAGCGTATTAATGATGTGATTGACCATAATATATTCTAAGAATTACCTGTAATATTAACTACCATGGATATTATGTATTGTAACTGTATAAGCTATAAAGCTATTTTCAGCGACTACAGCAACACTTAAAATCTTCATGAAACTCAAAGCAAGTATTTCTGTTGTTGTTTTTTTTTATGTTTTTGATATAGGTCTCAAGTGTTACAGTTAAGAACGAAATAGTAAACTCAAAATGATATGTGCTCAGGTCACTGGGTTGTTTAATGTGTATGCTCGGAAAGTTGTTATATTATTTTATAATTTCAAAAATATTGATTATATCACAAAATGTAGGCAGGTATAAATTAATACTTATTAACAAATAATATAAATATCCAATGAGAAAATAACATAATGTAATACATAGTTGAAATATACAGGTTATTGCATATGGACTCAAATGACAAATTATTATCATCAGAAACAAAATTGCTGCGTAGGGGATATTACAAATATCAATTTTATTTTTCTTACCATCAAAAATACCCTGACAAAAGCTAACAAATTCAAAATTCCCGGGCATATACACTTGGTTATTAATGGCTCCCTTTACGCTGCAGTTTTTGTTTTATCATCAAATATTTGACTGAGAAGGGGTAAATATGCAATTACCCTGTATATTTAAACAATGATGTAATATCAGTGTTGTAGGTACCTATATAAGAAAAAATACAATTTATTCAAATTATTGATGTAGAAATTTAAAATAAATTACAAATATTTAAGTATATAATTATGTTAATGGTTAAATTGTTTAATGTTAATGGTTTTTCGGTGTCACCAAATATTTACTCCCGGTAGATGGCGATGTGACATGACTACTAGCGATTACAACGTTACCCGACATTACTAACCACAATTCCGCACCAAATAACACGGCCGCCCGGTTTAGTAAGGTCGGTCAACGTTGTAATCGCTAGTAGTCACGTCGCCTCGCCATCTACCGGTAGTAAATATTTCATGCCACCGAAAAACCCGCCAGTGAGCAACCTATAGTATATTTAATAAACAATGATGTTACATAATATGAATTGACCCAATGTTGTTTACCTTTTATATATTCGGTATCTACCTACTATAGTTTATTAATATTTTTATTTTGTAATATTCAAATATTATCGAATGATACTTAAGCTATCATTACTTAAGTGTGATTCCCTGTTAATGTGTATGCGTCATTCATAGAGCTTTCAATTAAAATTACCTAGATAACTTAATAAAATTAATGTATTTAGTATTTGATACTCTACATAATGACGCCGTAATTATTGAAAATGTATTTGTAATTAGGTAATGTTATGCATTTTTTAGTCGTGTTCCTATTTTAGTAATAATTGATCTTTGTTTTCTCATTCGATAATAACATGACACTTTTAATATTATTATAGTATGCATTATTATAAAACATTATTCTTTATATTATTACAATCACAGACAGATGTGTTTATTAAACATACATAATGTATTATTCTTTGTATACAATGTATATTATAAACGTTATACGATATTATTGTATATATTATATGGGTAAGATATAATTTGTGTTTCTATATCTGTATAATGTATCATCATTATTCAAATTTGAAAATATGTTTAGATGTAAAATAAATAATTCAAAAGTAAAATATGTGATAATAATAAACGGTGAGTAAAATGATTACATTTTCAAAGGATTATTTGACATTTGTCGGACGAGTGGTTTTATGTTAATCGAATCCACCCACGTCCAAATGTCGTTTCAGTTGTAGAATAGTGTGCGAGTTCAAACACGAGAAGGTACTCCGTAAATGTAAATCTATAAAAAATAAAGTGCGATAGTGCAAATTTGAACTTGAACAGTACCACGTAGGATTATATAATTTATTAATAGATTCGATGATGCTGTGACAAAAAACATAAATCATATACCACCTGTTTTGACAGAAAACCTAACCAACATTTTAGTCATACAAAAATAATATAATATCAATATAAGTTGTTTTTTATATACCCAATAATACCACCTGTATACGGTATATACCATAATATTATTGTCGTGCTGCCGCCGCCCTAACAGCTGCAGCTTAAGATAAAATCAATTTCAAGCATTTATTTCTCGAACTCGACTTTAAGATCAAAATAATACCTCGTTGTCGGTGTATCAAATAACAATACTCTTTTGATAAATAATACTGTATACGCTCGGTAGAGGTCAACAAGAAAATTACATTTTCACGTTCAATACACAATATAGGTGTACGAATAACACGTATCCGAAAGTGATTTACTCGTTCAGCAGTCTGTCGCCGGCGCCCTTCCATACGATTTCCGATCCCATCGACCCGTCCATTACATAATCGATCTGTATGCAGGTATAAATAACAATAGTAATAATTATTATTATTACCATTAATATTATTATTATTATTATTTATTGCGATTATTACGATTATTATTATGATATTGTTTTCACTGAACTATTTCGCTCAGATAATGCGTAAAAGCAAGTGGTGGCGGTGGCAGTGGCGGATGGGAAACACGTATATATAAGACAGGGAAACGGACCGGTCACTCAATGCGCACACCGTGGTCGTGTGTTGAACATGTTTTTATTGTAAATCGACCTCACAACTCAGTCCGTATCCCGTCTGCTGCTGCTGATACTTCTGCTGCCTCAACGACCGGTCTTCGCTTATTTTCTCTCAGTCCGTATATTTCGGTTTAATTTTCGATTTCGAAGTGGTCTCCGCTGTTAACGTTTCCGTTCGATCCGATTTCGAGTATGGTCTGACACCACGAAGTTCGTATTTTTCTATTCTACGTATGCAATAGTATTTAAACGCACTCAAAACCGTATTATAACTACACCTTCAGGTACATTTTTTGAAAGTTTGTAGTCCAACAGTTAACTATAACAGTTGGTCGTCTTCAACTTCAGCACATGTCGGTCGGCGGCCAGCTCCAGACTACAACACAAAACATGGACGATACAGAAAAGTGAGTGTAACATAATATTATTTTAATCAACGCTTTATTTTCTCATTGAAAAAGGCCATTATTCAGATGAATTTTCATTCATTTGAAAGCTGAAAAAAAAAATGTCATACATATCATCCATCAGCCCATACAATTTATTATATTATTTTTCTTTTTTATTGTTAGGTATTTTTCAGATCGAATATTATATTCGTCGTTATTACGGTTTCCTATATAGTTTTTGTCTTTATTTTGAGTTTTGTTTTGATCGACGTTATTTCATAATAATACATGTCAAGTTTAAAGGACTGTTGTAGAGTTGTGTATGTGTGTGTGTGTGTGTGTATGTGTGAGTCAACGTGTTTGTACCGAAACTCTGTGGTCAGGCGATGTGTGGGTGATGATATCTGATTGGCGCCGAAATTTCACTGATAAATTATTATTTTTTTGAATACCGTTTGGATTGCTCTATCATATTTCTGTGTTATTGCCACGTACATTATTCATGTGTGTATATGTGTATACCATCATAAATCAAATGTAGAACTGTGAACCAATGTTATCGACTTTGATGAAATAATAATAATTGTTATACTAACCTTCAATAAATCATTAACGGGAATATGTGATAAGTTTAATATACATTGTTACTGTGTAGACATCTAATATGACTGATCATATAATGTTATTGTGTTTATGCTCATCGTCGTATTATTAATTGTTAGATAGGTATTATTGTCTAGAACATACTATACGTTTTGTTTTTGAAATAAAAACCATACAATTTCCCGTTTCGTGAATCTGTGTAACGGGAAATCGATTTTCATCTAATTTACCGTCTTCTCCTGTCACAATATAGCCCCCGTGGGTCATTATTAAAAAAGTTAAAGAGGCTAAGAGTGTGATAGAATAATTACATCAAGGGGTGAAAATGGATGAACGAAATGAAAAGTAGACGGAGAGGGCCTGGAATTAAAACTGAAAAAAAAAAAAATGAAATAATCGCAAATCTGCAGTGCCCACATACTTGTAAAAAATAAATATAATACGGGGATATATCCACTAGAAGAGTGAAGTCCTTATAACATATCCTCTCTGGCATCGCGTAATGGAAAAACGTTGAAGAGCTAAAAAAAGAGCATCATTTGTATCCTTTCTAAAATACTTTTGAGATACCGCTACGCCAGCAATCGAATATAAGGCTCTGCCAAGGGATAATAGTTTTCACGAGTTGTTGAATGAAAATCGACATAACCTTTTATGGGCCTTTTATTTACATTGTGGCACACAGAGGTACACGTAGACATGAAAGTTACTTGAGAGTATAATCATGATCATATTATAGTCATAATAAGCGCAATCAAACGGTACCTACTTTTAACGAACATTTTAAACGTACAAATAAAACATAATAATGTACAATATTCGTAAACATTAATTTCTTCCTAAAAATCGATGGTCGTCTAAAGGTCGCATTAAGCACTGCTGGGTGATCTTTGCAGGTACCCTCTGGAGTCACAAATCACAACACCTTCAGTCGATAGAATGCAAATTCAAGCGAATCAAGCTTTATGTTATCAATGTAGGTGCAAGGCACATTTGTTCTTATGCCGTTCGTCACTGTCCCACGGATATTATGACTTATTATTGTTTTTCTTTTTAAGTATTTTTGAACTTATAAAAATCGAAAAGGAATACTGAGAATCACTAAAAGTTTATTGTAGTCACTGAAAGTTTATAGGTACCAAATTGAGTGAAAAATTGTCTCCTTTATTCTTTAAAGTTGAGATATAAAAAAGTTTAAAACTCTTAACGGTTAAAACCCAATCTCGAATGTCATATTACAAAGAGATTTGTGAAACGTTTTGACAACCTTCCGCATAAAAAAACTGTTCTTGACAGTATCGGCTTTATTTTATAACATAGAATAAATCGCTATTTTTTTTCTTCATACAATAGTTATTGAGATGTTCACAGCTGCGAATTTATAAGCTTTAGATAACGCCCCGTAATGATTGTACATTTAACAAGAAATACATTTTTGATAAAAGCGTCAATGAAAGCCATATTAAACACACGTGATGTTTTTTGAAAAACGATGTTCCAAAAAGAAATCGACATTTGCATTAACTGGACCAATTAAACATTTTAAATCGGGGTACAATTTGAACTGTTTTAAAATTGTATATAAAATATTATCAATTACCTACATCTGAATGTATAAATTGACATACATCAGCATAGACAAACGTACGATGGTTGCACATGTGTGCATCCGTTTATCGGGTGTAAATTGCGAGAAAAAAATGTTTATATTAATCAAACTAAATATACCTAATATTATGCATCCAAAACAAAGACAATAATATTATATAGTCATTAATATTTAAAATTACCGTGGTATGAGTAAGATAATATGATAAAATAAAAACGGCATTGACGGGAATAATTTCATTAATAAACGTATCGGGCTGGTATATCATATAATTTCGAACTTAACGTGAATTTTCTAATCCTACATAAATAAGTCCTCCCATCACGCAAGAAAAACAAAAACGTCGGTTTTAAAAACTAAATCAAATTGAAACATAACTGAAATGTTACGGCACTATGTTCAGTATGATGTGTAATATTATTATATTTATTTATTTATATAACAGACATATTAAGTTATATTTGCATTACAAATTACATTATAATTATGAGAAAATATTATATTATATGGTAATAAAATTATTATGATAAGTGTTTGTACATTAAACTATTAAGAATAGAATACAAAAAAAAAAAAAAAAACGCTAAATGGGTTATTTAGCTAATAAACAGATTAGCATTGCAATATGCTAGCCATCCCATTGCATTATATTAAAAGGAGAATCGTATAAACAGTTTTTGGATAAAGAACAGTTATTTTTCTCGCATATAGTACGGATTTATTTTAAATTAAATTAGTCTAAGAAGGAAGAATCGGCAATCTCATTCATTAATAGAATTTCAAAAACGCTTGGCATTCGAATAATAATAATAATAATAATAATCTCTCCAATATCTTTTAATGTTCTAAAATGTAATCTAATCCAACCTAACCTTCGAGAATATTGTTGTAACTAGAGTGAGCTTGTTTGGTATTATAATTAATTATAAATTAAAATTATTAATTATTAATTATAAGCTGATATACCATAGCAAAGAACAAGTTTTGTATAGACTTCTGACTCAATAGTCAATTGGTTTCCCAAATGATTGTAGATTGTTAATAACAATTTAAAATGAAAAATAACTCCAAGATCTCTTATCCTAAGAACTCAAATTAACTATAATTTAAATTAAAGTTTTTATAAATTATAGTTAAATGTTATAGGTTGCGAGTTAAAAAAAAGTGTTACATTTAAACTAATGTTAAGGGTTGCACACTTGCACCGATCTTAAAACATAATATTATTATTTAAATATTTTCATAAAAGTTTTAATGATTTGTATTTCCGTTAGTTAATTTGCATCATCAGTAAAATAAAGAAAAATGTTTGTATGATAAATGATAATTTAAAACTTACACAATATATCAGAGATTCTCAAACTTTTTTCGCATTTACCACTTAATTTGTATTATAGATCGTTCATGTAACACTAATGACTAAAAATATAACTATTTAAAAAATCAATACCTATACTTAGGAATAATAATGTAGGTATAAACATAATAATTTAGACACATACTATTGCAGTGTATTTGGTACTAATATAGGTACACAAAATATAAAATAATATTACAAAAATAAGTAGGTACCTAAATAATAATTTATTACTATATTATACGTACTACCTTATAACTTTCTGTTTACCACCAGTGGTACCACAGTTTGAAAACCATTGCTGCAATACTGCATCATTAGTAAGGAATTATCAACATTCGTTATGATACAATAATCGGGTATATATCCACAGATCGTGTCCGAAATGCGTATTCGACCGTCTGCCACCGGAAATGATCCGGTTCATATTTCGAAAGCAGTCAACGGACGATCTTCTGCAGGCGTCGGCCACCACCGACCGGTTGTACAGAGTGGCCCAGCACCACATGTATGCGTCGGAAGGTGCGCTGCTCGTGCGCGGTGGCCAGGACACGGCGGCCACCGTGACGCGGACGTTCGACGTGCGGAACGTGACGTCGCTGTACCTGGTGGACGTGTACGACTTTGACCGGGACGTGCCCCGACAACTGCGGCGATGCTACGACGACAGCGAAGACGTCGGTGAAGATGTCAGTGAAGACAGCGGTGAACTTAGCGATGGGGATGACGACGACGACGACAACGAACTTGGTGACAAATGCAACGGCAGCCGAACGACGTCGTCTGCGTTGGAAGTGTTGCACGTGGGTTACGGTCGGGACGTCAGTTACACCAACTTGCCGGTCGACAGTCTGCGCCGGTTGTTGTCCGGCGTCCGTGCCCGGCGGGTATGCTTCAGCAACGTAGTGATGACGGCCGACGACGTGGCAGACGCGGTGTCAGCTATGCTCGAGGCCCGCGACGACGCGGACGCCGTAGTCGTCAATGACAACAGTGACGAAGTCGTCAATGACAACAATGACAACAATGACGACGACAACGACGACTACTACGGCGACGATGACGGTAGTGACGGCGGCGACGGCGGTGACGACATCGACAGCCGGCCGCCGGTGCTCAGGTGCTCGCACGACCGAGCAGACGACAACCGAGTGATGGAACTCATGGATGCCGTCGAGCGCACCTGCGCCGGTCTGTTGTCCGAGTTCAGGGTGACGATCCGGCGGCCGGCCCCACACGCGTACGCCGTCTACCCGATGTCCCGGTGCGGTAGCGCGGCCTCCGTCAACGACTGGGACAACGCGGCCACCGCCGCAAACGCCGCGTCCGCCGTGGCCGCTGAGACGCCCGAAGACCTGCTTGCGCTCACCGCGGCCGACTGTTCCGGGTTGGGCCCAGCCGCGTATAGGCGGTTGGTGCCGGCGTGTCGCCGGTTGCGCCGGTTGACCATGAAGGCCGCTCGGCAAGTGGACGACGACGGGTTCGCGGCCGTGGCTGGGATGCTGTCGCTTCAACACCTAGACATGGAAGGCATGTCGGAAGTCACGTCCGACGGCCTGCTCAGCGGTGAGTTGAACGCTATTTTATTTATTTACATGACTTACACTAAGGGCCGTATTCATAGTCGATGATTAAGAATAAGTATTGCTTAAGTTAATTTTGATGGGTAATTTAGAAAGTACAAATATTATGATGGTAAATTAAAGCAATGCTTAATGTAGGTCACGACCAACCTTAATTTAAGTAATATTTTTTCTTTTCTTAAGCCAAAGTCTCGTTTATGAATCTCATTTGAGTCATAAGTATAGCTTAAGCAATACTTATTCTTAAGAATCGGCTATGACAGCCGTACTCTAATACACGCTATTATGGTGGTGATGGTGTAGGTAGAGTAATGCACCTCCATCATATTATAATTTTACGAGTCTCACAAACCGTCAGCGATCAGACATATTATCTTAATATTATAATGTATAGGTTTAAGATTGAAAACTTTGATGTTCTATAATATACTGTACGAATTAGGCTTACAAGTCATTCGAATACTCAGTAAGCAAAATGAATGTACAACAATATTATATGATTGAGGTGGTGGATTTGGAAATAATAAAAGTAATTGTAGGTACTTATCAAATATTATAAGATACGTCATAGAATCGTATGACGTAGGCCGATTTGCAACAATTTATCAAATAAATAATGACTTTTAGCTTTGTAAATGATTATAAAATGCATTTCGTAAAGGCACGAGTAATTACACCGTAGTTATTACTTATTATAAGATAACGCAGCTACACATCACTTTGGCATTTAGGAGTATTGTGGGTGGGAAGTACCTACATAATCCGACTGAACGGTTAGGAATGTGATCATCGCGTTGTTCAATCATCAGGGGTTCTACTGAGAGTGAGTTATATAGTATAGTTATAGTAAAGAATACTAGAATAGTGCCAATGACCTCCCTCTGGAAAAATAATATGAACAATGAACATATTTTATAAATACAACCATATTCTATCATATAATTAAGCATCTAATAATGTGCGGATGATGGCTGCACACGTAAAGCCGGTGACGAGTGTGCGTGTGTGTGAGTGCGCGCACGGACGGCGGCCGACACGCAACCCGTTCTGTTTGACGATACTTACGTCCTAGGTCGATAGCCCTGTGGGAAGGGATAAAAAGTGGACTGTATTTAGAATATGATGAATAGGAAGCTGGTTGAAAATAATATGATGATGAGTATAAGGTAACTCTAACAGACAACAATGTTTTTTTTGCTATAAGGTGTACAGAACAATTTATTGTAATGTCCTGCAGTAAACGTTACTTAAGCTAGGGTTAGTAGGTAACAGTAGTGCGCGATCACAAACGATCGCGTAAACAATAAATCAAGAGAAAAAAAATTAATACAAATTACAAATACAAAGGTGATGTTTGTTGACAAATAAATCACGTGTGTACGACCTGATAAGTGATAACGACGGGTGATGATACCACGACGATGACGCTCCAGTTGACCCAATGCGACGTTGTAGTAGCTGCGGGCGGCAATCGGGGCTGGCGGCACTTTGCACTCTCGTCGACGTCGACGAATAGGTCGACGACACTGCGAACGTACGACCGGTGGTCGAACGGTTGAAGCGGATGTATAAACCAAATATTGGGCGACGCGGACACGAACTCGTTTTTTCTGCTCAAGGGGAGACTTCGAAACGGTCACGCGAAAAACATCAATTGTCGCGGCGTAGGGACGCGGCACAAACGACAACAAGTTACTTAAAACACGGTTCGCACTGCGTAGGACGGGCGGGCGGAACACGTGGGTGAGAGTCGAGCAGGGCTCGAAACGCACAGCGAGTCGGGCGAGCGACGAAAATACACAAAGTTGTGTTGGATCACGACACAGGCGGTCGAGCAATCCAAAATGTCGACACTACGCACGGCGTGACATGACAAAGAGCACGGGCGGCTCGAACGACAAACACGTGGGTAACGAGGGTAACACGCGGTCGGGGTCGCACAGCGAGAATCGGACGGGCGACGAAAAAACAAAACAACCGTATCGCGACACGAGAGGTCGAGACGATACAAAAATCGTGGGGACGACGCACGGTGCAACACGAGAGCATCGACGGCTCGGAACTAGACGGTAATGACGGCGACGGAGCACCGGTTCGCGACGGTAAAACAATGCGGATGTGCACGACGACTCAAAAACATGACCGATCGCCTAGACGGCTCCAAAACGACGAAAATATGGCGGCGGGTACAGCCAGCAGCGACTATACCGCAACGATACCGTCCCCTCTCCGGGGGTACAAAGTTCGCTGCCACATGGGCTGCCACACTACTCGGCGGCGGGGCGGCAGGGTGACAACATTGCGACATACGCGTATCAACCACGACCGCGCGAAATTTGATATGCCGACTGTGTACCCAACATTTCCTCCCCGCGTTGAAAGACCCAGGCGTCTTTCAAGAACTCATCTGACAGGAATATGGACGTTGAAGTCCAGATCGTACACATTACAACAATACGAGGCTATAGGTACATATATACATAGGTGGTATAATAATCATACATAAATAAATCATCACTAGACTAAATACATAATTTACATGAATGAGACTGATGCTCAAAAAAAAAAAAAAAAAAGAAAAAAATAATTAAAATATTTTTACATAATGAGGACATTGGACATGAGGACAGGGATCAGGGCTCGACCGGTAAACGCACGAGTTTCACGACCGGGCGCTTGTAGATACCGTCCTGAGTGCGCACGGACACGACACGAACGACATCATCTGGTCCTGGATGGACCTCTGTGACGCGGCCGAGACGCCACTCGGTAGGTGGTCGAGACGGGGCTTCGACGATGACCATGTCGCCGACGGCGAGGTTCGGGGACGCTTTACACCATTTTTGTCGACCTTGCAGCGTGGATAGGTATTCGCGTGACCACCGTTTCCAATAGGACTGATGACATTGCCGAATGAGCTGCCAACGATTCAAACGGTTGATTTTGACTTCGGTGGTGTCAGGTTCAGGCACGGCGTGGATCGGCTGTCCGATCAAAAAATGTCCCGGCGTCAACGCATTTAGGTCGTGCGGGTCGGATGAACTCGGTGTAATCGGTCGGGAATTCAGAATGCCCTCGATGCGAGTGGTCAACGTATAGAATTCTTCGTATGTCAACACCTGCTGACCGATGACATGTTTGAGGTGAAATTTGACGCTCTTGATGCCGGCTTCCCAAATGCCACCGAAATGCGGCGCAGCAGGCGGGTTGAAATGCCATGTGCAGTTGAGGTGCGTCGAGAGACGGTCTTGGGCCTTGGCGTCGCGAAATAACAATTTTAATTGACGGGCGGCGCCGACGTAATTTGTGCCACAGTCCGAGTAGAGGTTGGACGGAATCCCACGGCGGGCGACGAACCGGTCCAAAGCCGCGAGGAAGGCGTCAGTGCTGAGATCGGACACGATTTCGAGGTGGACCGCCTTGACGGACATACAAATAAATAAGGCGAGGTAGACCTTGACCGAATGTGCATTCCGACGACGGTGTTCCTTAACGAGGAACGGCCCTCCGTAGTCCATACCGACGTGGGAAAACGGACGATGAGGTTGAACCCGGTAAGATGGTAGATCAGCCATCAACGGTTGAGGGCGGACAGCCTTATGGCGTGTGCACGGAACGCACGAGAAAATGACACGTCGAACTGCAGCGCGACCAGACAGTATCCAGTATTTTTGATTCAACATTGATAGTACCAACTTTGATCCGCCGTGCAGAAAGGACAAGTGGTAGTGTCGAATGACCAGGTCGGTGAGGTGCGAGGATCGCGGTAACAGAATCGGATGCTTCGCGTCGTAGCTGGCGTCGGAAAAACGCAGGCGACCTCCCACTCGTACAATGTTGTTGTCGTCGATATATGGTGCTAATTGTGCCAAAGATGGGGGGGTGATCGTAGACTTATTTTTTAACGTTTTAACCAGATCTGAAAAGTAATACTGTTGTGTCCGTTGTACGACAATCGACAAGGACCTTTCTCGCTCGGAAAACGTGATAGGACCGACACGGATCGGTTGCCGTCGTAGACGATGAGATATAAAACGAGAGACGTAAGACAATACTCGTAACATTTTTTCGAGCGATGAAAATTGACCAATGAAATCCAACGAAGACGGATGGACGTTGACGGCCAACGTTGCGACGACGTTAGGCCGAGTGTCCGGCAGCTGCTCCGGAGCGAGCGGAATAAATCTAGACGGTGGCCATTGGTCTTCAGGAATTCGTAGGAACTCCGGACCGTCCCAATAAATAGACGAGGACAACATTAATTTCGGCATGAGTCCACGAGAGGCGGGATCCGCGGGATTGTCGAGCGTTGATACGTAGCTCCATACGCAATCCGGTAGTAGCTGACGTATTTTGGCGACCCGATTGGTCACAAAAATTTTGAATTGTTTTTGGTCTGTGGTCAACCACGATAAAACAACTGACGAATCCGACCACGCACGCAGACGAGATATAGACACTTCGGTGGACAGCACAGATTGCACGTGATGAAGTGTCTGGGCCAACAGCAGGGCCCCGCATAATTCCAAGCGAGGTATGGAAAGCGACTCGTCGACGGCGGCACTCTTCAGAGGGGCGACCTTGGTTTTACAAGTGATGAATTTAACGGAGATGTCACCGGCGGTGTTGACGAGACGTAGATACACGACGGCCGCATACCCTTTTATCGATGCGTCCGCGAAGCCCAATAGTTGAATGTCCTGATGACAGATGACGTCGATGTGACGTGGGAGGTTCAGGTCGAATACGAGCGGAAGCTCAGTGCAAAATTGTTGCCACATAGATTGCAGTTCGGGGGACATCAGGTCGTCCCATCCGAGTTTGTTGCACCATAATAGTTGCATAAAATATTTTGCCCACAACAGCATAGGGCCCAGGGCGCCAATAGGGTCGAACAAGCGCGCAATGACGGACAACACCTGACGTTTCGTCAAAGAAATTTGATCAAGCCGGGTATGATAGGCAAACTTGTCGGTTTTCGTGTCCCAATGCAGGCCTAGGACCTTTACGGCGTGTTCTTCGCGCGGATCGAACGATATAGAGAGTACACGGTCATCGGGAGAAACGGACTCGAGAACGGTGGTACTGTTGCTAGTCCACTTGCTCAACATACAGGCACCGTTGCGTAGTAGACCGACAACGTCTTCCTTCCGACGTAGTAAGAGCTCTTGGGTGTCAGCTCCGATAACGATGTCGTCGACATAAGCAGCTCTAGTAAGGACGTCTTTAGCAAGTGGAAAACGATGACCGTCTTGCCGGTCAAGTTCGTGGAGACAGCGAATGGCGAGATACGGCGCGCAGTTGAGACCGTACGTTACAGTACACAATTGGAATTCGACGAGGTCGTCAGTGGGTGAATCGCGCCAGAATATATGTTGAAAAGTCCGGTCTTTTTGACGGATTAAAATTTGCCGATACATTTTGACGATGTCGGCGGACAAAATGTACCTGTGCATACGGCAACGAAGTAAAATGTCGCGTAAATCAATTTGAAGTTTGGGTCCGGTGCACAATACATCGTTTAATGAGCGACCGGAGGACGAGGCGGACGAAGCATCGAACACGACGCGAATTTTGGACATGTCACCGTCAGCCTTGAGCACGGCGTGGTGCGGAATAAAATATTTACCGGGTTCCGGAGCCGGTACCATGTGTCCTAGTGTTTGGTAGGTGGACATGAATTTACGATAAGCAGCATACAATTCGGAGTCCTTAGCCAACCGTTTTTCTAGGTTATAAAACCGTTTCAACGCGATGGAGCGCGAGTCGCCGAGACCGTGACGCGGTGTGTCTTGTTGTTGAGCTGTGCTCGCAAACAAATGACGAAATGGTAGAGCGACACAGAATCGACCGGTGGAATCCCGCGAAGTAGATTTGGTAAAATATTCTTCACACCACTGATCTTCCGTGGTGGGTGACGTAGGTGCGGTGGGTTCTTCGACCAACCAAAATTGTTGTAATAGATCTCCAATTGACGGCGGAGCGATCGCGGTGGTCAGCGTGACTGGGGGTGACTTGCTCGGAGTAGAAAACGAACCAAAAATTATCCATCCGAGCTGGGTGTCGAGGGCCGATGGTAAACCCGAGTGGTGCTCCACACCCGCGTGAGAGCGGATAAGACTAGGTAAAATATCGGCGCCGAATAAAACGTCGATGCACGACGGAATATCGAAGTTCTCGTCCGCGAGACGGAGGTGTCGATATTGTTGACGCACGGTTGTCGGCAACCGTGTGGATGGCATGACGCCGGTAATTTGTTTTAGAATAACTAGTTCAACAGACGGGAACAAATCAGATTTAAAACGCGACGAAAATTGACACCTGGTGACACCTTGCACGTGGTTCACTGGACTTTGCGCGAGACCTACGACGTCGGATTTAAAACGGCGTTTCGATAGTCCTAACCGAGCGAAGCAGTCGCTTGAGATGGCCGAAATTTGAGACCCACTGTCGAGAAGTACTCGAACGGAATGAATTTGGTCCCAGGCGTCCTTGATGTGAACTATGGCCGTACCGAGGACGACCGTGGAGTTGGTGCATGCTGCACCTGAAAAGGAACTTGACTTGTCGGCGGAGGGACCTGAACTAGGACCTGAGCTGGTACTCTGATTAGTTTTGTTCACGGCCGATGACTGATCGGTATTAAGATGTAGCAAGGAGTGGTGACGCTTACTACTGCACGAGCGGCACACCCCTGTTGATGAACACGCGTTGAGCATATGAGACTGACTCATACATGAAAAACATAATTTTCTAGCCGCTACGAATTCGCGGCGCCTTTCAACTGTCATATCGTTGAACTTTGGACAACGGTAAATACTATGGTCAGCCTTATCGCATGACAAACAACCTCGTGACTTAGACTTGACCGATGTAGATGTGGTGGCGGCAAACACTGATTTTTTCGATATAACAGTTTTATTACGCGTATTATATTTTTCGTGTGGTTTCGTTGAAATATCAGATTTACTGGAATTTTTTATGTTCTCTAATACTCGACAGCGTTGTTGAACAAAACTGAGTAACTCGTCGAACGTCGGAATTGTCGAATTCGACGCATTGGATTCGAATAATTGAATCGTCGTCGGATCGAGAACTCGGGATCCCATGTGAAATAATAAAAAGCTTGACAGGTCGTTGACACCGAGCGCTTTAATTATGGCTACATTTTCCTTGAACGTGTTGATAAACGACGTCAAGGCTGGTAGCGACTGGTGTGCAATAGGTTTGAATGCAAATAACTTATCTAAGTGTGCCGACGCTAGCAGGCGCTTATTATCAAACCGAACGGACAATGCTTCCCACGCGAGGACATAATTATTCGCGGATAACGGAAATGACTTGACAACAGCGAGAGCGTCGCCCGATAAACACGACATTAGATAGTGAAACCGTTCGGCATCGCCAATGCCGGTGTTGTCATGTACGAGAGAAACGTAAATATCGCGGAACGATCGCCACTCCAATAGATTACCGTCGAAGCTGGGCAGCTGAATTTTCGGTAACGGAACGAATTGTTGAGGCGCGGACGCGATAGACGACGAAGACGACGATTTTATTTCGGACACACTCGCGACGACAGTTTTAATTTCGAGACGCATAGTCTCCATAGATGCGATCATTGGACGATCATCCTGATCAAACTCGGCCACACGGTCAAGATCGATTAACGCGTTAATTATAACGTCTTGTTGACGTTGAAATTGTTCGACATATTGATTTAAATCTTCGGCGTGAATAATTAACGACGGCACTCGATCGGCATCAGAGCGTGCGGCTAAAGCTGTGACGTGAATACCTTTGATGGAGTTTAAAACGTTGTCGCGTTTGACACGTGCTCGAGCGAGAGCGTTTTCAGCAGTTTCTTCTTTTTTCGGTGCCATGACGACAGAAATACGAGATCAGGTGAAATTACAAAATTGACGTATGATTGTGACGAAGTAGTCGCACAGAAACATCCGGTTCGAAGGACCAAACAATGTGCGGATGATGGCTGCACACGTAAAGCCGGTGACGAGTGTGCGTGTGTGTGAGTGCGCGCACGGACGGCGGCCGACACGCAACCCGTTCTGTTTGACGATACTTACGTCCTAGGTCGATAGCCCTGTGGGAAGGGATAAAAAGTGGACTGTATTTAGAATATGATGAATAGGAAGCTGGTTGAAAATAATATGATGATGAGTATAAGGTAACTCTAACAGACAACAATGTTTTTTTTGCTATAAGGTGTACAGAACAATTTATTGTAATGTCCTGCAGTAAACGTTACTTAAGCTAGGGTTAGTAGGTAACAGTAGTGCGCGATCACAAACGATCGCGTAAACAATAAATCAAGAGAAAAAAAATTAATACAAATTACAAATACAAAGGTGATGTTTGTTGACAAATAAATCACGTGTGTACGACCTGATAAGTGATAACGACGGGTGATGATACCACGACGATGACGCTCCAGTTGACCCAATGCGACGTTGTAGTAGCTGCGGGCGGCAATCGGGGCTGGCGGCACTTTGCACTCTCGTCGACGTCGACGAATAGGTCGACGACACTGCGAACGTACGACCGGTGGTCGAACGGTTGAAGCGGATGTATAAACCAAATATTGGGCGACGCGGACACGAACTCGTTTTTTCTGCTCAAGGGGAGACTTCGAAACGGTCACGCGAAAAACATCAATTGTCGCGGCGTAGGGACGCGGCACAAACGACAACAAGTTACTTAAAACACGGTTCGCACTGCGTAGGACGGGCGGGCGGAACACGTGGGTGAGAGTCGAGCAGGGCTCGAAACGCACAGCGAGTCGGGCGAGCGACGAAAATACACAAAGTTGTGTTGGATCACGACACAGGCGGTCGAGCAATCCAAAATGTCGACACTACGCACGGCGTGACATGACAAAGAGCACGGGCGGCTCGAACGACAAACACGTGGGTAACGAGGGTAACACGCGGTCGGGGTCGCACAGCGAGAATCGGACGGGCGACGAAAAAACAAAACAACCGTATCGCGACACGAGAGGTCGAGACGATACAAAAATCGTGGGGACGACGCACGGTGCAACACGAGAGCATCGACGGCTCGGAACTAGACGGTAATGACGGCGACGGAGCACCGGTTCGCGACGGTAAAACAATGCGGATGTGCACGACGACTCAAAAACATGACCGATCGCCTAGACGGCTCCAAAACGACGAAAATATGGCGGCGGGTACAGCCAGCAGCGACTATACCGCAACGATACCGTCCCCTCTCCGGGGGTACAAAGTTCGCTGCCACATGGGCTGCCACACTACTCGGCGGCGGGGCGGCAGGGTGACAACATTGCGACATACGCGTATCAACCACGACCGCGCGAAATTTGATATGCCGACTGTGTACCCAACAAATAACCTTACTTAATTGTATAAATGATAATATAAAAATAAATGTTACCTAATTACAATAATAAATTTAAATGTTGAGATAACACTAAACCTTTTTTTAGCATATATTTTAGAGTTATTTGTTTTGCTAGACTCTTTAAATTTTACCAATGGCCCATTGGTCCTAATAACTTTTAATTTAATAACTATTTTGGACTTTGAAAATTTCGTGTTAAAAATGGACTTAGAAAATAGTGAGTTGAATATATTGTACCTTGGAATATAGAACAATTTTAATCAGTTTAAATAACACTTTTTTTAATATCAAATTTATTAATATAAACTTTTTTTAGAAAATATGTTGATAACATTTCATTTAAATTGCTATTGGAACTAAGCTTCATTACGACTATACGACTAATTTCCTTATCCTTAAATAGTTGCTAGTACGTGAGCCCGCTACACGTTATTTATGACAAAACAATTCGTTCAACGCCATAAAGTATAGACGTTGCCGAAATCAACGCTATTTAACGAGTTTGGATGTGTCATACAATTGGAAATGTTGGAAAGGCTAATTAGCCCAAAAGTTAAAGCGATTAACCTATACCAAAAATGATCGGTTGCAGAATGAATTCCCTGCCCATCTATAGGTACACGGGTAGGTAGTGCATTAGACTCGTGTTCCTAACTTCTGCGAGACCAAAAACAATTTGAGCTAATGTTGAGTGTCGTGATGGTACACAGATAATCACGAATCGATGACAGGACATAAATATATAATAGGTATAGGTACCAAATAATGAAACACATTTTTTTTTTCATTACCTTCATTGTTAATATCGATATTAAATCGAATACAATATATTATTATTACACGATACTTCAGTAGAGAAAATAGCCACGGTAGATTATAATTTTTAAGCCAGCGTTAATTTTTACGAATTTACTATTCAAATAAACACCAGAGGCACGCCGGATAAGCGAAACGGTTATTAATATTTAAATTTTGTTAATTGCATTTTAACTCGTAATCCACGGCCGTCCAAAATAAATTAAAAGCCAATAAATAAATTTAAATAAATTTAGTGTCTGAACAAATCGGTGAATTTATTGGTCTTACAATACGATGTTTTTTGAACAATTTCTGAATAATAATGATAATAATTATTTTATTGTTATCTGCAGACGCAAGAGACACGAGGCTCGCGAGTGTCTGCACTCACCCGGTGCAGTTTTTTCCCTAGGCCTTTCCAAGTTGTTGGGTCATGATTATGTTTTTATCACCTATTATTATCTTGCATAAATCAATATTATTTAAATTCACGTTATAAGCCACCCAAACATTGAAAATCGGATTATATTGATAAATATATACATTTGTCTCGTGGTCGTCCTGCAGCAGCAAGTCGTATGATAATATTATATATTGAGTAAACTCTTAGTGCGCACCACGTTCGCTAAACTCAAGTGAACCGATAAATAATTATTGCCATGGTATAATGGAGTGTTTTAACAGGCTGCAGTGTCATTTTTGTACCACAAAAGGTTAGGTTATATTGCTTTTATTTATGAGCATAAATCATCATGATAGTAATAATAATAATTATAATAATTGTAACATTATTCTGTAACACTCCTAACGTTAGAGATACACAAGATACTATTCCAGATACTAAAATCTTAATAAAATTAAATATTTTAGATAATTTTTAATACTGTTTTCATATTTCTTTGAACTATATTTTTATGGATTTTTTAAATATTTAAAATGCGTTTTACTTTTAGTCTGATGACTTATGAGTGTCTGCATTACAAAATAACTATAAAATTACTTTTTGTTTTATTTTTACTTTTGACCATTCGCTATTCTAAAATACTATAATATTATAACTTATAAATTAACAACAAAATGGAACAATGAACCTTTTTTTTTTTTAACAAAAACATATTTGAAAAATGATTTGTGAGCATTCACATAATATGTCCGTACACAAAAACAATGAATCACAATAATATGTAAATAACAGTGATACCATTGAATCCGGAAGAAAATTTACTACACAATTGAATACGCATAATCTGAAAAAAGCAAAATTAGACTCTTGTCCCTTTGCCTGTAAACCGTTCTTAGGTACAAATTATGTTGTAAATAGTTTTGCACTTCCCCCCCCCAAAAAAAAAAAGTTGAACACTGATCCGCCATGGCTTAACGCATAGCAATATCATGTTGCAATTTTTTAGTAGAATAAATTTATCAAAAGCCGGACTAGGTGTTTACGGACCGTAGAATAGTATTCCCAGAAGCACCTACATATATTTTATTATGGCGGGTGGTGAGCTCAATCGGGATTACGTAAAAAAAACAAAAGCTAGACAATCGAATAAAGGCCATAACAAATCGATTTCAACAAACCCGGAACCGTGCGAGCTGCACGTTACGATGAGTACATCCTTGTCTCCTTTTATTTAGGTCGTATATATTTTGTATGCCTACGCGAAGGATGTATTGTTCTGACTTCAAAGGAATCGTAAATCTGCAAAGGCGGTTGTCGTCCATATTCCTTTCGCGAGCACTATAGGAAGTACAATAGACATCTATAATCTATACATTTATAATATTATTATATATTGTACATAATATCCGTCCCGAACAATAAGAATCGATTTCTGAAGTATTATATAATATAATAATAATAATAATAATAATAATAATAATAATATATTACACACAATCGTATATTGAGTTTGTTTTACGAAATTTTCTTCGAGTCCGGTAGGATATTATCATTGTTATGATTTTGTCCCTGGATGACGTCAATATTTTTCGCAATGTTTTATACGATTATCATAATATAGTATGTTATCATTATATTCAATAATATAACGGTTAACAATACAATTAGTTACTGCTATTGTACGGAACCACTGTAGTTTGGATAAGTACTCTGCATATACCCACCTGAGTCCGAATATTACAATTTGTTCAGAACAAAGGCTGGGGTTACTCACAGTAATCATTTTTGTAAATAAAAAAAAGATGAACATTTTTACAAATTTATACTTAACATACGTTTGGTTAGGTTACTTATCTGAAAATGTATTCAGTCATTAATTGAGATAGGGCCATTAATTAATTGTGAATTTTCTTATTCGCAGATATTGAATAATATGTTATAGAATTTAAGTGATGGATAAAATAACACTAAAGAGTACTTTATACTTACACATTTTATCATATAAACAAAACAAGCAACTACGGTATAATATTATGTACCTACATATATTTGATTTGCAAATAGTTTTTTTTAATTAAAATCGATCGTGGTTTAATCAACCTCTGATGCATAATCGAATATTTTTAATGATGCAAGCATTTCAACAATGGTGTATTTCGAGATTTTCACACTTGTAGATTATAACCCTTAAATTCCAACCATATCACGATATACCTCTATGATTTTCATGTGTCCCTATAATAATAATTCATAGGACGTTACACAATGGATGAACTGATTTTGAATATTTATAATTTTTTATCTGTGAGAACTAATAATATACACAAATTAATATTACACATATTGCAGAATATTACACTATCCTATAAGCACAGAACCATAAGATGGATAAACTTTTAAAATTCATGTTATATTTGTCGTAGTACCTCCGCTGGGAGGCCTCTGCACTCCGTCCGGTCTGTCTTTTTATTTTATTTTTATTTTATTCTTTTACTAAACATCAATTGTTCATGTTGTTCTTACTGTAACAGATTGAATAAAAACACATGAATAAAAAAAAAAAATGTTATATTTAACTCTCTCCCTACACTAATATCTGCAGATTTGAATGAATTCCCCAAAATCTTTGTACACATTAAATTAATTAAAACAGTTTGCGTGACTGCTATTATATGTGAACCTTTAACAAAAAAAAAATAACTAAACTTCATTTAATTTCCCTCACCACTCGTTATTTGATTTATACGTTGTGTGGATTTGTTAGACAAAAATGATGATACTAACTTTGCTTAGGTAAAAACCCTTTTTTCGGTCGTACAAAAGTTTACTTTTTAAGAAACAAAATTTTAAATTTACGTCAAACATTCGATTACTGTGCACTACCCTAACAAACCCCTATCAAAACTCTAAAAAACTATTAAAAAAAAAAAACGATTACAATGTTACTAAAACACTTCTTATTCTGATTGAAATATAATATAATGGACTTAATTATATTTATTAAAACGAGCAACATATACCTTAGCCTAACGAAAACAATGCAAAGTGCATTGAAATTTCAGCTCTAGTGCGATAATTATAATGCCGATTTCGAACTTATATTCCCTTCGAGAATCGTCCGTTAGCGTTTGTACGGACGTCCCCGGAGATGAGAATAAAAAGAGAGAAACAATTGCTTGCTTTATGTTTTTGAAAAGTCGGTTCATGTTTATTCCCGTGTTATCAAGATTTTCAAGGGGAAAATGTGAGTGTATGTATGCGTATCGGTTCAATATTGAACGTTTAAGAAGTTATACATGTGCGGTATACCTGCAGCGATACGTACCGACGAGTATCTGACTCAAAATTTGATACGAGTCGGTACGTATAACTATAAATTTCGTATCGATACATACGACATTTTTCTTCTTGAAAATCTTGAACATTACAGTCACGTTAATAATATTATAATATCATATTAAATATTGTTGATGGACATTACAATATTATTTCGTTCATCCCTCAGGTCTCGCGAGCGCCACCGGACTGCAGTCCCTGGGTCTTGCCGACTGCCCGTACGTGACGGACGACGTTCTGCGCCGAGTCGGCGAGATGAGGCAGCTGCGTAACCTACGGCTGGACCTGACCGACTGCGACAAGACGACGGCGGCCGGCGTGACAGACATGCTATCCGGCTGTGAACGACTCCGCGAGCTGGACCTGACGCTGCCGCTGAACGCCGGCTATGTGGCCGCGGCCGCTTCCGCAAGCCACCTGGACCATCTGCGGACGTTCCGGCTGACGTTCGAGCGGCTATCGTTTCAAGACCACCTGGACGACCAGCCGACCGACGCTGATTGGCAAAAATCGTTGGCCGCCAGTTTCCGTGACGACGTTGAGTTCAGCGTCCGGCAGACGTTCACCAAGATCACCGTGACGGTCGACTGACCGGTTGTGCGAACCAGACGATCACAGTGACCGTTACCTTATCACCATACCGATCGTCCAAGCTAACCATTTACATCACCTTTGTGCGGTGATCGGCAAGCACATAACACGCAAAGTCCAAAGGTCCACTCGTATAGTGGTACATCCCGAAAATGGTTACCATAATTAGTATCATCGTGTAATGGATTAGGGTCCAGATAATTGAGGGGCGCCATTTGTGAAGCGGTGGCAAGGTGTACTTTAACTTTCCAATTTTCTTATATTTCATTCCAATATTTAAATATATAACCCTTCATCCAATTCCCCATACACATATAATACACCTGTATATTTACTATGATGAAGAAAAAGTTGACCCGACCTGTAATTGGCCGGCTATTGCACTTCGGCACCACAAATAAAATACAACTCAAATGTTGAGAACTACTCGACATTAGGTTACGGTCTTTTGGTGATGAGAAGACTTCCGTCCGTTTATGTATCCATCCCCTGCACGACTGTCTTTGCCCGACAAACGAGTCACCGAGTTTGATGGACATCGTGTTAAGCACGTCCGGTTTCGATTTATTGTCGAGTGTGCGTCCAAAAGATTTTCGTGATCGATTCTGAACGGCAACACACGTGATTCAAAATATGGTGTCGCACACTCTTCAAGTGCACTATACGGTTTTTAACTATCGTAACTTGTAAATAATACCTACACAATCATTAATACTCCATACTCATAATATATAATAATATTGTTGTATCGTTATCGTTATATCGTATATCCATATTTTATTATGTTATTCATATATACCCACTATCCTATACATATATTTTAAATAATTTATAATGTTATCATCTTGTTATTATTGTTATAGCTTACTATATACTATTTATAATATTATACCCATCGAAACTAGTCAAAATTAGTTGTTAATAGTATTATGTTTTGTTGAACTTGTGTGATTTTTTCATTCGAAAATTGTAAATATAGCACTTATGCGTGGTTTTTTTTTATTTGCACTGAAATATATTTTGATTCCTGGAAAACCACATGTTGTTCTATTAACAACAGTGCTTGTGACATGAGATTACCGTCTATTGGATTGTACTCGGAAACTAAGGGCAATACTAGAACCTACGACCTTATCGTTGCTGTACGACGAGTTCAATAGTTTTTATATTATTAAGTACTCCAGTTAAGAAAAAACCCAGTATACCTACCCACTTTTTGTCCTCCTGCAATCCGAGAGTAGTAATAATAAGTATAATTACCAACTGTCTGGTAATAAGAAATCGCATGGGGGTTTCAAGAAACTTTGACTCAAATATATAAAATACATATCCTGAAATAATATTATATTATTATACTATACGTATTTTTATTTTATATCTCGTTGAAAGTCGTATGACTTTTTTATGATGATATATTATTTTACCATATTATTATAATACACCCCGTTTATTTAATATAAACTAAATTTGTGGAACATGTAAATGGCGGGTCTTGTATAAATCGTAGGTATAATATATATTATTATAATACCGTATGGATTATGATACCTATACAGGCTACAGCACTACGTCCTTCGGCTCATGGCATCGATGTGTATTTATTACCTAATAGACACGTATAGTGACATGGATGTTATAAACTTGGTCCTCTCCTGTCGTACCGGACGCAAAATTGCCGGTCAGATATTCGCTGCGACTACCAACGTCGCTATGGCTATATTTCGCTGCACGGCCGGCCGAATTCGTTTTCCGGTTAAGTCGACTCGATTTTCAAGCCGTCCCTTTTCGACTTCACTTCCGCCCGAACAACAGTTATTCCAAATGCTTGTTAGTTTAGCACGCACAAACACAACCATCAAGTAAATAATGTATTATGGGTTATGCCAGGGAGCTGGCTAATGTAACGATTTCTCGGTAAATGTTGCAAATTACAATTATCCACGGTCTTTTCACGGGCTTTGGGTTATGTTAAAATTTTATGAATTTGGCCACTAAAATCAATATTTTTGAAGAAATTATATTACCAATAACAATGTAAAAAAAATTGTATGGCTTTAATGTTTATTCAAATGGATTAAAAAAGGTAACAATCATTTTATATTATTACATATAGAAATAGGTTAGTACCTTTTTTTTTTTTTTTAAAAAGAATAATTACAAGCTATAAATAATTTTGTTGAGTGAAATAGCCTTGAATATAACAGAGTGGGAAGGTACTCAGTAGTACCACAAGGTAAGTAGGTACCTACAACTAAATTATCCAAGTATACAATTACCAAATATTTTATAATACTTTTGCAGTTGTTTGTTTTCTTATATTAATGAAATTGTATTTATTCTAGTCTTATACAGATAAAACTAATTACATTTCTAGCTATGTTTAAGACTGCAAAGAATAATCTAAATACAAATGTATTAACCGTAATCATTAAAATATTGGCAGGGTAGTTTATAATTTAATTTTTACTGGAGAACATTTGGTAAAAAAGTGTTTGGTCTTTTGTACTGTGGAGATTTATTTTGAAAAGTGGAAAAAAGATAGAATTTTAGGGCACTTCTTGCCTGATGGTACCTTATAGTTGTGTAAGAATCGACAGAGCAAAAACGAACGTCTATCATCAAACGAATATAAATTAAGAAAATTAACCACATTTTGGTACCTATGGCAAATGAATGAGTTTGAAAATATTAAATTTAAATAAGATACTGTGTAAAAATTATTTTGTACTGATTCGATGGCTTCGTAGTTCGTATCGCTTAGATGTATTATTGATCCAATTCAACGGTAAATGTACAATATTAGAGTGAACCTCTCGTTCAACAGATAGTTTTTTAAAGCTGTTGAATCATTAAATTAATTACATTTACAATTAAAATTAATTACACGTTATTTTAATAAAACATAGATGGTTAATTGTTTTATTTTTTTCGTTTCATGTGATTGGAAACATTTAACCTAGAGTTAGAAATTACACCAAGATGTTTGAATTAGTTTAGGTACTAGACCGACATTTAATCCAGAGATGGAGTTGTTAAAATTAATAGGGATTTTTATTTAGGTGTAGTGCATGAATTTACATTTATCAATATTTAGATTTATGCAGTTATATTATTGGACAATTCCCCAAGGCTATTTATATCCTTTTGAAGATTAATTGAGTCTTTATTTGTTCTTACTATGTTTATGAGCATCAGTGAACAAGAACATTTGGGAATATTGGATTATATAAATATTAAATAGAGGAGTGTAGATAAATGATCACCTTGGGGGACACCTAAGGGGACATTGAATTGGGTAGATTTTAAATTTGGGTATTTAATTATGATATGATGATGAGTAAGAAAATAAGGAAATCACAATAGCAAAGGACCAATAAATCAAAATAGTTACCGTAGTTTTTCGAATACAATTTAGAGATCGACGTTATTGAAAGATTTGCGAAGTAAGTATAAATTATGTCTAATTGAGCGTAGTTGCAGACACAGAGTTATATTTTTGACTAAATAGAAATAATTGTTACAAGAAGATCATCGCATAGGAATACAACCATAATATTATTCACTTTTAGTAAGGAAGTATAACAATAATTTTAATATTTTTTTAAGTATTATTTAATATAGTAGACTATCTAAAATTTGAATCGTTAAAATTTTTTTTATTTTGCAAACTTTTCACCGCATATAACATTCTTAAATACATTGTAAGTAATGTATTATGAATCATAAGCGTCCAGTCTACCTTTCTATAATTTTAATTGTAATCCATGTTATAAATTACATATCATGTATATTACATTATATTTTATTAGCTATGGCATGTTTCACTTATTGTCTTTAGGTAGGTACCGAGAATAATTTGCTCAACAATAATTTAAATAGCCAAATAAACTGAACTGAACAATCAACTTTTGCTTGTTGCTACCGTAGTATAACATTGGTGTAGAACGGAATAAGAACTCAACAAAATAAACAAAATCTATCTAGTTTAGTGAAATCATTATTATGTGAATTTCATATCAGGTACATCTTGATTGACTTGATTGTGGAGACTTTCATTTGCCCTTACCAAAACAAATAGTGTCACTGATTAAAAGAATTAAAAAATGTATTTTCTAGTTATAAGTTATAATCAACGATATACCTAATAGATATTATTGTTTGTGATTATGTGTGAGTATATTATAATATGCATTGGGCTATATCACGACGAGAAGATGAGGTGTCATTGCAGTTATATTTAACTAGTATAAATTAAACAAAATAGCCAAAATATTTTGAACATTATATCAATGTAGTAAATTATAAAATAAATATTTGGTGAACAATTCAAGTCTCTACAGATATTAATTTTGAATTACAATAAAAAAACAAAATCGATTTTGTCGAAAACTATAGTTTTACGTAACAATATTTGACCCTAATTTATTTTTCGTGTTTCCCTGTAATGTAGAAAAATATCGGGAATTTTTTTTTTGAACACCGAAAGTTACCAACTGGGTAGTTCAAATTTTCTATCTGAAACCACCATCAAAGTGGAAATTCACATTTTCAAAAGGTGATGACAAAACACACACACACACACACACACACACACACACATTATTGTAGAACCAACACATTTATCCCTCCACTCAGAGCCTTAAGATTCCACACCCTCATGTCTTGTCTCCGCCTTAAAAAATATTTACACCTTGTCAAAACCTTGCATAAATTCATTGCTGATTGAAAAAAATAAATTTAATAAATTTTTATGTTTTTTCTAGTTTTGTTGGTTTTCAGTCCCGACTGTTGAAAATCATAAAGTTCATAGAAGTTTATGAGTGAAATAGATTAATTTATAAACGACATTGTTTTGGCTACAAGTTATTGTAAATTGTTCATATCATAGCTATAACTTTGAAAGTTTGAACTTAAAAATTAGGGATCAAAGTTTTGAAATATTTTGTGGTAAAATACTGGACATTAGCTTGTTAATGCAATTAAAACTAATCTCAATTAAAATACACAGTTCATTGTTTTTTTTTTATTCATCTGTTATTAATTAAAATGCAGTATAATAATACATATTTGATTAATAGTTTAATAATTTGTACATTTTAAATGTATATAATTACCTGATTTGCTTTTGATAAACATTGTATTATGATAAATTTAAATAAAGTAAAAAAAAACTTTGGTTTGATTGATATTAATTATTAATAATAGTATGGTCATTCCAGGTAATGAAATTCAGAAAACTATAATTTTTTATAAAACATAATATCTATAGGTAATATATGAATGTAGAAAACTGAAAATTTAAAAATGGAATGTTTAATTTATAATACATGGTGGCCATTCCTTATTATGACATAAGTAAATAATTATACGTATGTGTATCATTAGTCTCACTCATTATATTGTCTCATTGATTACACATTTCAATAATATTTCTTCAATTAGTATAATATAATATATAAATTATATTTATATTTTATTGAAAAAAATATAATTTTAGGATTAAATAATGAATCTCATATTTTGTCATATACATAATATAAATAAACGATTTCTAATTTTACGAAAATATCTAGGCATCTGTGATAAGCAATTTGAGTTAAACTAGGGTCAAATAGGGACAAAAATAAGCCAGGGTTCAATCGGGTCACCCATGCCAAATAATTTAGAATAGTAAACTTTTAAGGTCTAAGAGCTCATGAAAACAAACCCCATAATTTTCATTCAGACACTTTATGTAATTTTTATAGTTTTATAAAATTTATATTGTTAAAATTAATGTAAACAGGGTGATTCACCAAGTATGCTAACCCAATGGGGATTTCTTTTGATATGTAATGAGTTTATTTAAATTTTGATTTTTGGAATTTTAAAATATACTCAAATATCATATTTTTAAATTATTGAATTTTGTTGGTCTTCTATTAAGCCTTAAGGGCTTGTAGTAATACTACTTTTGTTTCCCAAGTGAGAAAACCATTTTTTATAAATATAACTATTTAGTGGATTATATTTTTTTTTTGGTTATTTTGATATACCTAATTTAAAATTCGAACTTGTAGTTTCTCAGTTGTAAATATATTTATATTAAGGAGAATAATCCTTAAAAATGGGTTTTCAAAATTATAAATTAGATCTAATTTTGGATCTAGTGTTCATTATAAATTTATCCTTGGATAATTTTTTTCAAATAATTTTTGCTGATCAAAATTATTCACTAACATTTTCAAATTATCATAGCTCTACATTTCAAAGGACATTCGTTATGTAGATAGTACAAATAATTTTAAGAATTTAAGAATTCCAAAATTCAGCTTTTTATAGCACTATATTATATATAGAGCTGAAATATCAACTAGGTAACAATCTACCAAAAAATGGGCCGGCCTATTCAAGTATTGTAATTTTGAAGTATTTGGTCTCGCGTATATTATAGAGCTCACTGATCTGTAGGTTTATAAAATTATATTGAACACTTATTAATATAATATCTGATACCTGAATCAATGTTTAAAATAATTCATATTATTATCGACAATAATTTCAGATTATTTTTGAGATATTGAAACTGATTCACACATTAATATTATGAATAATTACTTTTATACCTATATATATATATATATATGATACGAATTTCATTAGCTGTCAGTTTAAAATTGTTGAAAATCTCGTCATAAGATTACAACTACCTATCATATGAATATTATTCATACTACCTTCATTTTGTGTGAGTCACGATCTGTGCTCTCCAATCTCCATAATGTATTTTACTTGTCAATATTGTATACCGTTCATACTATTTAAATATACAAATAATAACTATACTGTTTCTATGTGAGTTCATTTGAAAGCCGAAACCCATTAATCTTAAAACTAGTCTAATATTTGTATTATTTATTTTACACTTAACTTTGACACCACCATATGAAATGTATTAATTTTAATTAATTCAATGATTTAAAATTAAATTTCATCATATATTATAATTAAATATAGATAAACCTATACGGCTATATATTATAATATTAATTATTAATCATCCCATCCGTATGTGGATTTTTACGTATTTAGTATATTAAAATGCCAAAATCACTTAAACAACAAAGTGTAATGCTATACATTTATTATGATAATATTATACTATTATTTAATTCTAATAATTCAGTACATACAGAAAATAGCCAATAGGTATACTATTACAATATAGTCAGAGGTAACTGGTTGAAATATAATATTCATCGTACAGTGCACATTATTGTCAGACCGGAGACTGATCATCGTCAATTGGTTTAAAAATTCAATCAACAAATTTGTTTTGCACCATATCCTCACCTATTTTAATAATTTTCATGTCAAAAGGAAAAAAAAATCAGTACATAGGTAATGATACATTTCTTCTTATAATGTTAGGTAGGTATGTATATTGATTAACCTTATCCGGATATATAAGACAAGTGTACAGGAACAATCAACAATATTATTATTATTAAGTTTACTAAAATAAATAATCGAAGATAACTGTTAATTGATTTATTAGTTTTAAACTATAGATAAGACAGAGATTCACTGAGTTGTAAGTTATTATATTATATGTGCAATAGGTACTATAAACTTTATAAACTATAAATCGTATAATTATTTCAAACATTAAGACATAAAATAAATATATTTACATCGAAAGTGCAGAATTTACTAACTATTTGTTTTGTATACATAATATTATTTTGAGTTGCTTTCATTTTACAATAATTCATACTTTACATTTTTTTTTACATAGTACATCAATATACATATAACAATTTTTAAGTAGGTATTGTTATATATTATTAAAAATAAGAATTGTAATTAAAATTGTTTTTGTAATATATTATAATATATTTTATACTTATACAGCTTAGAAAGCTGAAAATTAAAAATCTATTCAACATATTGTATATTCTTTTGTAATTTAGTTGAAAACTCGTCTCATTCCACTTATGTCGTATTCCAAAAATGATAATGAAGGTATCATTAATTTCAAAATTAACCAAGAAGTTAGGATTTTAGAAACATTTTGAATGTATAGTTACGATTAGTGATATTCCAGTAGTGCCAAAATATTTTTTTTACTAAATTTAAAAATAGGTAGGTACTACTCGCTGTGATAAAATAAATTGTATCATATAGTATTAAAACTTTTAACGTTACAATAGTAAGTTATTAACTATAGTATAAATATACGTAAACTCCATTAAATTGAGCTTCCCCAGAAATTCTGGACTTTCGATATAACTATTTGATATTTTTTTAAATATATATCAAAAAGTTATAATCATTAATATAAACAAATAAGGTACTTAAATATATATCTTATAATTACCCAGTGCCGCATTAAGCCAAATTGCAGCCCCGGGGCAATATCAAATTTGCAATCCTATATTTTTTTTAAGTATAATTTGATTTTCACCTCTCTTTTTAAAGCTATTACAAACACAGCAGAAATATATTTTAATAAGTTTCTCCATTAGTTTTAAAATATTAAAGATTAATTCCCTATACCTACATATAATGAATTTATACTTGGAATTTTTTTTTTAATGACATTATTTTTTAATTATTCATATAACTAATCGAAAATTATAACTAAAAACTAGATACAGTAAATTAATATACATTTTTATTTAACTTATATTAATTTTTTCTATGATTTCAAAATTGTATTTGAATACGGATATACAAATAAATCCATTCAAAAAGTATTTAAAATACTTCAAAGAAAAAATATTGAAGAACAAATACAAATACTTGGCATGTATTTAAATACAAATATCACAAACAAACACTGTTTTTTGTGGAAATTACGTCGAGACTGAGTCGACTGTCAATAATAAAATATAATCAAATACGTATGTTATACTATTTTGTATTGTATGTTTAAAAGTAAACCATTCATAATTTGTAAACAATTATTATTAAATCATACACCGTTCTTCGTCGAGATTGGGCCACAAACTAAAGGCTATATAAACAACACAGGCACACAACTGTGATGCATTTAGTTATTCTCGAATTGTAGTAAATTATATAGGTAATTGGTATTAATTTATTTTTTAATATAATATAATAATATTGTTTTATTAAAAAAAAAATATGTAATACAAAATTTGTAAAGACGAACGTACATAATATAATTTATATTATCTGCATTCACCACGTAGTATTGTAAATATAACGAATGCGCTCAATGTCCAAGCTTTTCATAAACTGAACCCAGTGGCCAGCATTAGTACTGTACATTAAACTATATTTGAAAATATGTAGGTTTCCCAATTCAAATAAAAATATCATAATATACACCTGTCCTATTTTTCAATTATGCAGACTTCAAAAACAATTTTCACACTTCAGTTTAATTTAATTTAGCATTATTTATTTAGCTAAATAAAAATAAATATACTAAACATCTTGATAATACCAATTAGCATTATAAATTGTTCTCTGGTCTTATATTGTATAGATACGTAATATTGAAGACACATGCGTTTCATTTATATTAAATACTTAACTGAATATTGAAACGTCTGCATACGTTTCTAATATTATGGTTTTTTTTTTATTTATTTTCACGGTATTTTAGAATATTATGTGTCTCGTTCGATAGTTATTCGTTTGAATGATTCTAATGACAAATTACATCCAGATGAATACTTCACAGGTCGTTAGCTTGTAAATGATTGAGAAACAGCCGGATTTCTTTGTGAAATTCTGTAAGAAAACCGAAGATATTCATTGTAGAAAAAAGAGGATTTTATACAATCCTCTAGAAAAGAAGTGCCCATTAATATTGGTGACTATAACTATAAAACACTGACAGCATTTACTTATTTAAGAATAAATAGAAAAGAAGCTTACTTCTTTCGTCACGGGTGATAAGAAATTTGAAGTGTATACTCAAAGTTAAATTCAGGCACCTCTACTCGTCTGTACTGTGGTTTCTTACGTATTCAATGCACGAATGAAAAGTATGAGATTTTTACGTGGTTTCATTACAACTGCAAAAAACAACCATTAGAATATGCAAATTTAAACTTCTGATTCTAAAAAAAGGTTCGTATTGTAGTCCAATTTAAATTACCAAAAACAGTCTCACTGAAACAATTGCTTGGAGTGGATATTTTAAATAAAAATAAATTCTATGCATTTATGATTAAGTAATACAATAGAATGGACATTTTTTCATGAGGTAATTTATTTATCAATTAAGTACCTAGTTAATTAAATATATTTTTAGTTAATTATAATTTTTAAGGGATGTTTCAATCATTTATTTTTGTCTATAATTTGTTATATTTTGTATTAGTTTATATAATTTGTTTGATATTAGGTTAATAATATAGTAATATACAAACGTGATACATGCAATTAAACGCCTTATTATGAATTAAATATATACCTAATGAAATGTCTTAAGGCAAATAAAAATAATATATACAGCTATTCTTATATTATAATATACATTTTACTTATCATAAAGAAATATTTTTATTTTTTTTGTTTCCATTTAAATATTACACATGATACACATAGTAAGTGAAATAAGTAATTTTGGTTGAGTACATAGTACCGAGAAATAACAGTATTGGCAGATACTATTTGTTCAGTATTGAGACCCAACAAAAATATATATCAAAAACAATTTTATTTTATATTTTCCTTGTTCAATATTGTAAATCGTAATACACATAATATCATAATATAATATAATATATTTTTAATAAATTATTGGGTTTGGGGACTAAGGCGTGGGTTGCGAAATCGGCCAAGGGGGGCATTTGTCTTCGGGCAGTCACGGTTTCCGGGGAGAGAGGCTGCCATCCCACACTCGGGCATGGCAGATACCAACGGGTGTTCAACTTAAAAATTCTGCTTAAACAAACACACACGTGTTCAAAACCTACAGTACCCTCCCCCACAGTTCCACAGGCTAATGACTTCAGTTGTTGAAGCCTCAACCCAAAAAAATAAAAATAAAAAATATATTTTTTATCTCTTCATACTGCTAAAATTTAAAAAATTTCATCATAAAAAAAAATTTGATATTCAAATATTTATTTTGATGTAATAGTGGTCTCCCACAAACTTCCAAAACAACGTTTAAATTTAAGTTCATTAGATTATTTAATGGTATAATAGGCACTCAACATTTAGTTGAATCTAAAATAAAATATGATTGTCATACAAATTAAATTATGTTTATTAAGTCTCTACCTATTATATTTGGGACATACAAAATACATTTTGATTAATTATTTTGAATTTAACTTAAATTGTGTAGTATTACATTCTTAGGTTCTGAGATTATTGTTTTTGTTCATTTGTTATTTGTAGAAAGTTGCAATTTTAGATTTTTTATCAATATTTATATAATACTATGATTAAATTTATGTTAGTGTGTAAAAGAGCTTGTTAAAGTTATACACGGTTGGTCGTAAGTTATAAATTTATAAATTTGAAAAAATCGAAAATACATATTCTTTCGATTTTGTATGCTTTTAAGGTTCTAATTTTTATGAAACTGTAAAATTATTATCAAACAAAAATTAACGATTTTAGTAACTCAGAACTACTTGACTCATTTATTTTATATGTATTTGCATTTGAATTTCACAACATACAGGCATAATATACGGAATATAATAACAGTTAACAAATGTATTATGTGCTGATACTGTTTTGTTTTAATATTTTATTTTCCATTTAAAATAGATTTGACATAATAATGTTATAGAAAAACAAAAGTAAAATAGTTAGTATAAACTTTGTTTTTCAGTAAATGGTCTTCGTTCATGATTCAATAAAAATTCGATGATATGGAGTGGAAAAAGTTTCAGGTACAAAAGTTTCAGTACTAAACATAGACAATTTCGCCAAGTACAATTTTCCGTGACCAATGAATGAGGGAAATGTAGGAAAACCAGAAAATGTTTTTAAAAACATCGAATTGAATCGGGACGTTAAGAGTTTTTGGAGTTTTGCCAGTAAGTTGCCATAAACAAGGAAAAAATCTGCCAGCCCTAGGGGTTTTCTTTTTTTTTGTTTCTTCTCTATTTTGGTACAGAATGGCGGCAAGTAAAACCGCCAAGAAATCTTTTTTTCCGACGGGTCTCTATCATTATCTTTCTCTTCTGCTCTTTCGTTACCTACTCTACTTCCAGTTATTCTACTTTTATATCAGATTTTTAGACTATTAGAGTTCTAATCTACATCTCTATTTGTATATGTTTATTCGTGCAGAGAAATTTTCAATACAAATCAGTGGTTTCTATTATAATCCAAGTGTGATGAAATAAACATTAAATTAACTACTATACATTTGTTAAATCCAAAATCATATTAAAAATACCAATACTCTAGTCCCTCAATATAATAAAAGAACCTTATAGACTTTAGAACACTTTATTTCACACTTTCGATAATCACTCGATTCAATTTTTTTTTTTGTGTTAATTAATTAATTTATTATACAATCTGTAAATTTATTTTTTACAATGAGTTTGTACAAGCGCTGTCAGAGTTGATGAGTTGGAGGCTTGAGAGAAAAATCCATCCAGTGATGGAACTTCTTGGATTCACAACAATTACAATTTAATTTAATGATGATAAACTTTATTTACAAACTTAGCGTTGAATAATTTAAGTTAGGCAATGTAAGTATTATCATTTAAAATTAATACAACAATATTATATAAAATCATCATGTTTTATGCAATTTTTTTCCTATTTGAATTGCTAACATGGAGAGGAACTAAATCAGTATGATAACACCTCCACTCCCGAAATTATTATCCTCTCCACATAATCCTTACTTATCTCCAAGCCATGTTTGTACTGTGAGTTTTTGTTTTCCTTAAAATTTGAGTAACTGTAAATCTGTAATAATTAAAAATATGACCAAGAATATTAATGGCCATATACATTTAAACTTACCAGAAATCTTTTTATTTGGTTAAAATATTGAAAAATATTACTGAAGTTAAATTTAAAACTTTTATAAGTATTTTTGTATGGGTTACTTTTAGGGCAACGTTTACACACCCAAAAATATTTATTGACATTTAAGTAGGATCCATTAAAATATACGAACAAGTAGGGAAGATAGTCAATTTTTCTTAATTATTAAATATTTTAAACCAGGGACGGATTGGGCTATAGGGTCATAGGGAAATGGGAATTCCCGATGGTCCGAGTATTAAATAGTAAATAGTAGGTAGACGTAAGTATAATCTAATAATTAATAAATATTGCCATTGATTATAGATTATTCATCCAATGATATTATGTAATAACAGTCTACAATATTATAACGTAAAACGTTATAAATTGTAATAATACAAGTATACAACGTCTACAGCAGAAACTGAATAATAATATTAATTTTCAACAAGTAATAACAATAACTTAAATAAAAAATCAACTTCCGTGAACAGTAAATCTATAAAAAAATTGGTTATTCGGGTTGTCGTCGATCAGATGGGCCTCGGGTTTTGCGGGTAATGACGACCAATTTTGACGATACAGGTCGATGCGAGTCGTTAATATGAATACCTAATAAAGAATATTTTTATTTGAAATTTATATTATTTATATTTAAATATCAATCGTCATTCAAAACCTCGATATGAGCACTCGGCAGTCAGCAGTTCAGCACAATTTGGTTAATTTTACAATTCAATTACTAAGTATTTAAAACTAGGAATAATTCATAAAATATTTTATATTACAATAGTAATAGTTGAGAATTATAAAATAAAATGGAAATGAATGGATCAGACTGTACAAAAAGGAGCTGAAAAAATTAGAGACAAAAATAAAAAAATACTACTTTTAGAAGCAAAGGCTTCTAAAAGCATTAAATCATTTTTCAAGTCTCAGAATAGCGAAGTGAGTTTTAGCTGAACTTTGACATTATTATAATAATATATTTAAAATTAAAAATATTAAACTGTTACTGTACAAAGTACAATAATCTACAATTTATTTTATTGATAGAGAATGAGAGAAACAACATATTTTCAAAATATTTATTGCAATAGGTTCCTATTTTTTCATACATTAAAATATTATTTTAGTGTGATATTCAATTAATACTTTTAAAAATTATAGATAATATTTATCTATTAGTATAAACGATGATTTATCGATTTAATAACAAGGCTGACCAAATTAATGTTTTTTTTTAAACTCAGTTTTTAACTTAACATAAACTTTTTAACTCATTAATACCCATCCTAGTATAATAGTTATAAAAAAAATTATATAAAAAGAGAGTGCTCTTTTAAAAAAAAAATTTTCATTGTAAATTAAACCAGTTTCATTATTTATTCAAATAAAAAAAAAAATCACTAACATTTTACTATGTAACATTTATATGTACCTATAGGTAATACTATTGTTATTCCATTATTATTATTTTTATAATTACATTTTATTGTTAAAGGTTGATTTTATAATAACACTGATTTCAGGAGACTACCCTTTAAAATACTTTTAAAAAATACTGTCTTCATTCTTCAGTATGGTACACTTGCCAGTGACCCCCAATCTCCCAACAAATAGTGGGCCGGTAAAAAAGTATTTTCCCTTGCTGATCTGAAATTCCAATCCGTCCCTATTTTAAATGTTTGGTTTCAAAGTTAAATTTTTACTAGGTACCTATGCAAATAAATATTAAATAATTACATTCCAATATATTAAAATATATAATTTAACAAATTATGCTTTTAAAGTTTCATTTATTTTCAATAATAATTTATCATTCTTAGCCCAATAAACATACAATTATTGCAGAAATAGTTATATAATCTCACCTATGTATTACTATACGTTTTTAAATGACCACCCACACCCCCCACTCAAAACATTTATCTCAACCAATTTCTGGAAATCTCCACAATAGGTTGAAAATAAACTAGTGCCGTTACCTCCTTGAAACATAATTCAGTTTATATAAAACCCTAGAAAAATAATCAATGGTTGGTTTCTCCAAATCAAGTTTTATCTAAGCCGTTCTGTAAAATATTACTTATGCTATAATTATTCCTAAATTGTTTGGATATTATAAATTTAAAATTCAATAAAAGATTTTAAAAATACGTATGATACGATTATCTTTTTTTAAAAGACTATAAAATAAAATAAAAATGTTACAATAACTACTATAATATGAAAATATGAAGAACCAATAATAAATTATATAAAACTAGCTGATCCCATGCACTTCGTTGCCCGTTAAATGTACCAACTCTATCTATACTTTGTTCAATTCTTTATTTAATATTCAGTGTATTTTATTCAAAACTTATCTTAACTTCTCTGTTGCCCGGAATGTAAATTCTGATTCGCAGCAGTATATTATCAGGTAGGCAATCTACCTGCGGTAGATCGCGGACCCCGTGCTGTTTATACGTAAGTGTATGATTCAACTCCAAAGTATTAAAGTTATACCAAGTTTGTCGTTTTTACTTAATTCCACCTACTTTGGATTAATCTAATCAATTAATACAAAATCGTAACCTCACCTAACAGTACTGAAATCCGATGAATAAAAAAAACCAAATTTAACAATTTTTAAATAAAATTAGCCTACCTATCTTCTTTCCAGAGTTCTTAATCTACACACGAACATTCATTTTTATAATATATATATATATATATTGACAAAAACTAATAATACAAATCAATAGCAATCAATATACAATACACTATAATTATTATTTTAATCTGTAACAACATTTTTTATTATTTAGTTTATTTTTTCCTGGACAGATGGCGCCATTGTTGTATTTTTTTACATCCAAATTTTCTAGTTTTCTGGTAGATTTTCCTAAAATTTTCTTTCATAAGAATCTTGTCCTGACAATTACGAACACAACAAAAAAAGAATCAGCCAAATAGGCCCAGCCGTTCTTGATTTATTAGGTAACATACATTTTTCAAGCTCCATTATTATACCTAAATATATATAGATATTATTAAATATCTTAAGAATAAAACCTTTATGTTTTATCGCCATAAAATAAAAGTACAATAAAAAAAATTGTTGCATACCTACCTATTTGAAACTTCGGTTTTTTATACTAAAATGTAAAATTATATTAGAATCAAAAATATGATCTACTACTTAATATACACATACCCAATATAATATTATTATTAAATACAAAAATATTATCATAGATAACATATTTTATTTTGTATTTTGTTCCATATAGAATATTATTTTTATATAATCATGTAGGTTTTAATTAAAGGTGTATATAAAATATGAATATATTATAACAAAATATACCTTCACATATAGTTATTACAAAAATGTAATAAATAATACAATATATCATATTATTATAAACTATAATTTTCTTGGCCTTTGAGCGTGGTTCATCGCCTATAAAACTGAAATAATAATACAGTTTGTTCTTTCGGAATAATTTTATAAGAGGATGTCAGCTTACTATTTGTTTTCTCTCTTTGACCCACTAGCAACATAGCAAATGTACGTTTAGCAGAAACAACCCTGTGTTAAAATTTTAATATTAGAGTGAATTCACCTATTATCAAACTTTAATTTAAGAATATTACCAGTATCTATACGTTAGTTATTTTATCATACTTAATTTTTTATGTAAGTTATGAGTGTGTAAATTATTAAAGTTTAAAAATACTTATAAATTATATAAAAATTAAAATATCGAGCAAAAACCCAACTTAGGGACACAGGTAGAGGTAATGTTCTTAGCTTAAAGTTTGATAATATGTGAATTCATTCTAATATTAAAATTAACAACAAATGTTGGTTTTAATAAACATAAATTTGTTATGTTTCAAGTGGGTCGGAGAGAGAAAACAAATGGCACTCTGGTATCCGCCTTAACTCCACTTGGTGGCACGATGCATCACCTATATTCTGTCTGTGGAAACAATATTTTAAAAACCAAAACCCCAACTAAGATTCTTTGTTTGATTTTAGCAAATACACATATTTATATTTATATAATTAGGTACTCAAACTAATCTCTAGTGGATGGTATAAATGTGTTAAGTCAAAATTTTAATTTTTTTGGATAATAGTATGATTAGAATCAAATATTTTTTCTGTACATATGGAAGTCAAAACTATAAGTCACTATCAGTGAAATTTGTTTTGGTTTAAACATTTTAAGTCACATTATAATATCAGGTACAAAGTACGTATGTCAGGTTAAGATTTGAGGAACTGACAGAAATAATTTTAAAATGGTCTTATTCTCTTAAGTCAAGTTTAGTAATAGTTTTAAAGGAATTCCTTGATAGCTTAAGTCAAATAAAATGAAAATTCAACCATCTTAAGTCACTTAAAAACCACGAAGAATTGATCTTAAATGTCTTTATAATACTATAATAGTAAACATAAAAGTAGGTAAATTAAATATTAAATTTAACTAATTAACAGCCAATACATTATCATCAACGATTTTGAATGATTTTTCAATGTATTGTTATCTTTTCCTGAAAAACCTAACCTTATCAATATAATATAAAAAAATACTGAATTTGTTTCATCTAAATTATATGTATGGGGAAAATAATTTGATTTAAAATACAAGAAAAAATGTATAGTGGCGTTGTCATCTTACCGTCGTCAACATCATTAGTATTTCAAGTGGGTGTTAGTTATAAAAATATATTATAATAGCTTGTAATTTCAGCCACTAATATTCTAAGAACATTTATTCTATTTTTATACATCATTTGATTTGAATATTTGAATATTTAAAAAGATTTTGCAAAAATAATATTATTGTCTAAAAATAAAGATGAAATCTTAGTAGCTAAATAAATTTCAATAAGTTTTGAAAGTTTTAACTTTGTTTTTACGTTGTTATTTGTAAGTGGTATTCTGAAAAAGTAGACGGTGTCCAACAATTGTTACAACATATTGATAAATTGGTCTTCACAAAGCTATAAGACTACTTAAAATATTAACAAGACGTGAATTGATTATGGTAAAACAACATTTTAAATAGAAACTACAAATCTTTTGAAAAATATAGTGCACAAGAACAAAATTTAAAACAAGATATAACAAAAAAATGTTTCTTTATGAGCTTTTTGACGACTTGCAGAAGTTAGAACCGCCTGGGAAAAAATTGAAGTTGGGATTTTTAATAACTTGATCGTGGTATTAACAGAATGAAACGCAGATTTAAAAATGTTAATTACGTTTATCAATTTTTTAAACGCTTTCATTAATTGAACTAAATGATTAGGAACTATACAATGCAGCAGAGCTACTACAAAAAAGTATAAATACGATATTTCTCCAGATTTCGTTTATTAGATAGTATCTTTTTGAGTGAGAATATGTAATATTTATCAATTTAAAAATAACAAAAGAAATAATTCAATAAATTATATCAATTGAACATTCTCCTCTTACAACAACATTATATACCCTAATGTTTGACGTTATCCAATGCCGTTGCAGCATCAGAGCGATCGTTTTAAAAATCAAAAATCATAAAAAATCATTTTAATATTTTTAATATTTTCAATATTATTTTATATAATATCTCCTATTTCTATGTATAATATATTATTAATTATTCTTGAATAAATTAAAAAATATTTAATTCGTTTTATAAAAAATAAAATGATTGTATGTAGTTTAAAGGAAACTGTTCAGACGTTTACGTAATGGGCTCGGTAACCGGTGTGATAGCGCCGGTGAAGAAACCTTCCAAAAAAGCCATACCACGGCCTGGTCGAGTTCAGTTACCTGTTGTGCATGCGTATACGGTATGCCCGTTTTTCCCTTGCGTGTTTTCTTTTGCACCTACTACACGGACCGAGGTTTATGTGTTAGTTTTAGTTACCATCACCTTACCGTCACCTCACCGTCACGGCGTCACTACACTTCACCATTACCTCTATCCATCACTCTTCAGCGTCACCACGGAACACCGTTATGGTTGACCAACAGACCAACGTCGTTTTACCAATTAGGATTTTTATTAATATTATTATTTATTACTGTCATTCTTATGTTCATTTTTTTTTGTCGAGATCCCTACGCCGGCCGGCATATTTGTGTCCAGATATTTATTTATTTATTTGCGAATTGTAGGCCGTCAACCGGCATAAACTCAAACCACCTAAGATCTTTTTTTTTTGGTTAATTTAGAAGTATCTACCATACAGTCCACAATACCACAGAAACATAAACAAAATTCAAATTCAAATGTTTAACATATTTTTAAATTGTCTTGTGAATGATACTTATAATAATTAGTCATATTAAAAATGAAAGAGTGTAATACCTACTATACGATATGAGTTTAAACAAATATATGAATCACATTTCAAAAAACAATATGATTAATTAAGTTATAATAATTTTATTGTAGTAAGATTTTGAAATTGCTCATGGAAAAGTGTAAAAATATATAACACATTATTACATAATAAACACAGTTTATAATTAACTAAATAAGAGTAATTATTTGTAATAAATGATGTCAAAATAAACTGATAATTATTTAATGATACATATAGGTATATCATACCGTTTTTTTGATTTCCGTTGATTTTTCTTCTTCACTTATATATTATTCTTGTTTCCGATGTTTAAAATGTCCTATCTTTGAATGAGAATGCAATCAAAACGAATTGTTCAAGTATCGTTTGTAATTTTATAAATGTGCAATCTTTTCTATAAATTAGTTACTGCACAGTTTTATCGGTAGATTTAAATAAACGAGTCACGGAAACGTTACGAACCGTTAAGACAATTAGCTTGTTGTCAAAGCAAAATAAATAAAGTGTATATATTATTATACAAATTGTATAAAGTACGGCTGTATTGCGCTTAATCTAGATATGTAAAAAAAAAGGGGGGAAGAGTGGGAATTAAGTTGATCACTAGGGAAGTACAGACGTTTGAAAGGTCATCAAATACAATCTAATAATGATGAAGTTGGTACATAAAGGTTCATGGATAGGTAAACACGAATAGATCATGAATTATATCAGTGTGGGTATGAGACTATAATATAATATTATATTCAAGGTATAAACGAGTATTACCAGGAAATTCAAATTAACACAGATGTAAGTTTAATTTCCTCTTGTGATATATCCTTGACTCAATTAAACAAATAAATTATTAGTTATTACCTATATATATAATAGTATATAGTATCAGTGGCGGTGCGAAATTGTGTAAGCTTTGAAACATATTATATATTTTAAATATTTTTACCACCGTACCCTTCATTGAACCAAAATTAGCAGCAGGGGCCATTAATAATAATTATTAATTATAATATTTGCCATGATATTTTTGTTGAGGTCTTACGATTATATATATATTTATACACCCACCCACTCATTTAAAACATGAAGCAATTGCTTCAAATACTCCTATATCCCGCCGCCACTGCTGTATATATAATTTAAATTTGTGTATTAACTATTAAGCAAGCACTTTTTAAAGGGTAGGTACTCGATTGATGAATAATTGATAATAATAAATTTTTTGTCACGCCTGCATCGAAAGTTTAGCTTTCAATAACTGTTGAAGCGTTTGAAAGCGACCTTTTTCCGTCCAGCGGGTGGTAAAGTGGGAATCCCCATAGTGCCGGGCGTAGAGTGGAAATCTCCAAAAGTGCTGGGTGGCAAAATGGAAAACCCCAAAAGTGCTGGGCCTCCTGCACAACCAGACACTGACATCTATACCACGGTCCTTACGAAACATAAACTTTTGGTTACATCTTATATTCATATTATAACCTCCATGCATGACGCTTACAATAAATAAAACCAAATCGTTTCTTTCATGAAATATTGTTTTCGTAGAAAAGTCTATTTTTTTTTCATAGTTGTTGCATAGATCCCTTCATTACATTTGCCGTGATCGATGACCACAGAGGCGTGATTAAAAATAGTATGTGTGGCTCGTGCGGAAAGGCAATTTCAATATATAAGTAAATAGCTCACTTCCCGCCCTTGCCACACAATATACTATTATTGACTTCACACGTCGTCTTAAATTTCGATTCCTTGTTACATCTTACATATCTATTCACTACGTCTTATTATCTGTAATAAACCTATGGAGTGCACGATATTACGTTGGGGGAGGTTAGTATACTAGTATACTACTCTTAGTAGTATCCTATATTATATTGTTTTCAGTAGTTTTGATTTTAAATTTGCTCGTTGACCGTTGTACTGCACTATTGTAATTCATTTGTAATTCTTTTCATCTGTTATATTGCACATTATTTTTACATGTCCGAGAACTCACTGATGAAAATGTTTGTAGTTTTCCAACCAAGCAATACAATGTAATATGAATTTATACCTTGACAAACATAAAAAAAATGTTCCTATAAACAATAATTATTTATACAGAATATTAATATGTTTTATGTATAATATCATACTCTAGCCATTATTTAACGATGCATTTTGTTAATACCTACCCAATAATGCTTAATAATGTTGTTAAAGTATCGTACATATGCTTAAAATAAAAATTCTATTTTACACTACATATTTTGTAAATTCAAATAAAATGTTAAGTTTAATCTGTAGTTTATTCTAACGTGCTAGAATAGTATCGAGACTTAGTATCCTTAAACGTAATTGACTTAAGTATACCAGTGTACCTACCTTGTTTTATTTTTAAACAATATAATGTATTTTAATATAAAATAAAAATATAACCGTCTATATTTTTATACCTGCCATAAGTTTGGATATTAATAGACAATTTGCAATAATTTACTTTCATGTTTTAACTGTATTTTGAATATTTTACTTTATCTCGAACAACATCTATTAAATTATCCAGTTGTTACTTGATATAATATTATATATTTACATCCAACAATAATATTGCTAAGATAATATCTCTGGAAACTATTTTCGATCATTGAAAAGTATGTGCAAAGGAACAAACGTGTTATTTTCTTTTTATCCCTTTTACCTGGAAAATAATAATAATATGTGAAACGTAGATGCTGTTAAAAGTAAGTACTCTACTCTATTGATTTAAGAATAAAACATTTTATAATTTGACATTTTCAGTAAAATTAATTTAATATTACCTATTTGCCTACCTATATATTATTTTCTTTTTTATCAATATGTTTTGTTGATAAAACCAGGACACAATGTGTAAGATAAAATATTATAATAAGAATAATTCGATAATTTTACTTGCCTTTTGTAGTGTAAGTTACTACTATTCTTTTATTGATATGCAATTACTTATTATTTTAACTAGCATCTGCAGTATAATTAACTAGCATCAATAAAATATCATAATTATATTTATAACTATTAACTATGTTACCTAGTTATTTTAAATTTCAACTACATCAGTTTATATGAATATTAAAATAGTAGCAAATCTGAGTGGAAAATAGATCTATATTATAGTTTAAGATAAAAATATTAATAGTTTAAAATATACATTGTTCAATGTTATCATTGATAATTTTCCCTTTATAAAAAAATAGATTATTTAACTATAAACTGAAAAATAATATTTGATTTATAGCAGTCCACCAAGCTGCATAGTTATAACTTGCAAGTGTATAAGATTTTGAAATTGAAATTGTTCAATCATTAGAATTTGGGTTGGGCACCTATATAATATTATAATAACTGTATTTCAACATTTAAAACTCTAGTAATTTTTAACTCGCAATCATTAATTAGTGTACGAAAAACCGTTGATCACAGTGTTAATATTATATCGAGTGTAATATTTCTAGTGATATTAAAAAAAAAAAAAAAAGATTTTTAGTAATCCAAGTTCAATATAGAACTAAAGTAGATGATATTCAAACGCGATTGAACACAATAAATCACGCGAAAAAATAGATCTTCGGCCATTAAATCAGTATACTCAGCACTTTGCGCGTTATTGTTAAAAAAGAAAAAAAGATCTTTATCGCTTCTTTGTTTGTCGTCAAGCTCTATTCTCGACGCTGGTGCGATTTTGACTTCGCACAAAAGCGAACACTATCTTGCACCTGAAATCGTTAAAAAAAATATGATACACGATATTTCATCGTCTCTAAGCTGCGTAGTACTAGCGTTTGGCTATCACCTTGGCCAATGACGTGTTTCGTCGTCGTAGTTGTCGTTTAACGCGCTCAACAAACTTTTTCGGAATGGCCGTTTTCAAATTTCTCAATCGATACCAGCTGCAGCTGCTGCTACCGGAGTAGTCGGAAGTGGTGTTGACATTTCGGCGTCTGCGACAGCCGGTTTAATTTAAAACGACGTCGCTGGTAAATAGTCGAGAGCGACAACTTTTTGGTAGCGGCCAGTATACTAAGTATTAAAAATGTGCAGTGTCAGCGTCGCCGTCGTCGCCCACTGACCTGTAGAAGGCGAGTTTCAGAATTGAATAATCGACCTATCCGGCGGACGCCAGGCGGGACTCTCATTATTTCACCCCTCCATATCGCCATATCCTGTCACGGTGAGGCAATAGCCCTCAGCATATTCCCGAGGATTATATCCACTCCGTAGTAAGCAAAACTGATGACATAATATTAAGCAAACGTTTTTTTTTTTTTTTATTCATTTAATTTATTTCTCGACGCAACATTGTCCGCGATACCGTCGTCTTAAAACAGTTGCGAACGTTATTCGGTTCGTCATTGTTGTTTTATACCCCAAAATCACCGACACAACTAGAAACAAAAGGAGGAGTTATTCTGTCGAATGAATATGAAAAGTTTGTCGATTATTCGCCAGAACGAGGAGTACAAATTATTATTACTTTGCTAACGACTTTTACAAACGGTATCAATTAATCCATGAGATTCTCAAACTTTCTTCTACAGCGTTAAGTTCCATAATTTTACTGCTGAAATTTCGTTTATCCGTAGTGGGCACCAGTCGTTTTATTGCGGTTAAATGTTATAAATTAAATTATACGGTTTTATCGTCGAATTGGATTGGACCAATTTAATTATGTCATTAAAAAATAAAACGATAAAATTAATTTTAAAGATATCAAAAATAACGATGTTTCCGTTTAAGTTTTTGTAATAGCATTAATAGCTAATATAGTTTCGTGTCCATTACGTCATCTTATATTAATATTTATTACATACCCATCAAAAGTAACATTTTTAATGGTGCCAAAACATATTCAATAGGTAATAACTGAAAAAAAAAATTACTTTAACTTGGGTCCTATTATAGATCATAAGTTACTAAATATACAATTAATGGTTTTAAATCACATAACATGATAATGTTGGTGAACACATACAAATAAGCAACGCAAAAACAAAACAACTAAACCAGAATTTTGTTTTGAACTTAGTTTATTTTTATAATATTTATTTAACAATAATTAAAAGGACATTCAAGTATTCATTGTATATGTTATTGTTAGAAAATGAATATTTACAGTGTCTTAAGCACGTATAGTATGCAGCTGACTTATAAGTATCATAATAATATTATAATTATAGTATTACAATTTGGCAATACAACTTACGGAAAAAAAAAAACAATATTACCAATTGATGAACATTATTCACATCTCAGGAACCTCTGCATGTGTTGATAGTTTTATCGTAATATTATAAGTAATAGTATTTTTTTACACGGAATACGTTATAAACATTTTTGCTCTTTGAAAAAAGAAAACATAAAAACTTGTGAAATTCTGTACATACAACATAATATTATTTTCATTGAGCCCTTTATATTTTAAAACATAAACAACACTATTTCCAATCATTCTTTCGTAATATTAGTCCTTTTTAACATTATATAGTAATGACATATGCATAGTAATTGTATTATTTTATTACATTGAATATCCGATGATGTCGTTTTCAAACAATATAACCTGTTACCAGAATATGCATACTTAATATTATGATGTTTTCAAAATTCCATTACGTACAATCAGCATTAAAATATATTATGTCACATTGTCACAACAATTTTAAAATACTAATAATTAATATAATATTATAGTAAGTTATTAATAATAATTTTATTTAATTACAATTCTATTTACGTCCAATAAATCAAATAAGTAGGTACAGAGAAAACAAAATTATATTAACATGTTAGCCGTTAGGTATACATTGAGATGTATTAATATAGATATTTTTTATTCATTTACACTTGATAACTTTAACTTTTCATATAAATATTATATATTAGAAGATAACTAAAGTCACTAATAACAACTAGTAAATAAAAAAAAAATTAAAAATAAAAACAATTAGTTTTAGGTATTAATTTTCCAAAAATATTAATTAATATAAACTTATACATTAGTACAACGCATAACGGAAAAGAGTCATATAAAAATGATATATACAATATTGTAATATTATTGTTAATAATATAAGTTTTAATTAATTTCGATTAAAATAAAATTATATATTTTTTTTTTTTTGGAAATAAGTATGTGTAACCCTGTACAATATAACTTAAGTGCGATAATTAAAACCAAATCAAAAGAGGTTATGTAACATTATAGTTTTAATACAATTTAAATTTTATAACACTTTTTAAATATAATAATAAATTGTATCTGTAATATAATATAGGTAGATATAAACAATTATAATGGTAACGATACTAATAATATTAAGTGTGGGTTTATGAGATTAATTAATTAGTTAATAATAATTGGCTAAATTCTAAATATTTATCCCAAAGTTATTATTTTACTTAATTCTGGTAATTGAAATAAAACACGATTAAAATAATTACATTTTTAAGAATGTTTAACAATAATCATAATAATTATACTTTTTACAAAGATAAAATACATACATTATTACATAATAATTTTTATTACCTATACATAAGAATCGTTTCCCCTTATCTAATGGATATTACCATCAGTGGTAATGCTACAAACCATAGCATCACTTCGATTCCCGAAGCAGTGGACTTTCTACGTGATATAGCAGCCATTGTGTCTCCTAAAAAATGAACAACCAATTAAGAATGTTATTACTTTTATTTTACATCTATTTTATTTATCTTAGTATTATAATATTATTATGTCATGTCTACTTAGAGTATATTTTAGTAATGTAATGATGTTTTTAATATTTAAATTATTTGAAATATCTATTTTTTAATTGCATTTTTTGCACTATGAAACAGAAACTAAAAAGTGAGAATACAATCAAATTGTGTGCAACAATGCAACATAACCTGTGCACATTATTATTATTATGTATTAATTTATTGATTATTTAAAACATCTTCGACGAAGTGCCTGTATGTATAAGTTTAAATTCTATAAGACGTTTAAAGTTTTCTTAATTACAAGATGATTAATAAAAAAACTATTTAGTACATTATTATTAATAATCTACCCAAAAAGGTATTATCTAATTAAAACATTTTTTTAATTATGTATACCTATATGAAGACCATTATTTTTAAATTTGATTTTTTAAATTAGGTATTAAAATATAAACCCGATCACTAATTATATTCCATACCATCTCGAGGTTTTTATTTAATTTAACAGTTTTTTAGCGTTTGGATAAAAGCTAATAAGTAATAATAAATACATGAACAGTTTCAATGCTTAAACATTTTTCAATGTTATAATTGCCTTAACAGGAGAACAACTATGTAGTTTAACACTAAAATTCCCAATATGATGAGACTTACTCAAATGGAATTCATTTTACATTTATATTATTATCATTTTTGCTTCTTAGAATCAAAAATTATTATTATAACGGTACTCTGTAAATTTTGTTTTGCTATACTCTCTTGCTTATAATAATAATATATTGTTTCAAATTCATGTTTAAAATAAAAATAATATCATAAAATATATATCGAAATAAAATAAATAAAAAATAACGATAAAAAAGGTGGGTAAGTGGATGTCGCTCTGCTGTACAGTAGGTTACAAGTGGGTCACTGTATAATGGATGGTATTAAATTTGAATTCAATGATAAAATATCATTGTATAAGAAAAACGATTCTGAGCGAAGAAGGTATGTCAGTCTAGGTTTAAGATATATTATATATATATCTATGGTATTAAAAAAAAAATTGACCTATAATAAATTCCAAATTAATCATATCACAATATCCACTAGGTACTTATAACACGTTATACATCGATAACAAACCCTAATACTATCATTGATATATAATATAGTGTACTTTAGAAGTTTCAAGTACCCACGAATAGTATTATACACTCACAACAAAATAACTAAAATAGGTATGCTAGGTTTTTTAATATGTAATTTCGTCCCAAATTTGAACTTAAAATGTCTGTAAAAAATAACTGTGCTCATATATTTTTTTAGATTTTTTGGCTACAGTATGAACTATTTATGAGAATCTTTTTTTTAAATTTTCAATCCTTAGCTATAAAAACTGAACATTTTAGAATTTATTAATTACGATGGTTAATAATTTTCGAGATTTTGAAAAATTCTGTCAAAATTCGATGTTTAAATGCTTATAAAAAAAAATTGTGCCTATGTATTTTTAATATTTTTCAACTGATATTGTAACACTATATCAGGAGCCTTGTATTAAATTTTTACACTTTTTGGCCCAACAGATAAAACTTTATTGATATTTATAGAAAAAAAAAACTAAAAAAATTGAAAACTGAAAATGTCCATTAACAGCTCAAAAAGAGTCAAAATATTTTCAAAATTGTACGGTGTATAGGAAATGCTAATCTGAACATTCAGTGAAATTTTCATGTATCTATAGTTATTCGTTTTTGAATAACAACAAAATAAGAAAATCGCTACATACAAATCGAGTGAATATCCAATGTTGTAAAAATTTGAATTTCAAACGCTCATAACAATTTAATTTGACTTTCTTATAGAATTTTTTTTTTTGATAAATGTAGGAAATCTTATAAAGAATCTTGTATTACATTTTCATATCTTAGATTTAAAAAGAAAAATTTTTATGAATTTCTAACTCGAAATAATTTGCAAATTTTCGTGATTTTTCCATATTTTGTCATTTTTTGAACTTTAAATGCTTAAAAAAAAAAACTGTGACTAACGATTTTTAATATTTTTTATCTGTCTTTGAAACAATATAGTAGGAGCCTTGTATTAAATTTTCAAGTATTTTTACTCAACAAATAAATTTTTATTGATATTCATAAAAAAAAAAACTAATAAAATTGGAAACTGAAAATGTCCCTAAACAGTTCAAAATAAATCAAAATATTTTGAAAATGTTATCGTGTATAGAAAATGCAAATATAAACAACCACTGAAAATGCCATGTATCTACGGTTATTTGTTTTAAAGTTACACCAAAAACCAAAATCGATTTTTTGGAAAACCGATTTTGCGTAAAAATTCCCGTTTTTCCTTAATTTTTATGTTGTTTTTCCCGGCGCTCTTGAAAACTACTGGGAAATTTAAATTTTGACCTCCCCAATGCACCAACGATATTCACTTTCCAATCGAACAAGATACTGAAGTCGAAAATCGAAGCATTATTTCGACTACTTATCGTGTACACAAACACAAAAAAAATAAATAAAAAAATAAAAAAAAAGTAAAAAAATAAAAAAATAAAAAAAACACACATCATTGTAAAATCAATACATTCATCGTTTCACTCAGAATCTAAAATTTGAAAAAATAACTTTATTCCGAAATTGTTGTTTATTAATAATTTAATATTTTTGAAACGTTAATGTTTTCTTAAATAATGAGTATTTTGAGTTAGTTAAAGGACCACCCTATAAATTATATTATTAATATACCTACTATTACACAATATATAGTATATACTATAGTATAATACGTTTGTGTTATAGCAATGATAACAATAAGTAAGAAAATTCACCAAAATACCTTCGAATTGGATGAAAAACACCCCGCCGGCTGACTATCTCCTTACAACATGGGCTGTTCGTTGTCATTACGTAAAAAAAACGAACAACTACAACTATATTATCGAGGTCGTACCTTTGTCTCAATTATAAACATAAAGTTTTAATATCATTATCCCTTTGACATAGTAGTACATTCACCTGCACTTTACCTTTTGCCTATACCCAAATGTTTTGATTTTTTCTTACAGAATTATATGTTGTAGCATGGTTTAGAATTAATACGTATAAAGCTGTCGTAGATACGTCTGACACAAAATAATAATAATTATAATATTATTTCAGTTATCTTTGAAATATTTTTTTATAAGTAGGTAATCAATTCGTTGTAATAGCCATTTTGCCTCGGGGACACTAGTACTTTTTGGGAGCAGTACATATTTTGAGCGTTTTTTTTATATGGATTTGCTACTATACTTAATTTATTTGGATTGACGTTGAAGAGGTTTCCTTGCATATTCGTAATGCGACGTGTTAGACGAATTTGGAATGTAAACTACACTAGTTTTAGTGTATATTATTATGGTGTAATATTATAATCAGTTTGTTTTACGGGCGTTCGGTTAATTCATTATTATCTGCTGTTGTGAATACACTTCAGATCAAAAAAACATTTTTCGTGGAGTTTAGTTTGTCGCTGTCGTCCGATGCGGGAATACGACGGGGCAAATTCCGACCGGACCATCCGTCATCGGTAATAATATTTCACTGTTTGTATATAAGACACGATCGCTCTACTCAGAACGTACTGCTGACGTTTCGTGTACGCATCGCTGGCAAAAGGGTTTCCACGGATCACATTGCTATAATAATATACCTAATGTATTAGGAACACTGCAGCACTATGACGACCACTGTATGTACACAGACGACGACGGTTTCCACGACGTCCGGACCAATATTGTGTACGTTCACCTGCTGCAGATTCCGGCCGGATATTCTGTGCGCGCCTAATATAATAATATCGTATCCACCCCCAAGACAAACGTACAATTCTAAGCCACGCGACGACGTGCTGACCCGGTCACGGGGTCAACCTGACCTTTGATCTGTATACTCCAAACCAGAACAACTTACTGTTGTCATGTGACAGTGGTAATAATATTATTTCGCCCACTTGCCACCTCACCCAACGAGTGGTGTTATTGCGGGGCCCAACGGTTCAACCCGATCACGAACATTCGCGAATGGTAAATTTTACTGTATTACTACCTACCTACCTATATCATAGTCCGTCAAACACGATTTACTGCTAAACAAATTTGTATCGATTATTTCACGAGAAACTCACGAGTATTATCATCGTTACACCTACGACAATCCCACACGCGCACAACAGGTACAACAACAGACGTACATTGTTTTTAATTCAATACGTTTTATTATGATTTAACAGTAATTGTCAATATTAATTATTAATATAACACTATTTTAGATTCTGAGCGGAGAGAGGAAGCTAGTGGTTTTACAATGGTTTACACAACATTTCTACCAGAAGGAGTGCTTTAATTTAACCATATAGTACCTTATCTTTTAGCAAATTGGATCAAGATGGTACTTTAAAGAGGTCATTTTTCGATTTTATCAATAGTTATTTTATACTACGGGAAAAACCACCGAAAAATTACGAAAAACCGCTAAAAATTTGATTTTTATTTCTAAGCTTCTTCTAAGCTTTGTTTATCACCATAGAAAAGAATAAAAAATAAAATATTATAATATTAATTCAACTTACATATTGATATAATAAATAATAACAATATAAAATATCCAGACTGACAAACGGTGACCCCTCGGAATCTTTTTTCTTATACAATGATATTATATCATTGAATTCAAGTTTAATAGAATTCATTATACAGTGACCAATTGTAACCTACTGTACAGCAGAACGATATCCACTCACCCGCTTTTTTTATTATTAATTCTATCAAAAACGAAATAAAATATAGTTGCAACAATTTTAAGTTCATTATTTTTTTTGTAATATTTTTTATATGAAAAGGGATTTAGAGTTGGACATTGCATGACAAAGTTATAATAATATAATATTATACTGATTTTTTACTTGAGGTAGATAATTTCTATAAAATGTTGGTATGTCATTTTAACTTACCTTCAGATACAAAAACGTAAACATAAGCTTGTTCGGCATTTGCGGTTTCACATGTGTAATTGCCACTGTCAGTGTCAATAACGTCGTGGATGGTCAACCTGCTGGTACTACGGCCTCCGTTTTCTGTATTGACCACAATACCACCTCTGATATTGTCGTAATTGATCATTTTTTCATTATGATACCAAAACACGTACTGTGGAGGTTGAGGACTCTAAAAACCGATTCATACAAAATAGTTTATTTAAAAAAACAAAACGATATAAAATTTAAATTGGTAATAATTGGAATGATTATTATGTAAGAAACAAAAATAGGAATCCAACAATTGTATATTGAAAATCATCATATTTAAATTTGAAAAAGTACACTTTATCAAAATTTTAAAGTATAAAAATGCGTCTATAATAATGAAAAATAAATGATTATTAGTATCAATAATAATAATATTATGATTATTGAGTTTTCTAACACATTTAGGACGAAGACCGTGTTTTTGAAGATTTTTTTAAGATAATATTATCTTAAAAAATAATTGTTTAGTCGTCAACGTGCTAACAATATTTTGGAAGCTTATGTTTCACGGCGTAATAGGTATGCAATTTAATGACACACATTTGTACAGATTATAATAACGTTGTAAAATATTATGTTACGCTTCTCCTTCTTAAAAATAACTACAATAATAGGTAAAATTCCAGAACCCACTAAATGGCTAACTGTAGAAAACAGCTAAAGATGAAACATATCTAAACAGTTTGTCGTCAATATGATAGACAATGAAGAGAGAACAATATACTTGACCAACTGCACGAGATCCTGGACCAACATAGGACGCAGAAATCAAAGTTTTAAATTCTTAAAAAAAAACTGATTTGTATAAATTATTTTGAATATAAAGTACAAATCAAAAACAAAATGTAAATATTTATGTTTAATAATTATATTAACCTCTATGGTTAGCTAAAATTAAAGCTAAAAATTAAAAAAAAAAAATTTAATGATATATATTTTATTCTTCACTTAAATACCAGAGTACCTTTAAAAACATTTCAATGATTTAAAATTATAAACTCTGTTTCGCAAAGAAATTTTTTTTTTTTTTAATTGTTGTACTTAAATGTTAATCAACTGGTACAAATATCGTTTATAGTAAGTTATACATCTTAATAAAATATCAATATTGTTGATTTGTAATTAAATTTTTAATGTATATTAACTATAAAGTGTTACTAAATTTGATATTTACTTCATTATTATGAAACTATTGCTGATATATTATGTCAAAAATAATGAGCACTTACTTTTTCGATGATACAGAGAAGATTTATTATGCTGCCCATGTCTACGTGGAGTTCACTTGGTCCATCAATGTGGACCTCAGGAACGACGATGTGAACGTTGATGAACGAGGACATTATGCCTGTTCCAGTGGATATCTGTTAAACACAATCAATAACATAAACATTATAATCAATTGTCAACATTGAATAAATAATTTTAATTAGATACAAATGTGAAATGATATATTTTGAATGAAATTAATTAATTTAATACAAATATAGTTGTTGATTCTATGGAATTTTTGGACCTTAAACGTTTATAATAGTACAGACGTACACTGTACACCCGCTAGTTATTATACATGTTGGATTAGTGGAACTAATTATGATATAATAAAATTATGAGAAAATAAAATAAAATAATATATTATATTATGTATCTCGTATCTAGTAATTTTTGTCTCATTTTCAAACGTCCTTAATGATAATATTACTACCTAAGTTTAGATATCTAAAATTAGAAAATTATTTAGCTCTTGGACCATTTAAGAATAAAATATTATCATAATTATTTTGATGCAATATTAATTCTTATAAAACAGTATTAAGTACTATAAAAATATATTTCTTAGCCGAAACGTTACCGAAACTTATCATTAAAAATATAACTAAATTCAAGTATTCTTGGATATTATACATGTATTTTAGATTCTGAGCGGAGCGATGAATGTATTGGTTTTACAATGATGTATGTTTTTATATTTTTATATTTTTATATTTTTTTTTGTGTCTGTCATCACGTTTTGGGACAGTAAAAGTGCTTCGATTTTCTTCAATAGTACCTTTTCTGATAGGAAAGTGAATCTAGTTGGTACTTTGGGGGGTCAAAAGTAAACATTTTCCAGTATTTTTCACAAGCGCCGGGAAAAACAACATAAAAATTAAGGAAAAACGGGAATTTTTACGCAAAATCGATTTTCCAAAAAATCGAATTTGGTTATTGGTGTAACTTTAAAACAAATGACCGTAGATACATGAAATTTTCACTGGTTGTTTATATTTGCATTTTCTATACACGATAACCTTTTTCAAAATATTTTGATTTATTTTGAACTGTTTAGGGACATTTTCATTTTTCATTTTATTTTAGTTTTTTTCTAGAAATATCAATAAAATTTTATTTGTTGGTTGCGAAAGCTTGAAAATTTAATAGAAGGCTCCTAATATGTTGTTTCAAAGGCAGATGAAAAATATTAAAAATCCTTAGTCACAATTTTTTTTTATAAGCATTTAAAGTTCAAAAATTGACAAATATGGAAAAATCACGAAAATTAGCAAATTATTTTGAGTTAAGAATTCGTAAAAATTTTTCTTTTTAAATCTAAGATTTGAAAATGAAACACAAGATTCCTTATAAGATTATCTACCTTTATCAATAAAAAAATCTCTACCGGACAGTCAAATTAAATTTTATGAGCGTTTGAAATTCAAATTTTTACAACATTGGATTTTCACTCGATTTCTCATGTAGCGATTTCCTTATTTTGTTGTAATTCAAAAACGAATAACTGTAGATACATGAAAATTTCACTGAATGTTTATATTAGCATTTCATATACACCATACAATTTTGAAAATATTTTGACTCTTTTTGAGCTGTTTATGGACATTTACAGCTTTCAATTTTTTTTAGTTTTTTTTTCTATAAATATCAATAAAGTTTTATCTGTTGGGCCAAAAAGTGTAAAAATTTAATACAAGGCTCCTGATATATTGTTACAATATCAGTTGAAAAATATTAAAAATACATAGGCACGATTTTTTTTATAAGCATTTAAAGTTGGAATTTTGACAAAATTTATCAAAATCTCGAAAATTATCAATCGTTGGAATTAAAAAATTATAAAATGTTCAGTTTTTATAACTAAGAGTTGAAAATTTAAAACAAAGATTCTCTTAAATAATTCATACTGTAACCAAAAAATCTAAAAAATATATAAACACACTTATTTTTTACAGACATTTTAATTTCAAATTTAGACAAAATTTCATATTTAAACCAAGAATTACGATTTTAGTTATTTTGTTGTGATTGAATAATACTATTCGTGGGTACTTGAAAGTTCTAAAGTGTACTATTATATATCTATGATAGTATCACGGTTTTTGTTGATGTATAACGCGTTATAAGTATCTAATGGATATTGTGATATGATTAATTTGGAATTTATTATGCCTTATACATAGACTGACATACCATCACCGCTCAGAATCGTTTTTCTTATACAATGATATTATATCATTGAATTCAAATTTAATACCATCCATTATACAGTGACCCACTTGTAACCTACTGTACAGCAGAGCGACACCCACTTGCCCACCTTTTTTTGTTTGCTTAGAATACACTCAATATATTCATAAATGCATCAAAATACTATATAAAAAAATAAAGTAATTAAAAAATGCACTTAACAGCATTGGTTTTATAATCATTATTGATACTATTAATTTTTTTTGAATTAATACAACTCGTTATTTTTTTGTAAAACGAATTCAGAAATGTAATAAGACCATAACTTAAATTTAGAAACAGTGAAGAAATATTAATTTTAGTTCTTAATAATGATTCTTTTTATGACAGCAATGACATTGTTAATAAAAAAAAATACATTTTAAATTGGTATTTCTTAAGAAAACAATTCATCGTTAAGATTTAGAAATGGTCTAGATTTTGTAAAAAAAAATAACTAACGATTATTAAACGTAGGCTACATAAATTGTTAAAAATTCATTGTAAGCTCTAAGAATAGTGAGTAATTTTAGTTTCACTATATTATGATAAGTATTGATATTTTTAATATAAACTGTAATCTAATTTATTATGTATTTTGATTCTGTATTATATAATAATAATATGATTACAAAATAAATTGTTAATTTTATGTGGCTTATAATAATTCCTTAGTCAACATTTTTATTATAACTTGTGAATAATAATAATACTATAATAATATAAAACTGCTAACCGATATTATTTATTTGTAGATAAAATCGTATATTTATTTTTATTCTTAATATTAATTGTTATATCGTTATTCAACGATACTAATAATGTATATGGATAATTTGGATATTCGGGATAATGTTACCTATAAAATATTATATTATTTCATTTAAAATATTACATACATTAATTGTACAACTACTATGAACATTTTTATTTTTTTACCCAAAATATGACGTGTAAATCGCGTATATAGTTTTTGTTTGGAACAAGTAAATATGATTTATAGTACAATATACTGCTGGATATTTAATTCTGCTGCACGCGATAATTTGTAACAAAAATTAATAGGGTTATGTATCAAAATCTACCATTCACTAGAAAATTAGAAATAAAAAAAAATCAAATTTACGACTTTTTTTTAGAAAACATTCACAAAGGTACCTAAGTATAATAGCTAAACGATCTTACACACACATTTTTACTTGAATGTTTATTAAATGTATAATTTATATCTTTCATCTATTTGATCAACATTATTTGAGTTTAATAGTATGAAAGTATTATAAACAATAAAATGTGCGTGTAAAGAAAGATAACAATTATAATTACGTTTAAAATATAGTATAATTGGATGACATAATACTTAACAGCGTATTAAACATTTAAAAAGTAGGTTATTTTTTTAACCAATACGAGCAGAAAGAATTGCAATTGTAATTAAAGTTAATTGTAAAATAAAATTTAAAAATGTTTACTTAATGCATCTAGCATATGGCCAAATAAACGAAAGTCCACAGATTACTTTATAAATTACTAACAAGCAACATCTTAGGCGCCTGATAGTGTTCAGCGTACCCTATTTCGGCTAAAAACCCACCCATTTTATTATTATTTTATTTTACCCGTTCTTATTTTAGTTGGAGTAAATAAATCAGAAAAATAAAATATATTTGATTTTTTGGATACGAAATGATATTGTATAACATTTTTTTACCCCACAATGTAAATTCAGCGGACTGTATTTTTACCACGTTGCTTACTTAATAATATACGTCACTCAACGTAATAACAACCGCAAGTCCTTGAATCACGTCTATAAATAAACAAGTTTGCACATATTCGTAAAATTTTCAAAATGTTATTATAAAGTTGTCAATAATATTTGTATGTAGGGGAGATACACTGCTTATAACCTAAATTAAAAAATTAAAAAAGAATGTTTAAAAAAGTTACCTAACTAATGTATTGCACATATACAAAAAACCAATAATTGCAGAAAAAGTGGAAACAAAATGTTAACCAAAATAATAAAATAAAACCTGTTAGTATTTCTGGGCAGCAAGTAGAATCTGAATCTTTGGAAAGATGAGGTTTATCAGGATGATGTTCTTTTTGTTAATGAGTAAAGTACCGAAATAATTAAAATTCATGAAGTAAAATATGTGATAAATGGAAAATTTACGTGTAAATATTTATTTATAACAAAGTTGTTTGGACCGCTCCAATACATGAGGAAATGTAAAATAAAAATAAATGAATGTTGAAATTACCACAAACTGCAGTATTAGTAATATAAAATTTTCATTGTGACATTGATATATTTATATAATTTAACATGAAAACACATAACATATTATTCCGCAAAGTTGGTATTATTGATGGAAATTTCGTTAAAGAAATTTATAACGGAATGTGTTGGACTTTAACCGGAATTGTCATCGGTTTATATCCGACAGGTAGAACTTGGACTAGTAGGTATAGTGATTGATGGACAACAGTAGCTAATATGCCCCTTTGGGATTACAGAAGTTGAGCCAAATTCGTCTATATTCTTGGTTTTAGGTTTTAGGTTTTATTTTTCATTTCACGAACTATTTTCTTGGCTCTAACAATATTGACACAAATGACAGGACTTATAGGAAATTGGTAAACAATTTCCACATTTTAGACTTCAATAAGTGTTCATTGACTATATTTACAATTGAACAATTTTCAAACAAATAACTCAATGTTAAAATAATAAAGTCGAAACATTTATTATTAATTTTCAAACCGATAAACAATAACGTATTGTTTTTCACATTCATATTATAAGACTTTCAACTAGAAGAAAAAAAATTATTCCTAGATTTTCCATTTTATTGGATTCTATGTTATTTGTTCAATCTAGTATACAATCAGCAAAAACTAACATAATATGTTATGTTATAGAAACTCCTGAAACAAAATAATTTTACCAAAACCGTAACAAACATTTTTTTTTTTTGAATTGAATTGATTAAATAATTAGTTTTTAGATTCCGAGTGCGAATGTATGTATTTTAAAATTATCTGGGTGTGGTTTTTTTTCTGTCTGTCATCAAAATTTGGGGTAGAATAAATGCACCGATATTCTGTATCAGCATCTTTGCTGATAGTGAATGGATAGTGAATTTTTAGTTTCTACTTTTGATAGTTAAAAGGTGGGCAAGTGGGTGGTGCTTTTGTACTAATGTACACTATTAGTCATACACGATATGTATCATACATACATAAAATATTGTAAAGTTATAAATTCATTTAATATGAATTTTTGGGAAATGTGGTACGATCAAATAGCTAAAAACATTAATTATTTATTTATTTTATTTCGGTTTTAGTAAATTTGTAATTAACCATGCTATAAAATCAATAATATATCGTTATATTATTAGTTAATTTATTTGTCGTAGTTGCGATAGTTTTCTTAAAAAATATTGACGATAAAAACTTTTTCACTAAGTAAAAAGCTTGAAAATGTAATGCACCATTCCTCAAAAGTTATTTTAATAGCAGTTCAAAAATATTATAGATATACATTCACAATTCTCTTTATATGCGTTTAAAGTAAAAATGTTGACAAAGTTCATCAAAATCCCGAAATTTTGCAAATTATAATTTAGATAGAAATTCATAAATGTTTTTCTTTCATAGCTAACATTAGACATTTTAATAGAAGATTTCCCATACATTTTTCTTCCATAAACAAAAAAAAAAGTTTACCGGTATGTTACGCTAATTATAGCCATGAGATATTTTCGATTTTTATTAATTTTTTTCTAATTCTTAAATTTGAATATTCATACAACTATGCTAGGATGACAACGTTTCAGCTGAAAATCGTTTTTCATGTGCAATGGTTTATTATTAAATTCAAATATAACACATTACAATGACATACTTGACAGCTTCTATAAGTACGGCAGAATCTCTTGAGTAGAGCAGTACCCACTTGTCTCACTGTTGAATCTCGTTTGATATATAGAATATTAATATTATTTTAGTATTCAAAGATCTTTCATCTAAAATTGCTTACGAAATTCTGGTTAAACTCTCACCTTAAAACTACACATACTGCCGCCTGCCACAGCAACAACATTAACCGCTCTCGGCATAGTGACATTTTAACTGAAGTATATTATGCCAGTAAACTATAGTGTTCAAATCTTATTCATACAATTAGTCCAGGAGCTACAGAAGGTTCGACCTTATCCATTTTAGCTCACTTGGTTTTTTATAGTCTATAAAATTTGGCCTCCTGAATACAATAAAAAAATTGGAAGAAATGTCGACCAGCTTAGGGGAAGGAGGAATAAAAAAAAATCAAACGATTTTAGAGTGTCTGACAACAACACCAAATAATTCTAGATTATTTAAAGATGTTATTAAAAAATCGGGAGACAAATTGTAGTACTCACTTCTACCGATTTCTTGATGGTATTCAGGATGACCGATTTAAAAATTAAGTGAGCTTAAATTGGTAAGGTCAAACCGTTAGTAGCTCCTAAACTAAATTTAAAAAGTGTGAATTTCACAAATTGTTTCAAAATTATTGTTAACTTTGATTTTGATATTCTAGGTTGATATTGTAATGTCGACCTGGTAATATGAGGTAATATAAAAATGTGTCTCGTAGTGTAAAAAATACAAACGTTTTAGAAAAATATTTTTAAAAAAAAATAGCAAAAAATGGCTAAATAAAAATAAATGTATGTGGGCTTTCATTTTTGATAAAAACCAGTTAACTCTTATTTTAAAACGAACTACAAACTGCCTTACACCTATTTAAAGTTTTGCATTGCTTATTTAATGCAATTACATTTTTGTATATTATAGTATATACACAATGAATAAGCATATTTTTATCTATGTTTTACATTATAAACTAGTTTATATTATAATTTTTAATTACTTAAAATAATTTTGTTACTTTACTAAATTGTAGTTACTGATTATTGATTACTTACTTCAAATATCAAAAGTTCATAAAATTAAAAGTTCATAAAAAAATTTACACTTATTCATAAGCTTCTAACCCCTGATGACATTAAGAATTTTATGACTATGCATTATGCTCAATTGAGAACTTAAGGTTAAATATTTGGGAATTATAATTATTGAAGACTCACATGGGGCCCTCGTAAAAACGGAAAGAACTAAATATAGTATACTTCATGTGCTGAGGCCATAATAAGGTATAACATCAACATATTATTATTATACCCAAAAGTATCTTTCGTCCTATATGGAAATAAACATTATCCTTTGGGGCCCGGCCAAAAAGTTAAGATTCAAACGATTCAAGTTTTTCAATAGTAATAATAATAATAATCATTCTTTGTTCGTCGCTAAAGTGCATTAATAAGTAACAAAAACGTGCTAAACGATGATTTCCAAATTTAAAATATCATTGAAATGGCTATCACCTTTTTCAAAAGATCCAAAGCTTACTCCAATAAAATATAATTTTCCTCGTCTCTCAGAATATAGCTTCCAAAACACTTTCAGACAACACGATTATATTTTTCAGACGGTGAAGAAACCTACTTAGCATATAAGACTTTAAATTTGTAATTTACTTGAAAGGTTACTTTTTTGAAAGTTACCTATCCTAGAAGTCGTATCACAGTATTAAAACCATTGAATTTAAATATTCTATAAATTGTATTAATAATTATCGATATTATAATTTATTATTATATTATAATATTTCAGAGTCAAGTGCCACTAGTGAGTGGTTTCTTATCAATCACTCGTGTATTATAACCACTATCAAATATGCTTATTGTGCATCAACTGTACAGATTCTATATATTATTGTGTAAAATAAAAAAAATAAAAATTTTATAATATTAAAATATCTTCTCCGTATAAATTATTCATGTTCTAAACATAACAATTTTCAGCACACCTTTGTGTTATCATATTCCAATACAATTATTATCAAATTGATATTATATAAACTAAAATTAAATATTCTCAAAATGTATTTTAACTAAAATATATATAATATTTAAATATACATATATTAAAATATACATTATACCTGCATACATAATGTATACATTGTGCGTTTGTTTGCATACGATTTAAATTCTAATTTTTTATTGCAGGCCATTATACTATTAATAATTTAAATTGAACAATATTCCCAAAATTAAAAACATAAGTGCATCGGGATAGAAAATTATGATTTATTTGTAATTTTTTCAAACCAGGAAAAAATATTATGACGTGACATCGATCATCGATTTGTCAAGGATATCGAAAGCATTTGTGAATAGTTTTTTATTTATTTATTAATAATTAATACTGGGAAATGTAGGTGCAATTTGTCTGAACGAAATCCATTACGAAATCGATTTCTAGAACTTTTAGTGAGTTAAACGCAATAAATACTTAACGCAGTCTGAACGAGTTCCGAGACATGATCGAGTGATTCATAATATAACATGCTGGTATAGTTTGGTATAGTTTGCTAGTTTGGTAACAACAACGCTTAATGTATCATAAGAACTGCGAACAGCTGGTCAGCAGCTGTTAATTAAATACTAATGTCAGTGGGAAAGTGACATAATTCTCATGACTATATAATATAATATGTTATGTAGGTACATCGATAAAGCATATAATCCATATTAATTCCATGTAAATAATTATTTCATACAGTATCTGATTTAAATATTAACCGTGTATTGATGGCGAATAAAAATGGTCTACACAAAATCTGTGAATTTTCCTTTTCATATTTTTTTTCCTGTTTTAACGGAATAATTAAATAAATTATAAAATATGCAAGTTGAGTCTCTATAGGTATCCCGTTATTAATTAACAATATCGACACTACTTGAATTTCTATATTCTTCATGCAAATGTTTTTAGTATTTTTAATATTATGTTGTTTAATTTTAAGTTGATCACATTGTACTTAAGCTTAACTGATATTTTGCAACACCGAGTTCCATAATTGTTTTGCATAAACAGATGTAGAATTACTGATTAACATTTTTGTACGATTGTAAATTTAAAAACAAAACGTTTTTGTCATTAAGTTATTTCGTTGTTCTATTAAATATTTGAAACCAATTAATTTAATGAATTATCATGCCGCAAATATACATGGTAGTCTGTAAATGATAATTATCTAATTCTATGTACAAAATTAAAAACAAATAAGGGCAATATAATTTATGACAAAAGATGCATGGAAAATACTGCAGCTAAAAGATTGAAACTAGAAATAACATAATGGGAAAATTAGTATGCTTATCCTGGACATAATCTATTTCTACACTAAGAACTTCTGCTCTGGCCTTAGTGTAGTTAGCCACAGAGTATGCCTGCCTGCGGTGTGGCTAAACAGTTCTGACTGCAACAAAATTGATGTCCAGCTCAACGAGTTGTATGAGAACCATCTCTGGCACTGTAAAATCAACACCGAAACAGTAGGTTCTTGTCTTGTGCAACATTATTTCACCTTATATACGCCATAAGTCAGTTAGTCATAAAGAATGGACAAAATACGCTGAAAATAAATCTGTTCCAATTCGCCAGGATATCACTCGCAATGGATTGCTCAGACTGAAATCTAGAAAACCCTCTCACATAAATATGAGATAACTTATTGAGAACCACTACAGCGGGATCGCTGAATGGGAATTTGAATCTGAAATATCTAATCTTCCGGACAACCACAACATAATACAGACACTAGGTAATCTGATACTGGAATATATCAGCTACGTCGACGAGATATTGGGTCGTGTTAAACTGCCTCCTCACTAGACACGGGAGCTGTAAGAGTTCCTTACAAATGGAAAATGGTAGACTTCCTAGACTGCGGTTTCTAACATACCTATCAGACTATCCACCATAAACTGAACGATTATTTACTGTCACAAATTTAATGATTTATAATTTTTTTAATCAAATAACTGTTATTTATGAAATTAAGTTAATTGTATGAAATACATTTGTGTGGATCTAAATTAGTTAATTTAACTTATACTTAAAAGACCCACTGATTAGTATACCAGCATACCAGTGATTATAATTTTACGATTGGTAATTTTCTATGTTTACAGTGTATACCTAATAATATTATGATTGTTATTTTATTTTGTATGTTTGCTTTTTTTATACCAATTATGAGAATTTTAATTCAGTTGATTTTAACTTATAGTTAATTGCTTGATCCATTTTTTTCAAACTATTAACAAAGTTACTAAAAATATATCAGTTAACCTTTAAACTACTTTTGCCTATATAACATATCGAGTTAAACAAATATACATTAACTCGTCCAGCGTTGCATTCAAATTGATTTTCAGAACAACTTAGTAGTTATGAACTCAGTATGAATTTTAACTTTAGCCGTATTAAGCCAGTCGCGTTAGAAGTTTAAATCACCTGATCAGTCGTAGTACAGTGTGTTACTTTTTTTTATCACTGTAAATCTGATAAAAAAAAAATAAATAAAAACACTCCATTCCCAACGACTTTCGTCCAACGCCGCCTCCTCGCCCGACAATCAGCCGTATTTTTATCTGTCGTACAATATCTTTTCACACTGGTGCACAAAACTACGAAAAACTTTTAAATGTGCTTGATACTTTTCACGCATGATTTGTTCTAGTTTTGGCGTGAACGTGAAAAAATAAAATAGAGGTAAAAAAATAGGTAGGTACCTATATAATAGTATTATGTGTGTATAAAAAAAAAATGTGAACGTATAATACGGACCGTATACTTAGCAAATCATTATAATATTCACATAAATGTATGCGCCTTTTTAAAAGGCATGTATACACAGAAGAGAGGTTTCATTCATATAATAATAATAATATTACGAGTTTACACGAAACTATAATATTAGGCGCTTAATTTATTGAACCGTGTAGGGGAAGGAACGTGATATCGAGTGCTTATTTCTCAAGATGTTAAATGCATAATTATGTTACCTTAATATTCTATTGAATATCTTGGAAAATCTGTTTGAATTAAACAATATTTAGTTTATGAATAGTGTTTTATTAATCCATTGTACATTATATCCGGACCCAATGGCTAACGTATTGTATTGTATTGAATGTGCTTGCATGATTTTAGAAATATTATAATAAGGCTATTTTAAAAATATGTTTCATTTTTTATATTAGTGAAACAATGTTGCTCTCAAAGAAATGTAGGTACACGTTCGTAATATTAAGTGATTGTTATACCCATTGAAGAGTTAATAGTGATTGCTTAAATTATTTGTTTAATTATTTAATTTATATTTGGAATAATACTAGTAGATTTAATAATGTGCTATAATTATAAATTAATTGTATCAAATCATAAGGGTTCTTTTAATATTAAATAGCATTAGATATATTATCCCTACATAAATAATTTAATTTATAATTAACGTATAATTATAAATGCAGAAATATAAACATACTATAGTTCTGAAATACATTTGATACAATTAGGTGAAGGATACAGTATGAAATTAAGGTAGATTCGTCTTCATTCATTTAGGTAGTAAGGTAGTATAATTCATACAAAATCAATTACCATATTACCATAGATTTTTTTATGGTTTTTTCTTAACGTCAATTTTTATAGAAATATGACAAAAGTGAAATTTGTGTCAAATGATAATAATATATTTTCAAGATGTTAAAACTAAAAGTTACAACACAAAGTTAGCCCACATCTGATACCATAAATTTCATAAAGTCAATACACAGTATAGTACCAAGATTTATAGTAAAGTGATCTCAATTTTGCACAGTTTAGTAAAATTTATAAAAAATAGTACTCACTATTTGATTTAAAGTATATAATATATTATTTATGGTGTATACAAATATTCAAAATATTTTTTAGATCGATGATGAAAGATAAGAATATTCAAAAGTTACGAACTATAATGATGACTGCATAAGTTAATTTTCTTTTAAGAACTGCAATTCTAAACGCTCTTGACTATTTGATTTCAACAAGGAATAATGAAATAAAATATTAATTGTATATATTATATTAATGCCATTTAAGTTTCTATGGGGTTTTAATAAACATCAAGTTAATTTTTTTTTATCTCTTCTCTAACTGTAAATTAACTTATTTTATTTTTAACTGGATACCCAGTTTAGTCTGTATACAGCATATATATTTATTTGACGGTTATTCAATTGATACGTATCTAGATATCCAACATTATATACGAAGCACAGAATCATATATAGAGTATTTATATAAAAGGAATATGACAAAATATGAATTCCAACACCATTTAACATTGAGTCGCTTTTCCACGTTCTAGCTGGAAATATATTTCCAATTTTTCACAACGTCTAAGGAAATCAATATAGCCATTGGCCCTGAACCATAAACAGAAATTACATTGATGTAGTATGTCATTTTCGTGAGACAACATAATATTATTTTTGATATAAAATCAAATGACTTGATATTTAACTTAAAAATATACATTTCTTTTCATTTAGATTCTATTAAATATTTTAAATACTTTGTAAAAATTATTAATATAATAATATCAAGCATAACTATCATCAGGAGCCATGCAAATATTTGAAAAAAAAAACAAACGGTATTTGGGACAGTTAAAATGCTATTATTGTGTCTTGATAATAAGATGTTAAAAATCATTATCAATGTTATACAACATACCTTTTATTTTAATGAAGACAATTAATAGTTGTCCCTTCTTGTAATAAAAACGGGTATCTGAATTTCCCTCCATTATAAATTTAAATATGTTAAGATTAATTGTTTGCCATTATTTTCTATGTAGTATTAAAATCCCAGTTTAAATTAATATAGTATTATATTATATTAATTATTTTTATTTTTACTAGTTTAACTTAATATTTTATTATCTCTCTAATACGCAAAAAAAGTTTTGAAGTTTCATGAAATAATTACCATGACAACTACTATTAGAGTTGTTTTGTAAATAATTGTAAGATGTATAAAAAGAGGATTCAGATATCAAATGAAGAGCGCCCATTAAAAAAAAAGAACAATATCAAGAAAATCAAGAAAAAAATCAGAAAAAAAGAATAAACTAAAACGCGACGAGTATCACGAAAAGAAATCAAAGAAACAAAAGTTAGTGACTTGCCAGAGATCCAGACGGTTTTCCATAAATAATGAAGACTATTGGTACATTGATGGTGAAATTAACAAACATTTTACACAAAATAATATCAGTGTTAAAAATAATGTATTTTCACTAACTTTTTTTAATGCTCAGAATGCTGATATTAAGTCGGGCAACTGTATTTCATATAGGTACGGAGATTGTTGGTCAAGTGTAATTAAGTGCAGGCTGGCGAGCGAAGTGAGCAGGGTTCAAAACCTACTGTTTTATTTAAATATACTATTGTATTTGATTTTATATTTTTTACACAGAGATCAAACCGAATTTATTGAATCAAGTTTCTAAATACCTATAGTATAATGGAAAGCTTTTATGAAGGTATTAAATTTGTTAACAAGTGATTACTCATTATCCTATATGTGTTAAAACCTAGTTACATCATATATATCACATAAAAGTTCACATTATGAAATTAGAGTTATCATATTTCTCAGTGACCACTCTGAGACAACTCACAGATGCTTAACGCCCAGTTTTGTGAAGTTCTTCTGTGTGATATCTGTACGATTCTATAGAAGTACCATCACAATGAGTATACCTACTAAGACGTGTTATCTATGTTAAGTGTTAGGGAATCGCAGATGTCAAATAGATATCTCAATAAGTGCAATTAGTTATCTATTAAACGTTTACACCCTTAATCTTCTATATACTTATGTGTAAAAATGCAAAAGTTACCTGGGGATTTGTACAAATTAATGTACAATTTTAAACCACCAATCTGGGAATCGACCTCGGTATCTTAACCTACTTAACTTGAAGCCTCAAATACTAGGACACTAATGACTAATGAGTTAACTACAGATATCAATTGTTTTTAATTTGTATTTTACGGAATTGTCAATCAATTACCTACATCTCAAAAATTGCATGTGATAAATCCTAATAACGTTGTATCTTTTGTTCAGTATTGTTTTTACTTTTTAATATATTTCTTATAATTGTTTACGAACAATTTTTTTTTTTGAGAAATAACTTTGGTCTTAAAGTTTTATAAGAAGACATTAAACGTAAAAGTAGAAAAATAAAAAAACACTGAACATAACTCCGTGAAATTGTTAAAAAAAGAACAACAATTAGAAAAGTATGTTGTACTTGTTTAGCTTACTTATCACATGATGGAAAGTTGTCGTTTTTTTTATATAAAGAAAAATAAAGTTTCCCAAACTATCCAGGAACATATTATATATTAACAATTTCAAAAAAAAATAACCTCACGGCGGTGGTGTTTATACTTGTATATACTAAATGTATATAATATAGTTTATACTCGGATTACTATATATAATTATAAAGTATAATATATATACACTTTTCGTGTAAGTATTCCGTCAATATGTGCGTTATTCGATAGCGTTAAAAAAAAAATAAGTCACTAGTATAAACGTCACATTTATTCTCCTTATTCATCACCGTTACAAACCACATACTCGGTGGCTGTGGACGACCCTCCGATATTATTATAATAATAATACTAATAATAGTAGGTATATACAACGGAATGCGACAGCAAAGAAGGCGTGGAATATTGTATCAACAAGTTGTTTTTCACTCACCTGACACTCGTATGTGCCGTTGTCTCTTTTCTGCACGTATTTTATTTTCAATGTCCAATCATCCGAGCCCTCGGCGTGCAACACGGTGAACCTCTCGTCGTTTGTGTAAGTAAACATGCCCGAAGTCAAGATGTGCCAGTCCCTGCGGCGAACCCATGATATCTGAAACCACAGGCAAATTTATATAATATTAATGCGATTCCGTAGTTGGATTATATGAAACGACACACACACACACAAAGGCATAGCTAAACCACGTCAAGTCTGATCAGGGGTGGTTGGGCATGGTCGCGCACCGTGGTCGTGGTATACGCGTCAATGAAAATATTGTATTACAAACGCGATAATTCGTCTCACGAATTAAACGTAGTCGACATTCCCGATACGCCTTCCGACACGTAAAATTACATCTTATGAGACGGGGAAGGCGTCCGTATATTTTGAAAATGTCAAAACCATGTAACATTAGACGAAGCCTCAGTTTAGTGATGGGTTTTTCACCATCTGGGAATTCGACCTCAGCTATTTCAGTCAGTTATTTCACTCTACGAATAATATGATACTTATAATAATATAACGTACATCAGAAGATCGCCGTCCTCAGTTGCTGACTTTTGACTATAACAATAATATCAGCTATCGTACGTAATCATAGTTCAATCTACGGAAATATTGTGACAAAAATACTTGTATATATTTAGGTGTAAATATATATTTGTGGTTGCCACTTGCAAAACTTCGAGTCACAAGTCACGAGGATTTTAATACCCTGAATATTACACTTATATTATATTGTGTACTGTATAATATCATTAGAATGAGCTTAATGACATTGAGTAGCTCTACATCGGTGTTACTATAATGGTGGGGTAATTTAAAAGAGAGATTTCACTGAAGTTGTCAGGTAAATACGTCAGGGTATTAAATCACCATTGTTATATTTTGTACCATACTACACGTCATACTCCATATGCATTTTCAAAGGAAAATTCAAATTTACTGAAAATTCACACATGGGTAATAAACCATTAAAATATAATACACGAATATATAGCACGTATTACATTATATTGACTTTCCATAAATATACGTATATTTTATTAACAATGTTATGCGTATTGACGTCTGCAGAAATGAAATAGTAGTGATGTTATACATTTATACGTTCAAAACATCAATAGTCATTTACTCAGCCATAGTTATCTTGTTGTGTAAGTATTTTTTATTTTTATGCTTTAAATAATTACTTGTTGATAAATGTATGTTTTTCCGAAAACCCATTTTTTTCAATAAATGTCAAAATTTCTTAATACGAACGCCCAATTATTACCATATAAGACGTCATTGTTATTGTAAAAATCAGATAACAAAATAATAATGTTTATATAGCATAATAAAATAATAAAACACACTGACCTGGCAAAATAAACTTTTAGTCAATACAACATATAAATCAATCACCTACTTACATGAGAGTTTTTTGAAAACTAGTTTCAAAACTGATCGGCCTCAAATTTGAAATGGAAAAAAATATATATATTTTTTCTGGTTCCTGGTAGTATTGCCACAATAAGCTCATCAAAATGTGTTATGATCGCAAAAGTTGGAATTCGTCGCAATTCGTAATAAGTACTTACGTTTGTAATAAATAGCGTTATGAGTATGAAATATTTCATTTGAAATTTTCAGTTTGAAATATTTCAAACTTGAAACATTCACCCTTTTTTCAAATATTTTTCAATGATATACTGAAAAATATATTTTTTAAACTGTTTCTTGGTATGTTTCATAACATCATCACTAAATGGTCATACCGATTTCATACCCGATTAGTGATTATCAATATTTAATTCCAGACCATGATATAAAGAACATAATATTATATAATATAACATATAAGATAGATAATTATTATGTAATTTTTTGTGTAATGTATAGGTACTATGTATGTAAGAAATATTTTATATTTTTTATTATCACTTAAATCAGTAGAGGTGTTTACTGTGCTTTATTATACTATAGTTTTAAATAAATTATTTTTATTCTTTATCTTTCATTGATATGAAATATTTCAAAAAAATTGATTTCATGAAATTTCAGAACCCTAGACTAATAAATCAAGAGATTCTGGTACTGGGTTTTAGCACACTGTGCGTTTATTGATTTTCAAAATTAATTTCGTTGATAATATTATGGGATTATTTTTTCAACAATAATCAAGTGGACCTTTAATTAGATTTTTAATGAAAAGTAAATAAAAACACATGTTCAATGCAAATGATTTAATGCTATGACTTTTTTATTTTTCATTTTCTTTTTTACCATCAGAACTTGTTATCCGTTTTAATCACTGTTCATTATACACTTTGAGAGCGAATCACATCAATAAATTCGGTAAGCACTAATTAAAATAATAAATAATGCACTAATGAATTGTTGAAAACCTCAATGTCCTATAGTGATTTGTAAAAATATAAAAAAATAATGACTGAAATTACAAACGCGACTTTATGAAAACATGATAAAAAAAAAAAAGGTGCAATCATACGACGTATTATATAATATTTTATTTGTATGCGTATAAATAAGTGGTCAGAATTATTAATTTAAAAAAAAAAAACAGTAATATTTACTTAAACAAAAAAATATTTTGACAAATTTAAATTTATTTTAACTTTACGTTCGAATACAATATTCGAGAATATATTTTCTACATTTGATTATTTAATGACGTGTATTTTTCTCAAGGACTTTTTTCATTTATGTTTTTATCTCCACATTTTAATTTGATTAAAATAAAAAATTACATATTTACATCTCTATACTTTTATCAGTTTTTAATATTTTGACATAATCAGTATTTATTTTATAACCCATAATTGTACAAATGTATTCATCTATTTAAATAATGTGTATGACGATGACGATGACGTAAATAGTGTATGTATTTTTTATTTAATATTTCATTATCATTATTGTGTTTGCTAGATGTTATCCTAAGCCTGTACCTACCTATAAATTAATCCTATGCAGTTTATACCTAATTTAGAGTGGTATTTAACTATTTTAATATTCAAAATGTTATGTTAGATATTCAGTATTCTAAAATAATAATACATGACATGCATTTGTTTGTCGACTTCAAAAACATTGTGAAATTTTCCACACATTTGATTTAAACAAAATCTAGACCATTTTCGTGTATGCCACTCTCGAATTATGTTATTCGGTCACTGAATCCTGTCTATACATATTCTACTTTTATATTTTAAATGGGACGATGAAACTATTGGTTTTACAGATGTCTAGGTTTTAATACATTTTGGAACATTTACATGGCAACGATGGCATGAAATGTCTTATGTCTATATTGATTGAAAATTGAACGTAGATTGTACTTTAAAAAGGTTATTTTTCATATTTCACATTTGTTTTTAGAGACACGTTAAAACGCATTGCTGTGTTGGAAAGTATTAGAGCTAACAACAGTTTTAAAACTTTTGGATACACCGGAGGCTGAAGTTCGATTTTATGATGTAACGATTTATTAATGGTTTCGAAAATTATCATATAATATTATAATGATCAATTAATTTATAAGCTATTGTCTGTTTAAATATCTTAACTTTTGGGATATAGAATTGTAATCGACTCATATAATATATTAACAAAAAAAAAAGAATAACGATTCAATCTTTCTTTATTATTTTTTTATTTGTTGACTTACAATATAAATCTTGTTATATAAAAATTATGACATTTTATTTAAAAAACAAGCTTGCCCCGAAAGACGTTGTAATTACTTATCTTCCGATACACAGTTTTTGAAGCCGTAGTTTCTCTTATAAAGTATTTGTACATGGAATTTAATATAGTATGGCGTCGGTAGTCTGAATTTTTCACCATTTTGATCTTATAAAGAGTTTTCTTGCCTTATAAAATATATTGAATATATATAAGTAGTATGAATTTTTCACCATTTTGATCTTATAAACAGTTTTCTTGCCTTATAAAATATATTTAATATATTATAATATGTATTTTCGTAGTTATTCCATTCTATTATATTATTATCAAACACTATAGGTACGTTTTGAACAATATAGTATTTTGAATTTTGAATTTTACAAACTAAAGTATAATCACAATTGATTTATTTATAGTGGTCTTTAAAATACATTTTATTTCTTTATTGATTTTCAGTAGAATTTAAAAATTAAAGGAGATCTCTTAACAACGATTAATTACAAAAGAAATATTTGAATGCAAAGGAACTGTAAAAGTAAAAGCAGAAAGTCTTTCGAATTAAGTTATCGATGAAAAAATAGTGATCGATCATCGCTAGAATTAATTTTCTTGTTAGTCGTTCATAATAAAACGAATGCACACGCTTCTTAATACAATATTACATTTTATAAGCACTTGCATAATATTATCGTATCTGATACTTTGTTTAGGATTATTAATATGAACTTTGATGGTTTACAAATTACAATGATCGGTTAAGTAAAGCGAAATGTATACTCACGGTTTAAATTTGACTACTCGGGTTGTTACTATGATCTGTGGTTTAATTTTCGTTTATGCTAATTGGCTTCACCGGTTGACTACATTATATTATACTAGTACTATGTGAGTTTGATCGAAAGCATTAGTTTCTTTTAATTTGTTCTGCTTTGGTCGTTAATTGTGCAGAAAAAAAAACAGTAAACGTTAAGACTAGTAATACAACTCTCCCACGGTAAGCAAATAAAAATAAACGAAATAATAGTTATACCTACCTATTCCTATACCTATATAATATAATATATTTGCCGTGTAACGCTCGACCGACGAAAATGTCTCGAGCATCGCGTGAATCGGGTTTTTTCACTCCTGCGAATTTTCTATTTTTCCACTCTACATTACTTAATAATATATAGGTTTCCCATATTATACGAAGGTATAACGCTGACACCGCCCGTTACCGCGTGTATACATATAATCGGGCCCACCCACCCATTCCCGCGCTCCTGACTATTAAATAATAATAATATCGTAAACCATCACCGCCGGTATCATTATATTACGGAGTTGAGGCGATTTATATGCGATAATACCGGTATACGCGTACTATACCAGCTATATCAACTATGGGTATATGTACATAATATACATAATATATTACCTATATCATAATATAAGAACGCATTTTTTATTTTTTCCCTTCCGTTCATATTTTTTTTTTATAATATATTTTTTTATCCACCGTCACATCGTGTTGTATTGTCGAGCTTCTTTTCGATTATGATTATTTTAATGCGTGCTCGTCACGAACGCATCGAACGTTAACGTTTTCGCTGACCTGTTATGTTCGCTTATTATTATAGCCTAATATTATTATTATAATGGAACTTAGCACAGCTTAAAAAATTGATACCTACAATAATTAATATATCTACGTATTATGTAATATATATATATATATATATATATACACATACTATTAGTTATCATGCTGGGAGATTTATTTCAAAAAACCAGTGGATATGATTGTCTATGAGTATTATAATATTATTATGGTGTATGATATAATAAGCAAGATGCATAAACTCTTTTTAAACAAATTGTATTTGAAATAATTAATTAATTAATTAGGTACATAGGTATCATATTATGATATTAAACTGAATACCTACTGATATCAGAAATAAGTATAGATATACTGCAGGTAGAAAAGTCGTAGGTATAACACTATAACTTATAAACGTATAACCATAATATTTTTATTTATATTATAAGCGAAGCGTATCTCGTAGGTTCTATACATAATTTACTAATCGGGCGAGGAGATGAATATCATTCAATTTAGATTTTAGACTTATTCTATTGGTACAACGATTTAAAGCTTTACCAGAGTTTCAAGTAAAATTCAACTAGAAATTATTCGTTCATAGTCTGTTTTCCTGAAATGTTTTAAGTTATCAACACATAATAGCATTAAATAGTTATTAAATAATAGTATATTAAAACGGATGACGTCCAAATTATTGTATCCATAATACCTATCTACAATAAATTAACTGTTTGTTAACGCGTAATTAGTTTAAGGTACTTTGAAATACCTACCTAATATTGAACAATAATATTTCATAGTTAAGTTCGAGTTATTTTTAAATATTAATGTATAGGTACTGAAAATACACTTATAATATAATATACCGCATGCGTGTACAAAATCCATATCACACGATTCAATGCACAATATAAATTTAATTCGAAATTATAATGACCACCTCAATATTATGACGTATACGTATACTATGTACTGTTATGGATGCAATAACATCCGTATTATATTTATTGTAATAAGTATATTTATTATTATTGTTCTTCGTTGTATAACACTATAATTTATTAACTAAAATATAATACGTTCTCGATCACTCCTTAATGTACGTTTGCTCGTTTCGGGGTAGCAGCATTCGCGCAGTGATATTGTAGTCTACATTCTGATACAATAGCACGTGTACACGATGCAAAACAAACGCTGTCAATGGACTGCACTCAAAACCACTACTACTGTGAGGTGTGTGTTTATGTAAACATGTTTCGGGCTACTTTTGTTATCTCCGCAGTGTTGACTGCAGCGGAGAGGTTAGCAGCGAGGGCGTTTACCTCGACAGACGGTCATGAATAAAACAGTGACGACTTACGATAATATAACGGCGCACGTCTATTTCTCGACTGTCGATTGTTTTTTTTCCGGTACCGTTGAGTCGATATATCCATGTGTTACTAAAAAAACATGAGCAGACAAACGATTTATTTCGAGGCGCCGCCATTACAATATTCGATTTGCGTCGGTATTTTTTTCCTCCCCTCTATTCTTCTTTTCACACGTCCTCGTCACCCCGTAGACGCCTCTCCGACCGTTTGTAGTCTCTTTGCACACACCCACACAAACGCACACACACGCACACTGGCGTGTGGATTATATGGACTCGGATTCTGCAGCGATTGTGAATTCATGAAAAGCTGGCGTTTGCACCCACCTCCCCACCCCACTGCCCGTCTCTCGCGTTCCGTTCTTTATAGTCGATTGTCAAAAGGGACACCTTTGAAGAGTTCGCGGCGGCGTGACGGGACGGTTCATGTACGGTCGGGCAAAACGAAGAGTTGAAGAATATACTAACCTATTTACATTGGAAAACAGTACGGACGGGCGAGTGCTGCATAAAATCGTATTTATGATGGGCTCTTCCACGCACCCCCCGAACCGAGTAAAAAAAAAAAATAAAAATAAAAACAAGAAGCACGCATGCATGCATGCTTGCGTGGCGACGACGAGAGGAAATAAAAAATATATTCGTCATAAATTTACCATATACACGCGCGAATGTCGTTATAATACTGTACGCGCGCGTATTATACACGCGTTTTATTATTGCGCAAGTGTGTGTGTGTGTGAGAGAGAGAGAGAGAGAGAGAGTGAGGAAGTGGGTGAGTGGGTGTGAGTGTGTTTGCGCGTACACTCTATAACAGTGCCATATATTTCTCCGCACCCGCACTCACTGCTCGCGCGGCGTATCTCAAAATCGTTCTCGTTTTATGTGTTGTGTAGTCGTCGACGTTGTGCCTTTAGAGTGGCTCGCTCCCGGTAAGTGCTGCAAAGGGCGCCCGCAACGAACGACGACGACGTACGAAAATACGGAACCGGAAAAACGGTTGAAAGACCATGCACTGAACGAGACGTGCGTTTGTTTTCCCACAACCCTATCGTGAGTTGTGCACCGTGTGCGTGTAATATTCCATCGGAAACAAAATTCAATAGGTACCTATACATGGTTTCGATTGTTTGACAATCAAACACTACACGAGACGACAACCCGTAACATCGCAGCCATTGTGCCACAGCGCATACGTGTTTGTCGGTGTGGTGCCACAGCATTTTCGGTGCTGTAACGACCGGCCATATTTATATTTTTGTGACTTTTGGACTTAACTCATTATCATATTTTGTTTTTGTTATCGAAACGCCAATAAACTACGACCGTGTGCGATAGATATTATACTATGCAACACAAAAAATATAGATAATTTTATTTCGTCTGAAAAATTTCCAAGTAACCTCAACTTGATCGTCGAGCTGACCGATAATACATATTTGAATTTTGATGGATATTATGTTTTTATTAAATTCAGAGTATAGTCCCAAACAATAAAGCAATCACAGATATTTCCATTCTGTAACTGAATACATAATATTTAGTTCATTCTCATTTAAAATTCATATCGATATGATATATTTTATTCAAATAGTGTATGCTATAATAGTGTTCTACGTGCGCCAGACACAAACAAATGTGTTTTAACATGACATTTTATGACTTAATAATATTGACGCATTTCCTTTCACAAAAATTCAAAACTATTACAATATTCTAAAATAATATCAAAGGTTGATATTCGTAGAATAATCTATTTAATAAATATTTTGATTAACGTTATTGCAAAAATATAATTTTACAAATTCAAAAATATATACTAATTTATTGTATGTTTCTGTAAGTGACTAAAAACTATTATCGTTTTTAAATTTAATTGTATTGCGATGTTGTAAGCCAAAAATGTTGAGATTACTTGTGAGTTGTGATCATTATTTTAATAAACATAATTATATGCACTGATCATTATTACTATTATTTATTTATTTTTTTTTTTTTTGACAGCTAATAACCTGCTATATATGTGTTATATTAAGAATTAAACAAAGATTTACGTTGATAATAAAAAGAAAATACTTTAGAGGTAAAAAAAGTTTATAGTTTATAGAGGTCACCGATAAATATTACACAGCTGCAGCATTTATATAATATAATACATTATTGAAATATGATATAGAATGTTTTAAAGGCAATTTAAAAGGTAAAATATAGTGAACATGTCATCCTAAGCCATGAAATAGGTAATTTTTTCCACAATCATAAATTTTAGAAAACAAAATTATTCAATTTGAGTATTAATAATATACTATTCATATACTAATAGTATATTATATAGAATTTTATAAATGTTATTTGTAAGTATGTAATTCACAGATTATAGTGTTATATAGAGAATTAAATTTTTTTTTGTTTATTATGTTTCTCTTCGTAACACATCTTAATAATATATCATATACAATATGAAATAAGATATGGAATTAATATTCCTTACAACCAAAGATATAAGAAGCGTTATTAATATTTCGTGATGTATGTAAATGGTGTGGGCTGATTTATTCTAAAAGCATAAGAAAAAAGTTTAGTAGTGAAAAGTTTAAAAAAAACAGTACTTTAATCTGTTTAAATACAGTAAATATTAATTACATTTAAATATTATAATATATGAGCTGAATAAGTTTTATCAAAATACACATAAAGTATCTAAGTCATGATTTATAGCTTGATAGCCTGGCGGCCAAAAAAGGGTCTCATTTTAAATACTTTTTTATTCAAATTTAATTTATATTACTTTCATTAAAATTAAATTGTTATATTTTTGTGATTGTTTGTACCACAAAGTTCTGAGACATAAATGGTGAACCTTCAGGCAATAAGAACTTTCAGCCCTTGATCTGATGAAGGGATTATATGGAAAAGTATAGAAAAGCATATCCTATTTAATTCACACCATTGCTAGGATACTTTATGAACAAAATTATTATTCAATACATCAAATTATTCTAATGATGGGCGCGATACGATTGCGCGCGGTCCTTATCAGCGGTACCTTTTTAAGCGTACGATTGCGCGCGCTATATTATTTTAACTTTTAAGCAACGTTGCCAAATATATAGGTCCATAGCAAATCCGTAGGATACCATAGTAAATTATAGTAGATTATTTATTACTTATTTTTGCCGATATCAGACAAACTTCCCATCACTAAAGAATGAATTGGTTATATTATCAAAAATATTATCTTTATTGTAAATGTCCATACATGTACGAATATACCTATACTATAATCGTGCATGATGTGACTATATCAATTAACTATCAGTTGTGTTCGGTTCTAATAATATTTAAAAAAAAAAAATGTGTTAACTATAATATTATATTATTTATTTTTAGGACTACAAACGGGGCTGAAAGTTTCCATAGTACATATAATGCACAGTTTAATAGTGCTCATCCACCAAAATTTGTCGTTATAGCTACCCTTATGGCCTTATGGAACCTCAGGCAGAAACAGTTACCAAATTATTAACCATTTCCAAAGGTATAATAAAACCAAAATCGAATGAAGAATCAAGGAAAATTGAAAATTTGAAAAATTAACACAAACATTATGTAAACAATAAAACACCAGAAAATGTACTAAAGTATTTGGCCATAGTTGGAAATAGGTATCGGGGGTTTAAAATTTAATATAAATATTGATTTACGAGTATTATATTTTTTCAATTATTAAATTTCTTTATTTTGTATTATTTTTTTTTAACTTTTATTATTTACGTTAATTTTTTTTTAAATAACATTTTTTTTATATTATTAACTTTTTGTATTTTTATTATTTACGTAATACATTTGGCAACGTCGCACCCAATTTCACGCGCAATCGTACGCCTTTGAGTAATTAAAATGTTGTCTTTTGTTATTCGGGCACTGCGCGCAATCGTATACCTAAAAAGGTAAAACGCGCGCAATCGTACTCCGCCGCTAATGATAGAGGTGTAGTGTACAATGTACGTACCCGTATAATGAATTATATATATATCACAAAGGCATAAATGGACAAATGGTTTGATTCTCTTTCACTATTATGTTATATATACACTTATTTACGAATAAATATTTTATGGTAGTATAAAAACAGTAAAGTTATCTTATGGACATATTGAATAAATACATTTATAATGAGTCTTAAGTAATAATTATGTTAACTGTTAAGTTTAAAATCGTAATACCAAAGCATTATTGTAAGCAAATGCTTATAAAGTACTAAATAGTTAAAAACTTGAAAATGGTTCGATAGAAGCGATGATATATTTTAGTCGCAATAGAAATTAAATAATTTATAAATTATGTCTTAACCTTGTTTAGAATAAAGAATAATAGTTAATAATATTATAATAAAAATCAACTAAATGAAAATCTATAAACCTGAAACGCAACGGAGGCAGTGTCTGGAATCGCAATGGACATTATATATTATATTAAATATATAATTTTGTAATTTGTTTTGAACAAATGACTAGTTCTGAAAAATGAACATGAATGACATGTCGTTTTTAAATACACATAATACGGGAGTGCAATCGTGTGACTTCGAAGGATTTCGTTCCCTTGTTTAAATATTATTACTGATACCTATTATAATGAAAATTTGAATATGTCGTGTGATATTAGCATATTAATATCATGTGGTTATCACTATTGGCCGTGTCGATGTGCTATATGGGAGGACAATTATTGTAGTACAAAGTGATGGATAAACTAACTCTGGACGTGTCCGTCCAAGGGTGCTATTTTTGACAGGGCATGGTCCGTTCTGAAATAATTGTTAAACAATAGCATTATGCGCTTCTTCATAAAAGAAATATTAATGTGCATTAATTTCGCTCCGATTGTGTATTAGTTTCGTTCCCCAGAAACACCAACGTTTACTTTCCGGTTTTCTCTTCACCTGCGGTGTATAATTTTAGCTGCGACGGGTGGACATCATACAGTCAGACTGCAGCGATTGTGGTGCTCAATAAATACACAACAGTTGTATAAACGTATAATCTACACCATTCGCACTACCGTGTATAATGACCGAAGCAAGTCAACTATTAATTCATAATAATATTATACCGGTGCAGTCACTGATTCGGTCCTGTGTCATTACGATTGCAGCCGGTGATCCCCATCCGGTGGCTCATTTATATAGTAAATAACTGAATTTATTGTGAAACCGTTCTTCGTTTTATAAGTATTTTCTATGTGCATAGACCATTAGGATATAAATCTTATCACTATGACTATAATAATATTATCAAAAATAAATAAAAACAACATACAAGTATCAATGGCTTACTTCATCCTTGCTCATCTATGATATCGGTTCATATTAAAATAATGAGATGTACCTGTTTCCCGATTTCCTTTTATAAATCTATGTCTAAGGAAAATATAAATACACACCTACTTTAATATAAAAAAAAATCTTGTTTTTAATTTAGATTTAAGTATTTATTATAAAAACATACGTATAATATATATTATGAATGGTTATGTATAATTTTACACATTAGAATAACAAAGTACTAATCATTTGTGTTAATTTTTAGAGTTAATTGCCTTATATTGTATTCCAAAAATGAACAATTTTTTTTCTATATCCGTTTCTCGTGATGACAAAAAACTAGTTGTATTGCAACTTGTACTTCAGAAGCCTTCTCAGTTGCATTAATAATGGCACGTTTAAATACAATTGAAAACGTTTTCACAGCTATACAAACATTTTCGAGGGCTAATAAAAGTTCAATGCAAACTTCTTTTGTCTTTGTTTGACATAGAGCAGCATATATGACTAGTATAGCTTTTGTTTTGTACAGTCAACCAAGGAGACAGTTTTGACATGACCATCTGGATGAGTAGAAAAAAAATGCCATTAATATATAAACATTTCTTCTTTGTCGATAAAACTTTTAGACGTTCTCTGTTCTAAAGATGCAAATAATTTGGTACAGTGGTTATCATGATCTTATCTTTCAAAAAATAATTTGGAGATACGAAATCCCTTAGATGTAGTAATAATTGTTCATTATATTATGCAATTATGGAATACCCTATATGTATAATCTCATGTGGGTTTGATAATTTTTCAATTAAAAACTTTTTTCCACGTTGGTTATATTTTATGCCATAACATACTACTCGATGTCAAATTACATAGAAAATCATTGTGATTAAAACCCAAGCTCATACAAATATGATGAGTCTTCAATACTTGCATTAATTGAATTTAAGATGAATTCCATCGAAAAACTATTATTTTAATATGAAATAATATATATTTAATGGTTGTTAAAAAAACAAAAAAAATATTAGATAGATAGAATGTTCAAAAACTGAGATAGACTCCAAATTATTATTTTTTGTACCTGTAATAACTTATCATGACTTTAAAAAGTTTAGTGATAAAAGCTTTTTTTTATCAACTTTTTTTTAGTATCAATCTCATTTAATATTCAAATACAATATTAATATTACAATGTAATATAATACATCTTTCAATAATAAATAACAGTGCTCAATGAATATTGTATTCAAATTGTTGACTTTTTTGCCAAAATAAATATAATTTTTATACGTAGTGCAATTCGTTACTAGCGCAAACATTATGTCGATAGGCATTTTTTTTTTTTGCTAAAATTTCATTGAACTACTACAAAATTATTTTGCTTCAATACAGTGTTCAGTATTGGATGTGTTAAATTTAGATAAATCATTGCATATTTGCTTATAAAAAAAAACGATTCTGATTAGGACGGTCTGTCAGATTATATATTATTTTCTAGAATATTAATTTTGAGAAACGGCATAATATAAATAGCTTAATATTAGTCTAAATATTTTGAAAGTTTCTTTGTGTATGTATGAAAATAATAAAATGCCCAATAGCAAAAAGTTTCAAGTCCCTTCAAATTATGTTTTTGAATAACACTGATATTACAAAAATCGTTATTTTTCGTTATTAATGTATCCAAATTTGTTTAAATTTGAATTTAATGTTGTGAACAAACAAACCAAATAACTATAACAGAAATTTCACTATTACGTATGTATTATGTATGTACCAATTATAATTTTAAAACGGTGGCATGTTTCAAGCTTTTACACAATTGATATTATTTTAATAATAAAAAAATGAAAACATATCTTATTTTTAAATTGTTATATTTATACGTATGCATATCCACACTCGTTTATGTTAGAATTTTAAATTTAATTTTTATAGATCAAAACACTCTGAATAAAATATTCTGCTACGAAATATGAAATTAAAATTAAAAAAATTATGATGATAAAAATGCAGTTTTTTTTCCAAAAATTGTGTCTTGTTACAACTTAAATTAATATATGTATAAAAGAAAAATGTTCACAAATGTTAGTGTGCCGAAACAAAATTGATGTGTATGCCAACCTAAAGATGGTTTAGGAATTAAAAATTAAGCCACACACAATTCCCAAATCTCAAGGAATCTATTGATACAACTTTTATTTAAATCGATTCAATGGTAAATATTGTGTTAAGAGTTTACGAGATAGAGGATGAACAATCATTAATTTACGCAGGCGTAGTGTATAGGCAATTTCGGTACAGTGGTGTGTAGGTGGCTTTCGAATGGTATCTTGGGCTGTTATTGGAGTATGAATTTAATATTAGCATTTAGAACACTTTGTAACAACTAACAACAATTACCTGCTTACATGTTTCTAATCATATGGACTTGGCGTATGACGGAAAATTCATAGATCTAAGTTGAAGATGTGGCTTTAGTTATTCCGAAGTTAAGCAATATTATTATTCTTAATTATTAATCAATTATGCAGTCATTATAATATTCTGAAATTCTTAAATTATTATCAAAAACATAATTCCAAAGTTGAATAACCTTGTTAATAATTTTTAACAAGTTATTTTGATAATATTAAGTGTTTGGTAGCTGATGGGGATGATAAAATATATATATGTGATATAACCAAAAGAACATACTTTTCAGAACCACCAATTTCTGTTGTCTAATATAAACCTAATAAAATAATTACCTTTGTGTCTTCAGTAAGACAACCGATCTATATAAGTTCTATTCAACAATCAATAAATCTTTAGGTCTATATAATAATCTCTTAAATTAATTTAATACAATTTTAAATATATCAACAAAACATTTTTGAAAAATAAAATAGATTTGAAATGGATAATATTATGTTTCCTAGGTATAGTAGTTTTACTTTTTGTTTTCATCCCAAATGAGGACCCTGCTGTTGCTGTAGATTAGATTTGTAATACAGTTTTAAAAATGTAAAACAAAAAACAGTTTTTAAATTGGCTCATTATTTTGATAAGATAGAATGATTCATTATTAATATACCTACACTATGCATTTTGATAAAATTTGGGTTTAATGTTGTATGTGACATTTGAATCAATATGTCTTAGTGAATAAAAATATATATTTATTGGATATTGAATATATATATTAGATATTCAATCCCTTATGTTTCAAATGTGATTTATTTCGGATTTCCAAACGATGGCAATAGTATGTTGTGTATCTTAATCGAACAATATATTCTTATTAATTACAAGAGTAATAGGAAAATAATAATATACAAGCATTTATTTCTCTATAACGAGAGAATGGACCTAGTTATATGTAAGAAATAAAAACATATTTTTTAACAATGTTGTTTTAAAATTCTAAATAACAAATTATATGATTTATTATTGACATACCAATAATATTGCCACTTGCCGTGAAATACCTACCGCTTAATGTGAGAAATCGTAATGTAGGAGAAATATATTATTTAAAAAAAAACTGTTTGTATACTAAATTATTATTATAATTTCTAAATATAATTCTATACATATATTAGAATTTATATAATACGTCAAAAACAAAATATTTTTTTTTTTATTTAAGAGTTAATATAATATAACTTGTGTAACGTATTTTTTATACATTTGGTAGATTTAGGCATAGTATTATTATTTTTATAAAAATGTTTCATATCAGACATTTAATAATAATAACATAGGTAGCTTTTATGTGTACTATTTTTTTTTATTTAAGTTACATAGGATAATTAATATGCATCGTACATAATAATCAAACTATAAGATCAAAAAATAAAATTATAAAATTATAATATATTGTTACCAGTAAATTTTCTTTAAACTTGGAAGTATATAAATTGATTTTAAATATAATACAAAACAAAAATGTCACTCTTTAAAATATAAATCAATAACTTTTTATTTTTGATATTAACGAATTGACAAGATAAACTCAACTTGAACGAATGTTTGAATGCATCAAAATATTATTTAACAAAAACAAATAGAAGAATTATACCTATAGTTATCGACATATTTTATATTGTTTCAATATAATAATATTTTTACTACATCTTACCAAGTTAATGAATATTATGCAGTATATCCGATGTAGTGTTTCGCGTAATTATAGATTTTTTATTTATCTCCTGTGTTTGCTTGATTCATTTTACATATTTTATTACACACGGGAGGTTTTCGTACAAGTTTAAAAGAATCCATCCCGTTTACACTGTACATACGAGGATAATAATATTATTATTCATATTAATATTATTCCAACACAGTCACAGATAATATGTTCATTCGCTAGTATCGCGAGGTTTATTCAAAATTATGTGTTTTAGATTTTGAGAGAAGCGATAATTCAATGATTTGTGCTTTATTTGAGCAGTAAAAGTATAAGTATTATCTAAATTTTTTTTATAGCTTTTGATAGAAAATTGAATATTGTTGGTACTTTATAACGTAATATGGTAATAACCATTACTTAAGGACTGGTGCAGTCCCTCAATAGAAACGATAGTTCCTCGTTCGCTAATCTCATCTTGCGTGATTTAGAACTGTTTTGCAAATGATTCATAAACAAAAGAGGATATGAAAAGAGAAGATACTATGAGAATTAAAAACTGGAGTTCTAAAATTAAGCTTGTTTAGTTGAACTTGTAATTTAACGACCATCAATGAGTCTTGTAAAAATGATAGGTTTGTTTGAACTCGCCTATCAACCAGTGTGGTCAGGCCCAGGTGGCAAATTACTGGAATACAATATTATTTTTATTTCTTGTACAATCCATGGAGTTGATTAAATATTACTAATAATAAAATAAAACCATACATAATAATATTATAAATTTTACTTTGTTGTTACATGTTTGTTAAATTTTAAGAGAATGGATTTTCTGAAGACAATATATAATATAACATCATATTTCATAATATGATTCATGGTGAAATATTGTTGAATATTTCACCACAAATTCTTAGTCAAGTAATTTTTATCATATACGATTGCCTCTATAAAAATATCATGTGCCAAAAAAAGCAATTCAATTTTATTAAAAATTATTTTTCTAAAAGAAACGATAATAATTTATTGTGGAGCTCGAGACTCGCCGACGGACGATCGCATGAAAAATATTATTATCAACAGTGTTAATAATAAATAGCCAATCGTTATAGTGGGCCCTCACAGATTCCAATGTTTTCAGATAAAACCGAGCTAATCCATTGGTATATAATAGAACCCTTCGCGTGACTATTCAACTCTAATGGAGGTAAAATGAAAAAAAAGCGAAAAAAAATGTACAAACACGGTCCTGTGCGAGCGTTAGTGTTTAGGTGGCTGTAAATTCGTGTACGAGCAGTGTGTTATGGATGAACGTATCCTATTTTTCTCAATTGAATACCATGAAAGGAATATAATGGCAGTGCGTATTTGGGTTTTTATGCGCGCGAAAGGGTGTTTTGTTTGAATCCAACGGTGAAATATCGCTCGACGCTAAACGCTATACGCCTCGGAGAACACAACACCCGCAGGCCTCTTTGTTTTCATTGTGTAACGTTTAACACACATGCCAGCGCATACACATGGTATGTTAAACAAGTTAATACCGCGGTAAACATCTATATATACGTTTATCATATTATATTTTACTGTTTAACGAGCGTACTGGATAATTCTTTGATTTTTGTTTTTAAAAAAAACGGAGGTACCAACTACAACGAGACCAGCCAGTCGGCCCTACGCTTTTGTAGACCAAACATTTTTATACTATTGTCCACACTGAATTTAGCTCTTGTTTTTAATATTAATAGTAATCGATGATTTTTTTCCTATTTTTATGAGGTAAAGATCTTCGCCTTCCAACATACACATAGGTACGGAGTGATCCGTTGAAAGTAAGACTATACACAGCTCTTTATTAATTCAGAAATTATTACATTGTTTTTGGTTGATCGACATAAATACATAATATTTTAAGTAAATACAAAACAACATTTTTGGGAATGAATTATAATTTTTACTGTTTTTATCGGTATCGTTTTTCTTTTATATAGTTTTTACTCTCATTAACATAAAACATTTTAATTACTAAATTACCTAATAAAATTAATAACTAAATTTTATTCCGACATATTGAAGTACTCCAACAAATATTTTGCTCTGGGATTAGGATTTAAAAATTCCTGATTTCATTAAAAAAGTAAGCAATTTACGAAATAATAACGATAAAAAATATATTTTTTTTAGGAAAATGTTGTTCCTTAACGACTAGAGTTATGTGAACAACATTATTTCAAAAACTATTATATAGTTTTTTCAAATAACGTGTGTCTTATGTTAAATGGATCATGCGGTTGGTTTTTAAATTTCTTGATGGAAAAAGCCATACAGCAATCACACTTTCTATTGCTATCGATTTAAAATTTAAAAAAACGACACAGAATTTCCATGATGTATGACAAAGTGTTAGCCTTTCTCAGGACTTGAAACTAAAAAATATTTCACAAAGTAAATCTCGATATTTATTATATAATATTGCCCTCGTGTTTGGACAATTGGATCATTGTGTTTAAGTCGCTTGTAGATAGGAGGTCAGTGCATTTAATAATATGTGTTTTATTAACACAAATACTATACAATGTATGATAATTTATGAAGTTGTTTTAGTGAATATATTTTACTTTAATATCAGAATCAATTGTTCAGTGATTAGGAAGATTAAATTGTTAAGTCATTCCAATGAATCGATGGTTTAATATGTATACAATTTAAAATAATATAATAAATTAGGCTCATTAATAAATTAATATCTAGTTAATACATAAAATTATGATTTAAATTAAAAATAATTTATTTTCAAATGCATATTAATTGTTTGATACAATTTGAATCAAATTACTATACTGATCATAAGATAGATAGACCAATAAGTTATTATCCTTCAGCTGTACTTCATGTTATTTATTTGGTTATTTATGACGATAAAATAATATTGGACTCAAAAATAGGTATTCATTTTTAATAGTAGAATAAATAGTATCTATATTATTATAATCATTATTATTTCGAATTGCATATCAATGGTCAAAAAACATAAATATCTTTCCAAGAAATAAGTTTTTATTGTCGATACAATTTGAATACCCACGTTAATAATACATGCATGGTTGATCAATAAATGGAATATATTATGACCCTTTGGTATTTAGTAACAAATATTATATATTTCATTGTGTAATACAACTGAAACCAACAGCTGGTATATTCATTTGTCAAAAACACCTCCCAATAAATCCAACCACTCGTCATCGAGAATACAATCATTCGTTGTGCAGATTTCCAGCGATTGATCACTTTTCCACGTTGACAACAGTATAAATGATATTGTAATTTTCGTTCTAAATAAATAGAGACGCACAAATAAATAAAAAATATTCAAACAAACGGATTTTTTTATTATATATATCTTACAATAGTGACATTCATTAAAGAGAAAATCGGAAAAATCCAGTGTTGGCGTTACGGGAAGGGAAGTATAGTGTCGTAAACGTCATAAGTCATGTTCTGTCACGGACAATGGTTCTTCTCAGGACTGAAAAAAAATTATACAATGCCGTTTCCTTTTAGTGAATCTGATGGAGTGTTTAAAAAGATAAGAGAAAACGGATTTAGTATGATAAAGCATCAACACAAGAAAGAAACAGAAAGCACCTCTTACCGAACAAATATAAATACATACAACTTTTATTTTGTATGAATAGAAATTTAAATATAAAATTAGAGAAAAATTATAATATAATATTATAATGTAAATTCTACGCAGTTATTTCTAAAATGATTATATTTCTTTATGTTCTTAAACATAAAAATTACAACGGTAAGCAATGTATATTATTCTAGAAACTATTTTGTCCATTTTGCTAACTAAGATGTTCAGCGGCTGTTCAAATTAATAATTTGGATACCACATTAAATTATTAAATGAGAATGTAACAAATTATTAATCATAACAAACAATTTTGTTTTCATCTCAATATAAATCACTGAAACTGATGAATAAAATATGTTTATGGTTAAGTAAAATATTATTAAAATAATAGTTGTGGTAACTTTTCTAAAAATGTCTTATGTTTTTCATGGTATATTTATAAAAGTTCTGTATATTACAAAATCACATTTTAAAATGTATATACCTTCTAGTACAATATATATTATCGAGAGTAACTTTCTTTGTGAATTAAACAATATTTACAATCTTAAGAACAAGGTGTCAAAAGTAACGTAATTGTAGTGGGACAGCATATAATATGCACTACACTGCCACTAGCATTTTTTATTTGTATTGATGTTATTACAATCATCTATAATATAAAAATTATGCTAAAAGGTACTTCCAATTTAATTTTTAACCAAATGTAAAACAGAGCTCTTGTAATTAACTCTAGAGTAAGATTATTTTTTTTATTATTAATTTACATTCACATTTGAAATTAAAATTGGACATTTCCTTTTTTTTTATTATTATTAGTTAACTTAAAATGTAGGACATTATAATGTAGGTACACATTTTTGTGTTTATTAAGGTGAATTAATTATTATCATCGTTGAGATACAAAGTATACGTTTTATAATTAAGTACACGACAGTCAAAAGTAGAAGGGATCTACCTGCTTGTTTTACAAAGCACATTAATGTGTCTATGGTGGAAGAAACAATTTGTCTAGGTAGCTATTATAAGTTTTATCACTTTACTTAAGGGTAAACATAGTATTAACATCCTATACGGTGTTATTAAACAGTATATGAAAGTCTTTCAAAAGGTTTAATTCAATGTAATTTTTGTTTTATAACAAACATAACCAAAAGTTTATTTATTTATTAATAATTTCACCAGTTATAGAACTGTTAATTCATACTTCGTTAAAACTAATTTGACGTATTTTAAGTTGAAATGAGTAAAATGTAATACATCAGTGGAGATTGGAGACAATATTTTATATTATAAATACCTGTCGTATAAAAAGTAAAGTGTACATTAAAAAAAAAATATTAATAACCTATAAATTATAAAATATTTAAAACTATTAATAAACCTTGAGCAAAATAATAATAATAAATTATAAGGCTGAATAATTTAATGTTTAATATTCAAGTTTATTTAAACTTAAATTACTACTATAGTGGGTCGTTCATTAAAGGCTTAAAAAGTCTAACCACTAAATTGTATTAAACATGTTCATTATAATATAGTGTCGATATAAAATAAATTACAGTATAAAATATTGATTTAATAGAATATTATAGTTAACCAATTTACCTGAACAAAAAATATGACCACCACCCATTCCCGCGACTATCGTAATAATATTAAGCTGCGGTAGATATAGGTGAGTGTACCTATCGCAAGAAAAAAAAAAACGTTTCTATAATAATATGCAATAGTATCATTGCAAATATGTATTTCTGTTATTTTTCGTTGTTAAAAAGTCGATGCGTATATTTTCTAATAATATACCTACCCAGGTACTTATATTAGTTGTAGCCTGCATCTTAACTGGGTCGACTGCTAGGAATGCGTGTTTACACGAACGGCTCGCATTTTTAACCGGGAGTCACGATTCCGTTTATTATCCAGGCAAGACTATACAACTACACTGTAACAGAGCACATTACGGTTGGCCTGCAGCTATATAATATAAATAGGTCGGGTGGTGCCTCGGTGGGAACGGACACGGGCGTCCGGAAGCTAGGCGGGTTGGCGGCAACAGCGACTGACGGAATTTAATTTCGCCCAATGGCATCTCTCTTTTCCGGACATCATTATGTCAAAAACTGCGACGACGACGACGACGACGACCCAAGAGATATATAAACGTCCGCGGCACTACGGTAAACGTGACCGGAATCTTTGAGTGAAATCAGCTCTCTCCCGCCCGGCTTCAAACTCGACAATTTGGTTCGAATGAGTGTGTTTTGATTAAGAGAGTTAACCCACTCCTAATCATACCTACCCATCGTAAGTACTCGAGTACTCCTATTCCCATTCGTACTCTGGCACTTGGTGTCTTCGAGTTCGGGGACGGACGAATGTACGTTGGCCGGCCACCCCACTTAATTAGAGACGGGTAATATCCCGGCACGGCACGTGCACGTGCAGAAAGCGTGTAATATTTTCTCCGTTGACCGGCGTATGTCAGAATGTTTTTAGGGCGTAACAATAATTATAAAATGCTACAGTTGATTCGGTAAAATGTTATCAAGTTTTCCATTTGCACGAGCAGACGAATTTAATATAGGTACAGAAACTGCAGACCCACAATCAATAACAAAAACGTATAGGTATTGTAACGGATTATAATATTTTACCTAGCTTACACACCTTAGTAAATAATTATTAGGTATATCAAATCATACGATGAACCATCAATATCAATTTATTTTGAAGCTAATATCGGTTCATTCAAATTTTGTAATTTAAAAATATTTATTTATTTAAGTTGTCATATAAAACAAGAGCCCAAATTCAAAGTACTAGTTAACTTTGCATCGTTAATGAATATTTCAATAATTACGATTTATCTGATGTAAAATTACTGAGACTTAATCTGGATCAAGTCCAACCAAACAAGGATAACGATCATCAGTATAACGATAGAATGTGGGACATGTTTTTTTATTATATAAGTACCTATACCTTCTTATACCTATTATGTAAAAATACATTTAATATTTTATTAGCCTTTTACTAATGTTTTTACACAAAAAAAAGATGCGCTATTTGTTTATTGAGTTATTATAATTATTATTACATATTTAAGTAATGATTCAAAACATAATTCATATACACAAATGGAAAATAAATCAAATTTAAAAAAAAAATATTCTACAAATTATTAAGAAAGGTACCTTTTTATTTAAATTAAACCATTTTTCAAACGTTTTTATATTAATAAAAATAAAATAAAAAATAAACAGAAATTTAATTAACTATTAACTATTTGTTCTTTTTGTTTTGCACAGTGCATAATAAAACATTTTAATGAGTGCTAATGTTTCATTTAAATTTTATATTAGATATTATAAGTTATTTTGGAAAGTTATAACCATATAATATATTATTAAAATTAAAAAAAAAAAACTTTTAAGAAACAAAATAATATAACTACAAAATATTAATTTATCAGCATTATATTATTTAAATGTAATATATTTGAAATTTTGAAATAAATATTAAGAATATAGAACCACTTCAAATTCTGTGTTTTCATTACAAAAAAAAAAAATTATAATAGGTATATAGTATAACAGTGTGAAACAAGTTGAATTATAGTGTAATATTAATGAGAAGTAAATTAAAAGTCATATTATATTTTAATATTAACAATATGTACTATACCTATACTGTAATTGAATATTAATTAAATTAAAATACAATATAATGATTGATATCTATTAATATGAAAATAGTAAATACGCTACAACTTTAATAATTTATTGCAAATTATAGTTGGTTGACAATGCACTCTTCAATAAATGGTTAAACTTTTGTTATGGTCGTTTTACACCAAGAGCAAACATTAACAATGAAATTAATGTTCCAAGTGTCTTACCGCGTAAAACTATAATTTATAAAAATAACCACTTCACCACATATTATTGTAATAATTGTTCTTATTCAATACGCAATGAGTTTAAAGTTTACCACACGAGGAATAGAATGTAATAACTATTTAAATTGTTTCACACTTAGATATATTTTAACAATTTTGATTCCAATTCATTGAAAGTATTATAATACTTTATTAATATATAAATTATATTTTAACGTTTTGGTACCTATATAAATTATAATAAAATATATTCTTCAAAAAACTTTTATTTTCCATTTAAATTATAAATCATTAGAAGAAAAAGTGTATGCCATTTCGTACATTACTGACGTAATAAATTTAATTATAACATAATATTGTTATGATTAAAAAATGAAATGCTTAATAATATGTTGTTTTAAGATTACGTCTGTTAAGTATTAAATATTCATAAATTGAATTTACATACATTATATGTTTATCATAACTCTGATCATAATTTTACGTATCAATGCTAATAAATGTTTAAAACTGTACCTACCACAGTTTAAGCATATAATATTACCCATGCTATAATAATATTTTGCTTAAACTCCAGCCTGCAGGGTATTAATGAGTTCATCCACAAATATGATATGCGTTGATGTTTCTATTAATATTAACTTAAAATTATCTATTATCTTGAATTTAAATTTTTGAAAATAGAAACAATCGCAAATTATTGATACATTTAATACCCTTGTAAACGTGTACAATATTAATGATAGCATATTCTATTATTAATGTATTATTATAGACTAGTTATAATAACCTACTATTATTTAAAATAATATATTCACGTAAAATAATATTGAATTCTATACGTAATATTTATACATATTATAATACAATATATTTTAATGATTGTCCATACACTTTTTTACTTTTTTACAAAAACACTGTGGTTTTATCTTAATTTATAAACCTATATATTATTATCACAGACTAAACAATTTAATGAAAATTATACAGTTTTTGAGTTATGAGATAATAATATTATATTTCATAAATTAAATACACAGAGTTATGATAATTTATTTCTTGTTTTCATTTTACTTATACTAAAAGTCACTGTTTGAAAGTATTTTATTATTTGAAACATTTTTATATATCATAATATGATTTATGGATATATTATATATTATTTAACATACTTCTCAGACAAACATTCACATAGTAGGTTAGTGACTGTCTTTGTATTTTGTTTTTTAATACAATCGTTTTAGGTTAATAATTGAAGAATTAACTTAATTTTATTGAAAAAATATGAATGTTATAGTAAAAAAAAAAAAGGTGTTCTGCTGTACAGTATGTTACAAGTGGGTAGCTGTATAATGGATGGTATTAAATTTGAATTTGAATTTGAATTATTTTATATCATTGCATAAGAAAAACGATTCTGAGATTTAGATGGTGCAGTGTCACTCTAGATATAAGACATATTATATACTTATCTATGTTATCTATGGTATTAAAAAAAATTGACCTACAATAGGTACCTATAATAAATTCCAAATTAATCATATCATAATATCTATTAGGTACTTATAAGTTATAACGCGTTATACATCAACAACAAACCCTGATATTATCATAGATAAATAATAGTGTACTTTAGAAGTTTCAAGTACCCATGAATAATATTATACAATCACAACAAAATAACTAAAATAGTTATTCTAGGTTTTTTATTATGTAATTTCGTCTAAATTTGAACATAAAATTACTATAAAAATAAACTGTGCTTATGTATTTTTAGATTTTTTGGTAACAGAATTAACTACTTACGTGGAATCTTATTTTAAATTTTCAATTCTTAGATATAAAATTTGAACATTTTATAAATTTTTAAATACAAAATAATTCTTCAATTTTAAATTTGATAAATTTTGTCGAAATTCGATCTTTAAATGCTTATAAAAAAAAATGTGCCTATGTATTTTTAATATTTTGCAACTGATATTGTAACAATATATCAGGAGCCTTGTATTAAATTTTTACATTTTTTGGCTCAACAGATAAACGTATGAGCCGTAAACAGCTCAAAAAGAGTCAAAATATTTTCAAAATTGTATGGTGTATAGGAAATGCTAATAGAAACATTCAGTGAAATTTCATGTATTTACAATTCGTTTTTGAATTACAATAAAATAAGGAAATCGCTACATGGGAAATCGAGTGAAATCCAATGTTGTAAAAATTTGAATTTCAAAGGCTCATAAAAATTTAATTTGACTTTCTTATAGACATTTTTTTTTTTTTTGAAAAAGGTAGATAATCTTATATTAGATTTTAAAATCTTAGATTTAAAAAGAAAAATTTTAGAAAACAAAAAAAACACACATCATTGTAAAATCAATACATTCATCGTTCCACTCAGAATCTAAAACTTAAGCAACATTATTTTGTGAGAGAAAAACATAGGACGTGTAACCTGTTGTTGGTTTGGTGTACAATACGCATCTAAAAACGTTATGACGTTTCATAAGTCAAAATGATTTTCTACATTACGTGATTTAAATGAAGTTTGTCAAAATTGGAACTTAGTATATGATACCTTTAACAGTTTTTCTTAGTAATTGTCACTTATTTATACCATTGGCTAGTGAATTCCACCTACCTAAGCTAGACAAAGGCTGAATGACAATAATAAGTTTTGGGGTTGAAAGTCCTCATAATTATTGACTAAGACCATATACCCAGATATAGAATTATAAAGCTGTTATAACTTATCAGTTACTTTTAGAAAAAAATAATAAATTATTATCCAAAGATGGTAGTTAATTGTGTAACATTAGAAATGTACCCATTACTGTAATTCTTGTAATTATTATTATTATTAAACTATAATTTATTTGGACATCATTTTATTATCATCCGGTAAACCACTATAGAATTCCGAAGTGCAAAGACGTTTAGCTGAACGACGAGTACATTTATTAGATTTGAATTTCATTTTGTTGTGGCATCGTTGAAATCCTTGAGATCCCATAATACTGTTGTCCAAGTAGTAAATGGACACTCCTTGGCTTTCTAAAATCTAATAATCTAAACTTGATACTCAATAACAGATAACTCTGTCTGTGTGAAAATCGGATATTTGAAAATTCCAAGTCAATCTCTCAAAGTACCTACTCAATGTCCTAATTATCAAGTCAAAGTTATAAATATTTTATGTTCTTAATGGATAATGATTAATGTACATAGCCATATTAAATAATGTCTACATTTATGACATCAGCGGTAACATATTATAATATAATATTGCTTGCAGACTGTAAACATTTTTATTCGAATCAATATTTATTAAAAATGTTATCTTATATTTTTATATTAATTATTCACTTAAATATATTAAACTATTTAAAGTTACTGCGCATTACATTTAGTTTGTATTTTATGTTCAAAATAATATGTTAATATTATGAATTCTGTTCTATTAATTGTTTAGTTGTTGTGAAAGGTAAAATAAGTATTGTACAATAATTATACATTGAATTGGAATTAATAATATGTCCCTAATTGTTATTGCCTTTTGGATATTGATAATAATCGTATTTATTAAAATGTCAGTATCGTGTTCCATTAACCAAATAAAACGTATGTTTAAATATTTGATAAAAATCGAAATATAATTGATAGGTAACTAAAAAAAAAGGTGGGTAAGTGGGTGTCGCTCTGCTGTACAGTAGGTTACAAGTGGGTCACTGTATAATGGATTATATTAAATTTGAATTCAACGATATAATATCATTGTATAAAAAAAACGATTCTGAGCGGAGACGGTATGTCAGTCTAGGTATACGACATATTATATACATATCTATGGTACTAAACCAAAATTTGACCTATAATAGGTACCTATAATAAATTCCAAATTAATCATATCACAATATCCATTAGGTACTTATAACGCGTTATACATAAAAAAAAGTGATACTATCATAGATATATAATAGTACACTTTAGAAGTTTCAAGTACCCACGAATAATATTATTCAATCACAACAAAATAACTAAAATAGTTATTCTAGGTTTTTTTTAATGTAATTTAGTCCAAATTTGAATTTAAAATGTCTGTAAAAAATAACTGTGTTCATATATTTTTTAGATTTTTTGGTTACAGTATGAACTATTTATGAGAACATTTGTTTTAAATTTTCAATCCTTAGCTATAAAAACTGAACATTTTATAATTTATTAATTACGATGATTAATAATTTTCGAGATTTTGAAAAATTCTGTCAAAATTCGATGTTAAAATGCTTATAAAAAAAAATTGTGCCTATGTATTTTTAATATTTTTCAACTGATATTGTAATAATATATCAGGAGCCTTGTATTAAATTTTTACACTTTTTGGCCCAACAGATAAAACTTAATTGATATTTATAGAAAAAAAAAACTAAAAAAATTGAAAAATGAATATGTCCGTAAACGGCTCAAAAAGAGTCAAAATATTTTCAAAATTGTATGGTGTATAGGAAATGCTAATATAAACATTCAGTGAAATTTTCATGTATCTACAGTAATTCGTTTTTTAATTACAACAAAAAAAGGAAATTGCCACATGAGAAATCGAGTGAATATCCAATGTTGTAAAAATTTGAATTTCAAACGCTCATAAAAATTTAATTTGACTTTCCGGTAGAGATTTTTAGATTCTGAGTGAAACGATGAATGTATTGATTTTACAATGATGTGTGTTTTTTTTTTTATTTTTTTATTTTTTATTTTTTTATTTTTTTTTTTTGTGTCTGTGTACACGATAAGTAGTCGAAATAATGCTTCGATTTTCGACTTCAGTATCTTGTTCGATTGGAAAGTGAATATCGTTGGTGCATTGGGGAGGTCAAAATTTAAATTTCCCAGTAGTTTTCAAGAGCGCCGGGAAAAAACAACATAAAAATTAAGGAAAAACGGGAATTTTTACGCAAAATCGGTTTTCCAAAAAATCGATTTTGGTTTTTGGTGTAACTTTAAAACAAATAACCGTAGATACATGAAATTTTCAGTGGTTGTTTATATTTGCATTTTCTATACACGATAACATTTTCACAATATTTTGATTTAATTTGAACTGTTTAGGGACATTTTCATTTTCCATTTTTTTTTAGTTTTTTTTCTAGAAATATCAATAAAATTTTATTTGTTGGTTGCGAAAGCTTGAAAATTTAATAGAAGGCTCCTAATATATTGTTTCAAAGGCAGATGAAAAATATTAAAAATCCTTAGTCACAATTTTTTTTTATAAGCATTTAAAGTTCAAAAATTTACAAAATATGGAAAAATCACGAAAATTAGCAAATTATTTTGAGTTAAGAATTTGTAAAAATTTTTCTTTTTAAATCTAAGATTTGAAAATCTAATACAAGATTACTCATAAGATTGTCTACCTTTATCAATAAAAAAATCTCTACTGGAAAGTCAAATTAAATTTTTATGAGCGTTTGAAATTCAAATTTTTACAACATTGGATATTCACTCGATTTCTCATGTGGCAATTTCCTTTTTTTGTTGTAATTAAAAAACGAATTACTGTAGATACATGAAAATTTCACTGAATGTTTATATTAGCATTTCCTATACACCATACAATTTTGAAAATATTTTGACTCTTTTTGAGCCGTTTACGGACATTTTCAGTTTTCAATTTTTTTAGTTTTTTTTTTCTATAAATATCAATTAAGTTTTATCTGTTGGGCCAAAAAGTGTAAAAATTTAATACAAGGCTCCTGATATATTGTTACAATATCAGTTGAAAAATATTAAAAATACATATGCACAATTTTTTTTTATAAGCATTTTAACATCGAATTTTGACAGAATTTTTCAAAATCTCGAAAATTATTAATCATCGTAATTAATAAATTATAAAATGTTCAGTTTTTATAGCTAAGGATTGAAAATTTAAAACAAGATTCTACGTAAGTAGTTAATTCTCTTACCGAAAAATCTAAAAAATATACAATCACAGTTTATTTTTATAGTCATTTTATGTTCAAATTTGGACGAAATTTCATATTAAAAAACCTAGTTATTTTGTTGTGATTATATAATATTATTCGTGGGTACGGGGTACCTACTTGAAACTTCTAAAGTGTATTATTATATATCTATGATAGTATCAGGGTTTGTTATTGATGTTGATGTATAACGTGTTATAAGTACCTAATGGATATTGTGATAATGTGATATGATTAATTTAGAATTTATTAAAGGTAAATTTTTTTTTTAATACCATAGATATGTATATAATTTGTCTTAAACCTAGACTGACATACCGTCTTCGCTCAGAATCGTTTTTCTTATACAATGATATTGAATCATTGAATTCAAATTTAATAGCATCCATTATACAGTGACCCACTTGTGACCTACAGTACAGCAGAGCGACATCCACTTACCCACCTTTTTATTGATAAAGGTAGACAATCTTATGAGTAATCTTGTATTAGATTTTCAAATCTTAGATTTAAAAAGAAAAATTTTTACGAATTCTTAACTCAAAATAATTTGCTAATTTTCGTGATTTTTCCATATTTTGTCAATTTTTGAACTTTAAATGCTTATAAAAAAAAATTGTGACTAAGGATTTTTAATATTTTTCATCTGCCTTTGAAACAACATATTAGGAGCCTTCTATTAAATTTTCAAGCTTTCGCAACCAACAAATAAAATTTTATTGATATTTTTAGAAAAAAAACTAAAAAAAAATGGAAAATGAAAATGTCCCTAAACAGTTCAAATTAAATCAAAATATTTTGAAAATGTTATCGTGTATAGAAAATGCAAATATAAACAACCACTGAAAATTTCATGTATCTACGGTTATTTGTTTTAAAGTTACACCAAAAACCAAAATCGATTTTTTGGAAAACCGATTTTGCGTAAAAATTCCCGTTTTTCCTTAATTTTTATGTTGTTTTTCCCGGCGCTCTTGAAAACTACTGGGAAATTTAAATTTTGACCTCCCCAATGCACCAACGATATTCACTTTCCAATCGAACAAGATACTGAAGTCGAAAATCGAAGCATTATTTCGACTACTTATCGTGTACACAGACACAAAAAAAATAAATAAAAAAATAAAAAAAAAAACACACATCATTGTAAAATCAATACATTCATCGTTTCACTCAGAATCTAAAACACATTCTAATAGATTATCTGATAAATAAAAAACTAAAATAATTATTATTAAAAAGTGATAGATGTTTTTTTATTTATTTTCTAATTATTTTAGGGAACCGATATTTATTATTTTTATCTCAATGGTTTGAGGAGGATTGATAAATTAATTTTGAAATTCGCAGAAACAAAAGTGACTTTATTGATTTCAATATTGTTGATTTAAATTTAACTGTAAGCAAATAGTTGTTGAGTTTGTTACCATTATAGTGCGTTTTATGGTCCCCTGCACACAAATCGCACTTGACAAGCTGATGCAGAAATTGTGTACATAAGTTTAACTAATGCAACTCTTTGTATATTCCACAGAGTGATTGATGCATATTATGAATTGTTTCTCTAAAATATCTGTATCTCGTAAGCTTGGTAGTTATCTCGTTGAAGTATAAAATCCATATTTCCAAAGATATTAAATGCTATATAGCCTATATTATTATTATGTATTTACATAAATATAAACTAGATTATTTGATAAATTCGGTCACTCAAATTTGTTAAGGGGATTCGATCCAGCGTATTTATTTCATGATTTAGACCTAAAAGCCTGACAAAAATACGCCTACTTAGAATTATCAGATTTCAATTCTGTAAAAAGATTCGAGTTCATTGACAATTTTCCTAGGTTATTGTGGGAATCAATTTTCGATATTTTTTTTAGAATTCACGTTAAATCATACTTCGATTTCTCAATTTTTTGAAAATTGTTTGTGTCTTTCTTTAAAAAGTTAAACAGTTATTCAAAAATCGACTCCCACAATAACCTAGAAAAAAGAACGATGAATTAAAATATGTTTACAGAACTAAAATCCGATCATTCTAAGTTATCGTATTTTTGTCAGGCGTTTAGGTCTCAATTGATTGAAATTAGTTTCTCGTTGGAACAAATATTTTATTATGTGACATGTGCATGCGGGTGCGAACCACTGATTCCGAACGTATCTACGCACACTACTGATCATTTACTTCGCACACAAACACACTGCGAAACGACTATAATACATCGAATTGCCTATATACGACCCCTTATTAAATCACCGGATCGAATCCCCTTAAGTATAAAAGTATTTTCTAGACCACAAAAAGACAAAATTATAAAGTGAAAAAGTGAAAAAGTATGAATGGTTATAAATATAGTAACATAAGAAACATGTTACATTTTTCCTTTAAAACAAAATAACTGACACTGCTCGTTAATATTTAAATAAATGTAATTTCGTAAATGTGTACACCCAATATTCTATCCTTTTTTAACTTATTTGATTTCTGTACAACATTACATGCTTATGAAATGTAAACGATACATTCTACCATTATTATTGTATTTTATTCTAAGTCCTTATTATGTCTTGTTATTATAAAAACATCCAAATGATTATTCAAAAATGGTAAAATTAACGAGTTTAGAGACACGGTGCTCTACCTACATTAAATTGCCATAAAAGACATTTTTTGATAATGGTTTTCATTTATAATTTAAATTTTCTTAAGATGACTAATCCAATTTCATTGAGTTTTAATGATAAAATTATTCGTTGACCGTAATCGAACAAATCATAACAAAACACGCGTGAGAAATTTTATTATGTTTTTGTTCATGATTTAAAATAATATGTTGTAATGTCTTGGCTTTATGATTATATTTTGTTATTAGAAATGTAATATCTGCATTTATATTACTTTTTTAATAAAGTTTATTAGTTTATTTTTGTTTTTCGGCTATTTTATTAATTTACTTAAACATAATTCTGTGTCATGTTTTTGCGATTTGTTTTATACTTTTAATTTCCTCATGTCATATCATAACATATCACATCATATCATTATACACTGCCTAATTACTAAAAGTTGAATGGCTTGGAAAACCATTGGGAAATATGGAACACCCAGTTTACCTAGAGATCACACTGGACAGAACTCTTACGTTCAAAGAGCAGCGTAAGAAAACTAAAATGAAAGTTGAAGCAAGAAACAATACCTTATACAGAAACTAGCAGGTAGCAAGTGGGGTGCAACTCCAAACACGATCCGTACTACTGGACTAGCACTTTATTTCTCCGATGGCGAGTATGCTAGCCCAGTATGGAACCAATCTAAACATACAAAACATGTTGACAAGGCCCTTAATGAGACCTGTAGGGTAATAACCTGGTGCCTTTAACCAACGCCACTTAAATATATATCCATTAGAAGAGATAGGTCCACCAAGAATACGAAGATATGTGCATGCATGCATGGAGTGAACCAAGAAAACAATGGACCAAAGACACCCCATGGACCACAAAGGAGACTTAATAATCAGTTAAATCTCGAAGAAGCTTTATTGCCAATTCGACCAATATCCAGGATTCACCGGAACAACACAGAATACGAAAATGGAGAGAAAAGCTACAATGTGAAAAACCTGTCCAGCCTGCTGAGAATTTACCATGTGGAGGAAAAAAACCATGGATTATATGGAAGACATTAAATAAGCTAAGAAATGGAGTAGCTAAAACAAAAGCAAACATGATGAAATGGGGATACCAGAAAGAACCGGACATACTATGCGAATGTGGAGAAGACCAATCAGATGACCACTTATTACAATGCACACTAGCACGACCAAGATGCACGACCGACGACTTAACTTTAGCCAACGAAAAAGCAATAGCAATGGCATTTAAATTAAAATTAACAACATATTTTAACTCATAATGTTACAATATATGTTATTGTGTAGAATAGTTTCACGATTACCACATATTGAGTTATAAAAAAGTGTAATAGAGTAATAAAAAATGCGAAGTATAAGTCACATTATTGTTTGAATTTGAAGAAGAAATAATTACGAAGCTGGAATTTTCAGGTAAGGACTAAGAAAGGATTTATTAAAATTAAATTCCTCAATGTGAAGAATAGGGAATACGTAAGAAGATATCTTTGAACAGCTATATCTGAATTTTTACTAAACCAATCAGCCTGATTTTAATTTTATACAGAAGCATCCGGTTTGTAAATGAGCCATTTAATGAGAAAAGTTCAAATAATTAATTAATTAAATATAAATTACGAAATTAGTAACATACCAGTGGCGCCATCTACGTGAGTATGTTACCATCTGAGGAAACTAAATTTTATTATTTTCGTTATTATTTCTTAAGGTTTTAGTTGTCATGGTTAAGAATTATTAACAAAAACATATTTATGATTCATAGATTTTCCTGGGAGAGGAATAATATTGGGTATTGTGCTACTGGAAGGAGTTTTTTTTTTGCTACAAATCTCATCTTGCCAAATTCTATGATCTTTTGGATCATATACTTATGCAGCTATAAATAATATTATTATAGCCTGTTAACATATAAACAGTTGTCCTATAATTTATAAATATGTTATAACAATTACATATAAATGTGAAAACTGAAAATATTTAAGTCCAAATCTGAAGTCTTTGATGATTTTTATTTCATTATTTACAGAAACATACCTACCTACCAAAAACTACTGAGAACTAGCTGTAAATTCTACAGTAATTTGTAGTTCTTAATTTATTTTTTAACCTATTGGGAAATTCCAATAATTTCTACTTTCAAAGTAACATCTGTGCAGTTTTAGTTTGATAGAAACGCTACTATTGAAACTTTTTTATCTAATACATTTTTCAACCAAACTCGAGTGATCACAGAAACGGACAAAAATATATATGTATAAAAAAAAAACAGTGTACCTACCTACCTAACTTAATAAAGTGTATATTCCACAAATATTCTAAAAGTATGATACGAACTAATTTATAACTATAATTGATCAACTGATTAAATAAATATTATTCTGTGCAAGATTCTCATCTTCATTTTTCGTTGGTTTGTATTAAATTATTGTTGGTAATTGATGTGAAAAATATTAACAAGTATACCGTATAGAAATTTAAATATTATTTCAATCGACTAATAAAACTGTTTTTATTCATTATTGTAATAGAAACTTATGTTGTTATTTCTAAGCGATGATCCTGTTTTCCATTTTATCTATTATTACTTCCGAACAGTGTCGGAATTATCTAGATAAAATTATTTCTTAAATTATCTTATCTAGATTAAAATAATTAAACCATCTAATTTTTCATCTAGGGAAATGTAATGGTTATCTGTGGCAATTTATCTAGATAAATAATATAATAATAAGAATATTTTTAAATACTGAATTAGCCAATAATTTAAGAGAACCGAGTAGTGATTCCAAATTCCAATATTAGTATAGTTAAAAAAGAAATGTTTACTGAAACATTGTCAGTTTTATTTTGTTAATTTATTTTTATTTAAGTTATATTAAGAATTAAAATTGTATATTATTTTAGTTAAGAAATGAAATTAAGGATTTATTAATTAATAAATATTACCTAATTGGTAATTAATAATAAAGTGATAATATAATTTAAAAACAAATTGTCTATTTTTTTATCTAGATAAATGTATGTGTATTTTTATATCTTATCTTATCCAGATAATTTTTTGTTTATCTTTTAACAACACTGCTTCCGAATCAAGTTTGTGAATAATATAACTTTCAATATTATGTATAATTAAGAGATTAGTAAGCCAATCCCTTGTGCCATTCAGGACAGAGCTTTAATTCGGTGCATGGCTGAAAATTATCTTTCACGAGATGTACAACTTATATGGTTGACAATAGTATTAATAACACAAATTGAACAAGACGGTAGAAATTTTTGTGAAATTGCAAAAATTGATACAAAACGATCTGATTGCAAACATAATACTATGCACTTAACTAATATGGCTATGCACATAGCAAATTTATATAATAGTAATAGGTGCTATTGGTGCCACCGGAAAATAAAAAAAGTATGCTCATAATGATTAATATAGGATGTCAAGTAAACTCATGTACAAATAGTATGCATTTTGTTGAAATTAATATTATATTCTTACCGTTCGCTCGCCTAAGTTTCTGACACGACAATGAAGATAAGCTGTGCTTCCTAATGGCACAGTGAGGTTAGTTTCTGTGGTATTGTCCAAAAGTGGCTCCGTGAGCTTTTGAAATTCATCAACGCTTGAATACCATAGTTGTTGCCATTCTGAGTTACCAGATCCTCCTGGTTGTCCACTTTTACTTTTTGGACTGGATATTTCTCGTTTTTCTGTAAAAAAAAATAATGAATATTTTTTTATAAGTACATAATTCGATTCTTTGACAAATTTTAAAATATAGCTTTAAGATGTACAACGTACATAATACATACATAATACGTACGTAATACATTTATAAATGTTGGTTATCTTCCAAATCATTATTAAATTACTTGTTTTTCATCGTCAAATGATTAAACAAAAACGTTTGATATCAAAAGTAAATTATAATTTAAAAGAAAATAATTTGGTTAGAGATGTGCATTTACTTAATACCATAACAATAATGTTCTTAATTACACGTGCATAATAATTAATTACGATTTAACAAAGGACCTTAAAAAAAACCGTTATAGATGTAATTGTACAACCTATTAAATATTATACTACATCAATTATAACGAAAATGATGTTATATCTGTTCATTCAATACACATATCAAATGCACAATAATTATTTAATATATTATAATATAACGATAATCAATATTATATAATATAAATTATTACACATCGTTTATAAGTTAAAACAAAAAGGAATACAAGTGTTCATTTCCATAAACAATATTATGTTTTCACATAAAAAATAATAAACAAAATTAAAATGTATTGCATTTTAATAACAATTATTATTTTATAAATAGGTATAGGAATATTTTCTAATTGTGTATTATTTGGACTTGTAAATCATAAACGAGGTAATTGAATTTCAAGCATCCATCGTCAATTGACTCACCATACCTTCACCGTTTAAATGGAATTCAATCAGACAATGTCAAAAGCATTCTCATTATCGAGGGCATTTTCAGCTGGGTTTGAACGGAGAAATAAAATAAATAAAAAATCTACTTCATTACGAAATGACGCGTAGGCTCAATCGATCCATTTTCCCGGGATTTAATTTTTGTTCGAGTTAGAAAGGCTGTTGTCGATTAATGGATCATTAGTTTTTTTTTTTTGTAACAGCATGTTCCTTACTAGATTAACTAATGTATCTTAGAATCTTTTAATAGTTGTCATGAAATCGTGAATTCACAAAAGAAATAGCTGAGATTCAAAATGAGCAATTTCTGAGTAGTAGCATGTTGCCTGCGCTTTACGAGACATTTATATGGTGGTGTTTTTCAATAATTAGGTAGTTGAAGACAATAATTATTTCAACAGTTGTAATAATTGCAAATATTTGATTATTTTAAATAAAACACAAGTTTAAAAATAATGTACCTATTTTACAAGTTGTGTGTGAGAGTGACGGGATGATATTCAGTACTCGATGGCTATGGTACATCTGAAATGGTGATACAGCTGGTTTCCTTATAAAGTGGTATTCCGTTAAATTTTCTTAAACCGGAGTCCACGGAATTTGGCAAACGCCCTTGTATTTGCAAAATATACCCTGCCATGTGTCACTAACGCAGTCGTCATTTCGTACGTTTCTAAGAATTGCAACAGTAATATTATACCATTCAAAAGTACATTTAAATAATTTTCGTAATCATTGAACAAGACGTTGTATCGTTTAGCCATAGCTCTGGGCTGCCAGTCATTACATTAGTATAGTTTTCGGATTCACGACAATTGAGAGTGTAACCACTGAGCGCTGCGACAATTAAGCGCTGAGACAATTGAGCGAAATTTAAACCTCAGTATAAGTTATAGTATGTTATATAATATGTTTATTGTAAATGTTTATGTAAATGTATAATTTATATTTAGTCATCGTATGCTTAATAAATAATAATACATTACGAGTCAAGACAAAATATTAAATAAAACATTTATAATAATAATTTTAAAAAAATAAACTAAGTCATTGTAAGTTATAGTTTTTAAAATTTTCTCTGCTCTGGTTGTACATATTATAATAATTCAAGAAAAATACAATAAAAGAAAGTGATACTGAAAAATCGTTATATCAATTTGACCCATCAAAACATTGACTGAGTGACCGTTTCATTATATTATTTATATTTCAAAATACCTACCTATCAACATTTTATTTTTTTTAGTTATAACTACTTATAAGAGAACTTATGCTTACAATATAATTATTATATGATGCCCAAACTAACTTGAAAAACGTACACAGTATATCAGAAAATAATTATAAATATATTGTATAAAACTATTAAATATTAAAATATGTATTCAATTATACTCTAATAACTACCAAAATATACTATTAAAATATTCTATAAAAATAAAACAATAAAAAGCTGTGGTGGTCACGAGACCCCAGCAGAAACTATGTTTTCAATAGAGAAAAACATATTTTTTCGACTGAACATAACGTGTACTTATTTCTTATAAAATATTATAACATTTTCACTTAGGGGAGAGCTGGACAGATTTGAATTAAAATTAAATAATTCAAAATAATTTGAACTCTAACATTCCTGTTAGATTCTTATATTATTTTAACATCATATGTTATTATTTAAACCCTGTAATATTATCAAATAGTTAATAACTTATTAAAAAGTGTAAAACACAATGTATGTAACTTTTTATTCATATGTGCCCCATAGTAGGGGTACTTTTGAATCTAAGTGGTGCACATTTGAATGAGTCTATATATTAAAAAAATTAACAAGCTTTAAAGTACCTATAGGTAGTAGTATTATTTTAGTGAATTCACTCAGTATATTATATAATAAACCTTGAACACAATAATTTTAACTTAAATATCCGTTGATCACAGATCGCGTGAGTTACTCGAAGCTATTAATATTACTATCGGACATGAGTGTTTTGCTAGATACAACTATACAAGATGCTATATTGTGGACTATTCGAAATAATTATACTGTATAAGAAAATGTATATTGTAAAATTAAAAAATATATATTCTAAAATGTATATTGGTATAAATTACTTTCTAATAAGTATAAAATTATTACATAACAAATTCTTTCTCTAGTAGAAATAAAATATAAAAATTAACAGTACTTATGGTAAAAGTAGGTAGTTACTTACCAACCTACTTGTGAATAATAAAAATAACAAATTAAATTAATAAGTATTTAAATTATTCCATAATCAGTCTTATAAATGACATCACTATGTAAAGTAACCCCACTACGGAATATTCAATTGTACCCTACAGTACAGGTTTCAATATATTTATCAATAACAACTGTACACTGAAGTACAACACAATATTCAATTATATCCTATTTTAAAGTATGCAATACCTATTTTAATTTAGTATGTGCAGCTAAATACCTACTTAATGAATGTTTTTATTTTTTTTTAAATCTCTTAATAAATTATGAATAAATAAATAAATAAAAGTTAAAAACCGATTTTCTTTTTTCGTTATAAATATTGATGACAGATAGCTAATAAACATAATAACACATATTGGGTACAGAGTAGACGAACCGTCCGCATTTTAACTGCACCTAATTTCTCACTAAAACGAGTACGATGAACCATTTTAAATAAACAAAATAGGAAATATTATAATATTATATTTTTATGTCAAATGACAAAACACAGAAAATAAAGGCTTAAAATAAACATAGACCTTAATATACTAAGTAGTACTTAATATATTATTAAGGTTTGTGAAAATAAACAACGAACTATTCTTTACAGAAATTATTTGCCGTTATCTTGTTTACATTTCATGAATATCGAAGGAGTTCATAAAATAATTTTTGTACCACGTCTTTGGTATTCCCTAGTTAGCTTTGTCCCTCTCCATTTTTTTGTCATTAACCCCCCTCATAGCTTCAATACATTCTAATATTTTATTTTAATTAAATGATAATTTATAATTTATATATTATATAATGCAAATTTTTTAAACGATTGGTAAAATAAAAGGGTGTGGTATTTAAGGATTTGAATTTCTCTTTATCTTAAAACCAAGAACTATTATATGATTCTCAATTCGTTGAAATGTCTTAAAAACGTACACAATTTTAAATATGCTCTACAAATGCAATTATTAAAAAATATTAAAATGTTGTGTACAAAATCGATAAATTATGATTCAAATGTTGGTATAAACTAGCTATTTTTATAACCAACCAATGAAAATATGAAAATGCATACACATTTTGGCCTTAACTATTAACATTATTAAAGATAAAAAATATTGTAATTTAACCCAACTACAGTGAGCGCATTGTGTTTCGTGTATGTATTTATCCTACAAGTATTCATTACACTGTAGCTGTATGTGGATTTTTAGACATTTTTGGTTTTGCGATTGGATAAAAGTTAGTATTGATATAGACGTTATTAGTGTATCATTACAATATAAGCGTCGTACACTGTCTAAATGAGAACATTGGATATTGCACGCAATATTTTTATTGTAATAAATACCCAATGAATAGACAAGTATCGTCTAAATTATGTGAGAGTTCAGCAAAATTATAAACTATTAAATGTAAAATATACCTTAAACAATACATTATAATATGTATAGTTTATAGTATACGTCATATAGAAATAAATTTATTCAGCTGCAGTATAATAAAAAATAAAAATGCATAATATATTGCTTGCCCATAAATCTACGAAAATAGTTTAACATACAAGCAGCTATTTTCAAGTTATTTATAGCAGTTTGGCAGGAAATATTGCAGTAATGTCACTCTAAACTTGCTGTAACTTTAATGTAATAATATGTGATAATATTTCTTTTTACGAATCACTGTTGTAGTAATCGTCACCAGAATGATTTGGCACTGATATGGCAGGTGTGTAACCATAAAGCTTGCAAAGAAGAATAACGAAATTGTTTCAATAATAAATGTAACGTTATTAGATATGTACCTAACGTTACTCTGTTTATTTCCAAATAACTTTCATCACTTATACATTATACATAGGTATTTTATTATATCCCCCCTCTCTCTCTTTCTATATACGTATACTATACATATAATAATATAATATACTCAAAGCAATATTCATATAATAAATTGTTTACTGTACCAAAGTTAATTCTAATAAAATTATATACCACTCAGTCATAACATTCGCAAGAAAATGTCTACCTTAAAGTCAAATTAAATTTGTGTGAACGTTTGAAATTCAAATTTGCACACTATTGGATAGTCACCCGATTTCTCTTGTAGCTTTTTATTATCTTGCTGTAATTATAAAACGAATAACTGTAGATACTTGAAATTTTCACCAAATAATTTTTTTTTTTTATCAATTCCGGTCTATAGGTAAGTACTTGATAACATTTTCAAAAATATTTTGACTGATCTCGAGCTGTTTAAGGATATTTTCAATTTTAGATTCTGAGATCTTTGAATCTAATCTAATCTAATCTCTCCGATTAATGTATTGATTTTACAATGATGTGTATTTTTTTTTAATTTTTTAATTTTTGGGTTTTTGTTCCCATCGTTTGGGGCTGTACAACTGCTTTGATTTTCTTCAATAGTTTCTTCTTTGGTGGGAAAGTGAATCTAGTTGGAGCATTTTGGAGGTCAAAATTTGAAATTCACAATCATTTTCAAAAGCGCGCGGAAAAACAACATAAAAATTAAGGAAAAACGGGAATTTTGTGTAACTCTAAAACGAATTGACGTATATATATTTAATTTTCACTAGTCGTTTATATTCAAATTTTCCATTCGTGATACAATTTTAAAATATTTTGATTTGTTTTGAACTGTTAAGAGACATTTTCAGTTTTCCATTTTATTAGTATTTTTTCTATGAATGTCAATAAAACTTATATATTAGGTAAAAAATCTTGAAAATATCTAGGTTAATAATTAAATCTAGGTTCCTACTATATTGTTACAATGACATTTGAAAAATATTAAAAATCCTTAGTTACAGTTTTTTTTATAAGCATTTAAAGTTCAAATTTTTATAAAATTCTGAAAAATTACGAAAATTAACAAATTTGAGTTCAGAATCCATACAAATTTTTCTTTTTAAATTTAATATTTGATAATTTAATAGAAGATTCATCATAAGTTTGTCTAACTTAATCAACAAAACAAATGTCTACAAACAAATCAAATTAAATTTTTATGAGCGTTTGAACTTTGAATTCTTATTTTTACAAGATTGGATATTCACTCGATTTCTCGTGTAGCGATTTTGTTATTTTCTTGTAATTCAAAAACGAATAACTGTAGATACATGAAAACTTATATTTTCAAAAAGCGTGCAGCCTACATCAATAATTTAACGGCACAAAATAAATTACTTTGATCAGAAATGGTAAGCACGAGTTAGCTATATAAGCCTATATATTAGCCTACCTAGCTATATAATATAGTATAATTTTACGATGTATGAATACGCTACACACGGTGTAATAATTATCGTGGATGCCTTATATCCGTTGCACTCAGTTACTTAAAGTACTAACGATCCTAAAAACATGACCTCAGGGACAGTAAAATCAATCACATATGAGAAAAATTAGATTTAATAGATAAGAAGTTTATTATTCATAATATTAGTGAAAGCGTATATACAAAAAGCATCTTGCAGTGTTTGATATTTCACACACACTCTTACTCTCTAATTTTACTCCTCTCCCCATATATTGCAAGACATTTAATTTTAAACATATCTGAACATATATGTTAGAATACTTCACGAAGCATGGACAGAAGTAATTGGAACTTATAAATATTTAAATATTTTAACTAAAGATCAACTTATCTAAAACTATAAAGAAACACTAATGAAAACTTCGTTGTTTCATTATCCTAAATAAAATTAATTAAAATATTCTATATAGTATAGTCGTATAGACAAATGTTTTTTATGTATACTAACATTGTTAGACATTGTGCAATTTTCTTTTCACGATTACCAACCTATCAATATATTATCAACAATTTCTTCTACTTATAGTATAAATACAATATTTTTATGAAGTTACTTAGGTCCTAATATTTGAAAAATATATAACTCATTAAAATATAATACTATAATATTATAGGTAAGTCATTATTACTATATTATATTATACAATCGCTACACAACTTAATGTCTTCACTTTTTAGCTTACGACTGAATTAGTTTAAATTTATGTAACTGAATTACAAAATATAGAGTACCTAAATTCAGGGCCGTCCCGAACAACAATTCATGGGGGGGGGGGGGGTAGATTTATTAATTTGCCGACTGAAAAATTTTTTTCTCGCTTCGCTCGAATACGTTTTCTACCATATTTATATTTATATTATTATTTAATTTATACCATTTATTTATGACCATCAGGGTTTCTTAGACAAATCCCAACCCACAAACACACATGTAATGTGTCCCCTAACCAACCGTAATTCCCCTCACAAATAGTTGCCAATGGTTAAGACCAATAAAAGAAGAAAAAAAATTCTTTACTTTATTAGTTGCTCATATGAAAATAAAAATATTAGGTACCTAACAAATAAAGACCCAAAGCGCACCCCCCAGCGTCGGCGGAAGGGCAAGGTAGAAGGGGCATCTGCCCAGGGCCCCTCGCCTTGTAAAGTATTTGATAATTTTGTTGACCTCATGAATTAGGCACTCTAATACAGTCATAAGGTTAGACTTATGAGTTATGGTATAATTTATTTATAATCTTAAAAAATAAATTGAATACATATTTAAATTATAAAAGCGATTTAGTAAAAAAACCCAAATTTATCATTCAAGTTAAGGGGCAGACACAAAATAGAAGTCCCGGGCTCCAAAGTTCCTAAGTAAGGCTCTGGATATACTTAACCGTACATTGGACAAGAAAACTTTTTTCTACATTTGTTATTCTACTATTTATAATAGTCAATATTATAGGTTATTATAATATTTTGGTCATAATATATAGGTAGGTCGTAGGTATTAGGTATTCATATTAAAAAAAAAGGTGGGTAAGTGGATGTCGCTCTGCTGTGCAGTAGGTTACAAGTGGGTCACTGTATAATGGATGCTATTAAATTTGAATTCAATGATACAATATCATTGTATAAGAAAAACGATTCTGAGCGAAGACGGTATGTCAGTCTAGGTTTAAGACATATTATATACATATAACTATGGTATTAAAAAAAAAAATTGACCTATAATAAATTCCAAATTAATCATATCACAATATCCATTAGGTACTTATAACGCGTTATACATCAATAACAAAATCTGATACTATCATAGATATATAATATAGTGTACTTTAGAAGTTTCAAGTACCCACGAATAGTATTATACACTCACAACAATATAACTAAAATAGGTATGCTAGGTTTTTTAATATGTAATTTCGTCCCAAATTTGAACTTAAAATGTCTGTAAAAAATAACTGTGCTCATATATTTTTTAGATTTTTTGGCTACAGTATGAACTATTTATGAGAATCTTTTTTTTAAACTTTCAATCCTTAGCTATAAAAACTAAATATTTTATAATTTATTAATTGCGATGATTGATAATTTTCGAGATTTTGATAAATTTTGTCAAAATGCGATCTTTAAATTGTGCCTATGTATTTTTAATATTTTTCAATTGCTATTGTAACAATATATCAGGAGCCTTGTATTAATTTTTTACACTTTTTGGCCCAACAGATAAAACTTTATTGATATTTATAGAAAAAAAAAAACAAAAAAAATTGAAAACTGAAAATGTCCGTAAACGGCTCAAAAAGAGTCAAAATATTTTCAAAATTGTATGGTGTATAGGAAATGCTAATATAAACATTCAGTGAAATTTTCATGTATCTACAGTAATTTGTTTTTGAATTACAACAAAATAAGGAAATCGCCACATGAGAAATTGAGTGAATATCCAATGTTGTAAAAATTTGAATTACAAACGCTCATAAAAATTTAATTTGACTTTCTTATAGAATTTTTTTTTTTGATAAATGTAGGACATCTTATAAGGAATCTTGTATTACATTTTCATATCTTAGATTTAAAAAGAAAAATTTTTATGAATTTCTAACTCGAAATAATTTGCAAATTTTCGTGATTTTTCCATATTTTGTCATTTTTTGAACTTTAAATGCTTAAAAAAAAACTGTGACTAACGATTTTTAATATTTTTCATCTGTCTTTGAAACAATATAGTAGCCTTGAATTAAATTTTCAAGTATTTTTACTCAACAAATAAATTTTTATTGATATTCATAAAAAAAAAAACTAATAAAATTGGAAACTGAAAATGTCCCTAAACAGTTCAAAATAAATCAAAATATTTTGAAAATGTTATCTTGTATAGAAAATACAAATATAAACAACCACTGAAAATTGCATGTATCTACGGTCATTTGTTTTAAAGTTACACCAAAAACCAAAATCGATTTTCTCGAAAACTGATTTTGCGTAAAAATTCCCGTTTTTCCTTAATTTTTCTTTTGTTTTTCCTGGCGCTTTTGAAAACTACTGTGAAATTTAAATTTTGACCTCCCCAATGCACCAACAATATTCACTTTCCAATCGAACAAGATACTGAAGTTGAAAATCAATGCATTATTTCTACTACTTATCGTGTACACAGACACAAAAAAAAATAAAAAAAAAAAAAAACACACATCATTGTAAAATCAATACATTCATCGTTTCACTCAGAATCTAAAATAATCACATAATATTAAAATTATAATAAATAGAAGACTAAACAGTTAATTAATAATTTCTAGTAGGTAGCTACAGAACACGTTACCACTAACCTCGGACGAATAGTCGAATAGACGAGTAGTCAGTAGACGACAACTGATAACCATCGACTGCAAATGTGCAACAAATTTCAAGAATGATAAAATAATATTTTATATTACCAAGAATAAGTCAATACATACGACTACGGGTAACAGTTTACATACTTACGTGTTGTACAACAGTCGCGCAATGCACTAGTAGATAGTAGATAAACACATCTATTTTTAGCATTCGGTGTAATCGAAGTGTCGACGTCGTCGTCGTCTTATCTTTTATAGAAATATAATATTATATACAAATATATTATTTTGAAAATAATAAAAATACTATTAAAATACTGACGATGCCAAATTGCCGACAACTTTTACCAAGTGTCCAATTTGCCGACTAAATATTTAAAAAATCATGAGTGGGGGGGGGGGGGGTTAGACACCCCCCACGCCCCCCTCAAAGGACGGCCCTTTACCTAATAGCTAAATATATTGTTTTTAAACCATTCTATTGAAGTTAGTAGGAACCTATTTAGTATTTAGCAATACAATACCTACTCAAAATATTAGACATTTCTGTTTATTATTATAAGTATTCTTATATAATGCATACAAAGTTCCAATAACTATAATGACGTCAACAAATTGAAAACAAACTAATAATAATACACTTTATTATAATACCTTGTTACCCGCGTATCTTTATTTTCATACAATATTTTCTTAGTTTGAAGAGTATAAGGCTAAGATACATAAAATGATATGTTCCATATAAATACAACTTGAATTTTGATGATATAAATTGTCCAATCATCGATGTATGTCTATATAATATATTATACCCATAGATATTGTTTAAACAAAATCAATAATATAACATAATACGTTGATTCCTATAATATTTTCAATAATATGGTTGAAATAAGAAAATACTCTCATAAATAATAAATACTTGGTATAAATAACAAATATTTAATGGTTGATATTATTTATTTTCCTTAATACACCGTTAAATTAATCAAAAAAATCTCTTGCACGGGGTCACATTGTTTTCCTCCATGGGACGCAGCCATCGTCATAATAATTACAAAGCTTAACACACCACGTGCCAGCACTATGGTGAAACGACTAATTGGCAGTAATTAAAAAAAAAAAAAAAACAATAAGCTAAGGGGCTACGGTGTAGCATTTGCATTTTTCGAGCAATGACTGGTAAATTCTTTTTGTTTTAAATATTTTTATTATGGTTTTTTTTCCTGCAGTCCGCTAACTTTATTATTCCTTTTAATTTCCTTTCTCACGCAAGGGATAAAATGTTTTCCATTTGAAAACTGGACTAAGATTTTTTCAGCGTTCATAATATGTTTAAGGTTTTATTTTTAAATGTATTTATCCAATTCTAATCGCATGGTATGTATTTTTGATTTTGTCTTCTATTATTATGTTTTGTGTGAGTAACTCTTCGTTTCAGATGGTAAGTTAAATAAAAATAAAATATGCTGGTGTGGTCTATTAAAACGAAATATTATTATTTATTTTAGAAAGCACTTTGTAAAAATATAAAAATATAATGTTTTATATACATGTAATACGACTATAAAATAATATTTATCAGCTCATCAGAATACAAATGAGATATTATATGTATTATTAAATACAGGCAGGGTTAGTTTCCCAAAATAACTCATAATTTAGTAGAAAGAAAGAAACATCAACTTACTCTTTGAATTTTGTAATAGAAGCAGATTATATTTCAGTCTATTTCATATACCTTTATCAATACACAAATTACTGAGAATATTATAAATTATAATATTATTCAACAAAGTTTTAAAAATATACTTGAACATTATTAAATAACAAATATGTACGTTATATTAAATCGATGATAATACTATTCACATCAATTATTCATTATAAACAATTGTTTGAGATAATGTTATGTTTTTTTTTTTTTTTGGCTCAATTACAAAACCAAAGGAAACAATATTTTATCGTAAATATAATTGTGTGGAGTAACATTTTTTAAATAATTTAATCAATATCAAAAACCCCACTATAAGAAATACTATTACACTCATACCTATATATTATTATTATTATTAATTTTAATTACAACGAGAAGACAAAGCATTTTCAAAAATTATCAAACTTATTATCTAGTATATGGATAAACTTACCCAAGTATTTAAAAATTTATTATTTTCCCTTGTGCTTTGTAATGTATTTTCTTAGAATAAGTCAAAGAATAAAATTAGAGCATGATTCGCATTAAAATTGTTATTTTTCAATTTCGCACAAAACTTATCAAGGTTTATAAGGAATAAGGAAAAAAAAGTTGACATGTATATAACAGTACTGACTACTGCTGAATGGTTTAGTACATGTCAAGTGCACCTCGTTATTGAGTAGGTTCCTGTAATTTATGTGTTAAAATTTAATTAAATGGTAAATCATTGAATACTATTAAAAGCGATTCAAAATTGTTGATTTTCTTATTGATCTATTGATAAAAGTAATGACATATTATTTATATCGTGCCTAAAATAATACATTGTCATAAGCTTATTATTTTATTTTAGAAGAATTTACCATTAGTTTTTATGAAATAATTTATCCCAGATAGACACACACATTTGAGCTTGTTTGTAAGTAACTTAACACATCATAACTTATTGTATTGCATTTAAAATAACTTAAGTTTAGGGAAAGTGAATGTTTTAGTTAAATATTTCAAAGTAGGTAGTTGTTTACTCACCACTTTTGTAACTATTTTAGGTATTTAGTTATAAAATGTCTACAAGGTTTTTTTAGTTGACGCGTGGTGTTCCTATTACTTTTAGTCTTACTTTTGAAACCACAGTAAATTGTTGTTCAATCTCAATAATTTCAGTTTTACATTTTATTGTGTACAGCTATAAACAACAGTGCTTCTCAACATTTTATCTTGCAGTAGTACGATTCATTTTAGCTCAATTAAATGGTATTAACAACAATTATTTTCACTTTTACCAACGATAGTTAATTGAAATATTAATTACGAATATCGTTGAAAAACATTTTGTTTTATCATAAATACATTTATATTAAATTCTGATGTCATGAATTTTTGATATGTAACCTATATTAAAACAATTCTGGTAAGTATACCTTTGATTTGATTTTAATCTCAAGTTATTTAAAAATGTACTATCCATTTGATAATTAATGTGCGTTCAATACTTCAAATACCTATGCAATACAATAATACATAACACAATGTATTTGGCACTGTAATTGATAATTGCATTTTGTTGACTTTTTTAAGTAAATTAGATTTAAATACCGTGGTATTCGTTTTAACTAAACGTTCCCTCTTCCTGGTATGTTCAAACATAATAATATTGTGGTTACGTGTTTTTACGACATCTCGTTAAATTATACTTATGTATAATACAGACACAATATTATTATTGATGTACAACGTGTGACATTTCTTCGAACTTTATGGTGGTATAGAAAGTTAGTATGAATAATTTATTATTGAGTATCCAACCACGACAGCAGATGCGAGTAGTACTACAGTTTTGACGAACTTCAATGCATTAGGCACTGTAAGTAATTATGGTACTTATTGAATTTTTCAAGTAACCGAAGAAGATTTAAATGTCATGGTATTCATTTTAACTCTGAGTTCCTTATATAATATGTTTAAACATATTATTCTGGCTACATTTTTTTGCGATATCTCTTTCATTATCAAATTGTATTAATTTTAACTACGTATGCGTTCCTCGTATATTTAAACATAATAATATTATGTCTACCTTCTTTTACGATATATTGTTAAATCATACTTGTGAATAATACAAACAAAATTATTACTGTTGTAAAAAATGTCACATTTCTTCGAAACTGTATGGCGGATATTATTCATGGAAAGCTCGTATGAATAATTTAACATTGACGATCTAACCATGACGGCAGATTGTTTTGGTGAACTATAATGCATCAGGCACTATAATAAATTAATTATTGTAGTTTATATCTACTTTTTTTAGTTCAGTTGAGTTCGATTTAAATGTCATGGAATTCATTTTAACTCTGTGTTCTTAGCATATTTCAATATAATGATAATAACAATATTATGTGTACACATTTTATTTTATTTTATGATTTCTCGGTAAATCATATGTGTGCAAAATGCAGGAACAATTATTATTGTTGTAAAACTTGTGACATTTCTTCGAAATCTTATGGTAGTATAGAAAAACTCATATGAATAATTCATTATTGACGATCCAATCGTGACCGCCAAAATGGGACTGATAGCCATGGCCGTTTCACCGTGGCCATTCGCCTGGAGGACATTTTGCCGTGAGCCATTTTGCCTCTCGAAAAAGGGACATTTTCCATTTCAAAAAATTGTGTATACACTCAAATTACTTTAAATTCAACCTATGTAATGTTATATAATTATTGATATTATTTTTTTATATTATTTGGATTTTACGATGACAATTATGGCAATAACGTTTTATACAGTTCTCATCTGGCGACACAACTCATAGTAAATTAGTATTAGTATTAGTATATCGATATAATATGTTTAAAAAATGTTCAATCTGACCATGATTATTTTTATTTTCAGTTAACTGTTGGAAAAGTCCACCAAAATTCAAAAAAAAAATTGTAGATCTGGAAAGACGCTTTTTAAAAATGGTAATTACAACAATAAAACAGTAGAGACTACATTTCGTATTTATAGGGCATTGTACATATAATATTTCGCAACCATAATTATTGATTACCTTTATTATTATTTTTTTGACCATTATTATTGTATTATTTCAAAATTATGAATATGGCGAAATATAGTATAAAAATGTATTCTTTTTTAAACATTTTTATTAAAATTATGAATATTACCAAAATATTAAATGGCCACGGGCTACGGGTAAATGTCTTCCCGGCTAAACGGTTAAGTCGAAACAGCCACTTCGAAATGGCCACGGCGAATTGTCCTAGATCCAAGATGGCAGCTGATGCGAGTCTTACCATATAGTTTTTGACAAACTACAGTGCATTAGGCACTGTAAGTAATTATGGTAAGTACCTACTTTATTGAATTTTTCAAGTCAGCGATCAAGATTTAAATGTCGTGGTATTAATTTTAACTCTGGGTTCTTGAAGGTATGTTTAAACGTAATATTGTGGCTACGTTTTATTTGCAATACCTACCTCGTTAAATCAAATTGTATTCATTTTAACTAGGTATGCGTTTCTTGTATTTTCAAACGTATTATTATGTCAACCTCTTTTTACGACTATTAATTCTACAGGGCGTGAGAGTTTTTCCTGTAATACATGTTTTGTACTAAAAAACGCATCGCCTCCGACGCCCTTAAATCATACTTGTGCATAATACAAACAAAATTATTATTGTTGTAAAATATGTGACATTTCTTCGAAACTGTTTGGTGGGTATTATTCATGGAAAGCTCGTATTAATAATTTATTATTGACGACCTAACCGCGAGACAGTAAGTTGTAGATCCGAGTTGTAGGTACCCACCTACACTAGTTTTGGCAAACTGCTTTTAATGTCGTATAATATTATTATTGTTTACGATGTTAGAGGTTATATTAACATGACCTCGATATTGGCTACAAAACGAAGAACCGAACCAAACGAGAATGATTTCTCCGGTCGCAATAACGATAAAATGATATCCGTATTTTCGACGATCGTATATCACGTCGTATTATTATATATTATTTCGTGTGCGTCCGTCCGCATAAATCACACGTGACGGAGGCGACGAAACGTCAAATTCGCTTTGGTGAACCGTCCGCAGTAGGAAAGACGGTCTCGGTGGCCATTGTTATAATAATTTTTTGAAACCATCATCCCCGTGGAGGTGATTTTTGAAACTTATAGCGCAAAGGGCAGCGTCTTCGTTTTTACATGCCAATGTTTGATAATAAAATAATTATGTTCATACTATACAACACAATTGATAATTATACATACTTTTTGTGGAGTCGACTGAAAAGTCCAGGGTTTGGAGCCGAAAACATTTTTTCCATTTCGATTTTGATTTCAGATACCGGAATTTATTTAATAAGCTTTCGATTTAGGTTTCGACCATCGGTATTTATTTTTTCTAATTTCTATTGCAGTTTTGATTACCGACATATTGTTTTTTTTTCTGATTTCGGTTTCGGTTTTGAGCACCGTTAACTATCTAATTTTTTCCGTTTTTGATGTCGGTGTCAAATACTGATTTATTGTTTTAACTGTATAATTGGTGGTATAAAAAAGGTATTAAATACAAAATTCCAGCTAACATAATTTAAAATTTCTATTTTATGAAATCGTCAGCTAACAACAAAAAACGTCTTCGGATTGCCTTGTAAGTACTAATATGTTATTATTGTAACTGCCTTCATCCATGCGTTTACTCGCTAAACACATTAATTCACCCACATGTGTGTGCACCCTCAACCTCAAAACTTCCGACTCGCAGTTCTCTCCCCCCCCACATAGGTTTGATGAGGGTTCACGTGCACCGCATTTACGGTGTTATGTTTACCGCGCATGTCGGATCTACCCATACCACGGTCGGCACATAATTACAGTCGACGTCCGATGACATTTTAACCGTAATTATATTATACAACACAAGATCATACTATATTGTTGTATTATTCATACGTAGGTACTCAATTACAGTATATTCGTATAGGTAATATGGATACCTGTTCATATATTATTTGGGACCATTCACAATATAATATGGACGAACGTATTTAACCACGTCGTATACGCACTGAGATACTACTTGTCGCATGACTCGTGCACTCTGTATAACCCACAATAATATAGTCTATATAGTATAAGCTTCCTCTCACGTTCACTGTTTCAATATTATACGTTGACACTGTTTATATTTGCAATACAAACACGACGTCAAGTGGGGTGGGGGGAGGACGATAGTATTTGACGTAGGTAACGATATATAGGTGATATTATATTATAACCTTTGGAAGCGCGGATCGGGTGTGCCTTGGATTTGGATCTCTCAAAATATAGTTGTGACCTATCAATGTCACAGAACCATCTCGTCCACTCGTCAACTCACTGGACAGGAGGATACGTATTAATAATTTCATCGCTTGTACCTGTGGGCTGTGAACTTGTCGTCGTCGAAACGTATTCTGTCCGACTTGACGGTAATAATATGCAGTCCGTAATTAACATGGTACGCTTGTGCATGCCATGGCGATTTGGGGGGGGCAAGGGGGCATGCCCCGGTTATAGGTGGCAGTCCTATATATTAGTAAAATATTTAATGAGATATTAATTTTTAATTGTTCTAAGTATTAGCTAGGTCCAACAAATATGAGCTTTGTGACATCAATGTCACATAGGTTTGTAACCATCCCGTCCACTCGTTATCTACTCCCTGGGAACAGGCGATACAGCTATTGTCTTAATATATTTCAAGTCTGCTTGTCACTGTGGGTGATGACTTGTGCTCGATCGAAAACGTACTCAGTCTGTTTCCGGAACGGCTCTGACCTAAGTACATTCTATATAATCATATGCCGTGCACGTTTGCATAACCTACGATTTGTGTACGCTTTGCCAGGCATGCCCGAGAAAACCACGAGCCATCAAAATGACACCAATTAACTCAAAATAATTTATAATACGTATTCATATAATATTATAACATCACCTTATCGTACAGAGCGTCAATTTCTTATAGGTATATAGAATCGAGTATAGAGGTTTCAAAACTGAGGGGCCGTGATTAAATTTTTGGTGGGTCGCGTTTAGTTTTGAAATATTTCTATAACATGTTATTATATTTTATGTATAAATACGAGCTTATTATGATACAGCAATTATTTTCATGTTCAACTTTATTATAATTGTACACTGATGCTTGAATTTAGTTTTATTATTGATCCTGAACGATTGCAAACGTTATACCAGTGACGTGTCACTACGGTGCTGCCAGAATAAAAGTCTTTACAACTATATAAAACACACAAAAAAGAAAGCTAATTTGTATGTTCTGGGTCCTAAACATTTTCCAAAATAGGTCACACAATGAAAACTTTGGGAACTTCTGGTCAGGTTAATCACCGTGGCACGTAGACACACCAAAACTATTCGTAGAAAATAAATTTGTTTGGATCAGTACGTGATTCGAATATATTAATATATTATAAACATCAGTCTATCGAATGATTTAGTGGAGATATTTTTATTTAGTGCAGCAATACATATTATAGAATATATTATTATTTTGTGTTAATAAGTAAATATTAAAATATTGTCGTTATACATTTGGAAAGTAATATAATTGTTAATTATAGTCCACTTGCTTTGCTGCGATCGATTTTCCGTACTTCCGTAGGTCTCATAATTTCTAAGGAAATGATATAACATCCCGTAAAAAAGGTGAGACGGGAGTGAAAATGAAAATTTGAAGAGGTAATGTCCGTTAAGGGAGAGCAGGGATGGGAAAACGATTTGTTGACGGACAAATTAATCATTACTATGGTGAAATTGGATTGAAAAACATATCTGTGCTCATTTCGCCATCCCGTTCTCTAGCCCCTTAGAACTTCATTAAAATTTCATCATCGTTTTGCTTTTGCAGAAACCAATTTTACAGTGTTTTATTGATTACAATCCATGTAACTACAGATCTCGTTTTACAGGTGCGATATATTATTAAATTAACTTTAAATGATGTTGCAATTGGCATAAGCTTTTCGTTTTATACACGTCCACATTATGAATATTGTATAGAATATTATATCACGAAGGTATAGTTAATGGAACCAATGAAGTAGAACAGAAATATTTACGTTAAACATTAATACATTTATAATGAATACTGTATCCAATAAAATGCAACCGTTTTACATTATATTATTATATATTACGTCATTGCAGACCATTTCACTGTCAATAATAATAATATATATATGTATATATATATATATATATAATGTACAAAATAAATATAATGCGATTCCTAAGCACTTATAAATTATAATATATATTATATATATTATAGAGTAATTCTATAAATGGTTTTTAAGAGTAAGAAAAATGTATCCAAGATAAAAAGCAATAACTGATAGTGCATCGTAAATATGTTTAAACAGATTTTGTTAGATTTAGTGTTCTCTTGGATTGACTCCAAATATTTAACTCTTCATTATGCTCACCATTCACCGTCCTTTTTCTATATTTGTAATAGTTTTTGTAATACTGGCATCATGGTGTACTTTCATATATATTTTGTTCATTATATTTCAGTAATATTGTTTTATTCTTTAAAATTGGTCCGCAAAATGTTCTCAAAAATAAAATTAATATCTAAGCTATGCAATCTTATTAATATGCTTTTGCCTAAATCATTATTTAAATTATATTTAAACAGTGGAAATTAAACAAACAATTATTATTGTATTGGTAGAAACTCATTTCGAGGTGTGACATCAGACCCTATTAGTGAAGCATTTATGAAGCTTAATTATTATTATCCGGGCACTACCATTATTTAAGGTTAATATGGTATCATAAGACACATTTTTATGTATATAATTAATTTAATAAATAAAAACAGAATTTGTAATTTAGAGAGGAATTTTTAATTAATTTTGAATAATTAATTGTAACTTACAAAAAAACAAAAAAATAATAACAAAATATAAAACATAATTATCAGTTATCAAAATAATAAGAATTATTTTATTCACATATACCCCTCATAATATTATTATATATTATACAAAATAATCATAGGTGAGTATATTTTCGTTATGTTTGTATTGAATTTATTTCTTATTTAATAATTGTACCTATGAAATTAGAGTAATAAATTATACTCTTTTGGTATTATTTTAGATACTTTATTTCACTCATAGTAACAAGTGTATACATAAATATGAATAAGTATAATAAAGAACTAAATAGTTAATTAATATTGATACTTTTTCATTATAAGCATTCATAACAGACTATAAATAAACAGGTGAATATATTTGCTGCGACATAATATTAAATATAGTATTATAGAGTTTTGTATTGAATGTAATACCAATGTTGAGATAATATTATTTATTTGGTTTGCCAAACAACAGATATACCATGATGTGTTCAAACAATCAAACATGACTGACAATAAGTTAATGCGCAATACTACCGTCGACTATATTGTATTGCATACTTACTCTATATTATGTTTAACTCAAATACATTAATGCACATTTTAACACGTTTATTGCTTAGATATAAGGTTTAAGTCTTTTGAATAAGAAATGTCCACATTCCATACACGTCATAAACATAAAAAATAAATATTAGGCCTCTAAATATTATTTTGATGCTACACAGAATTAATAATTTTCAATTTAAATAGTACATCATCTATAATGTTCTCATATACTAGTTTGGGTTTAAAGTTTTAAACTCACATAAAATTATTAACATAATTGCATTATAAATACAGTCGATTCTCGATAACTTGAATCTCGAGGGAATAAAAACTAAAATAAATTATTTTTATTGAATTACCCGACTTATGTATTTTTTTAGTTATAATATACTTACCTCAAACATAATTTAAAAACCCTTCAAGGGGCTGGAAAAAAATCGAGTTATCGAATCTCGAATGTAATTAGCTGATGACCAACATGACGTTGCATGAAAAATATACAAGTGTACGTCTTTCATACTCAATACTCATCAAATATATCTGTGTTTGTGTTACATGATGTGACGATATCCATTTTTTTTATTCTGATATACGATCATTGACCAAAATATTTTGAGTTTTATAATATTATTCGTCGTTTAAATTGTTTCAATAACAACTTATATACAAGGAATTTTCCGATGTGAATAGACCACCATTTTTTCTGAATACATTACAATATGGTGATTTTATGAAAGTGTCCATCTGTAGTTGCAATTTTTCTTATCCGTATTGAATATCAAAATATTGTGGCCCATCACTAAAACGGTTTAACAGATGGATATTCAGTTATATGAACATTGGCAGTTACACATTACGATAGTGATCTATATTATACGAATAAATCTTTTTCGTAAATCTATGATGACGAGAATGAATAATATTTTGTCTGTCATAACGTACATTATTATGTCCCACCACAATATTTGTAAACAACTCTATCATAAATACGTTTATAAAAATGTAAGATTATATTATTATAATATTATTATTAACCACCCCACATCTTTATTTGTACTTTCTTCTAAAACTTTTAGTTCTAAAAACGTTAACAACACTTTATTTATCTTGGAATGTACAAATTACATAATATTTTGTTCAAGAAGTTTTTGAAATGTATTAATTACATTTTTACTAATGCGCGTTAGGTACTATAATGTCCCGATTCGGTGATATTGTTATATATTTTTAATTAATTTTGAACCCATTATTAAACGATATATCTGAGTTTTGCGTTCAAATTCAATTTATATAATTATAGTATATACAAATATCATATATAAAATAAAATATAATAATATACAAGATTGTCCATTTATAATAATTATTTTATACACAAAAATCGAATTTCAAACGAATAATTAATTAGTAAACTTATATAACTATTAAGTATATACATTTTGAGCAAACTAAGTAGTGGGCCAACATTTTGAGAGGTACCTCTGTCCCACTATAAAATACATTGCTCACATAAACTTAAAAAAACTTAAAATACTTATTAACTACACGTTTGATATTCGATTCTTATGTATAAAATTACACCTAAAAATATGCAGCTAAGGAGTATAATATTATTAAAATGTATGTTGTAGCAAACTTAAAAAAATAATGAGTGGAAAACTTAAATTGATAATCCTGTTTCATATATTATAATCACAACTTTTGTAAAAAAATATTCAAGTTTATTTAGTATAAATTACTTTTTTCGACTTTCAGGGTTTCATTAATAAATTTAAAATTTAAAATTTAAAATTATTTTGATATTTGGTAGAATATACTAGGGAATATACATCGGATTGTATTGCATTTAATTAAACCTACCGTACAAAATAACTGTTGTATTTTTAATGTAACGTTAAATTAATATTTAAGTTATTCTAAAATTATCGTAAAGTTGCTTGGATAATTTATTACAATATCAAATTCATTTTTATAGTTGATTATTCGTATTTTTAATGATCATAGTAATTTTGCTTGACGCTGGCTGAATTGTTATTTCAAAATTAAAGAATCGTATTTTATTCATAATGTGTTTATTTAAGTCGCATACTTGTATACTATTTGTTGTGTTTGTTTTTAATTGTTCAATTTAAAATGCACATTCATAATTATTACTTTGTCCATTTTAGACGATTGTAATACTATTTAGGTATACTGTATTTAACTATACGTTTAAAGCCTATATTATAGTTTTTTTATAAAACATTTAGTCAGTGCATAGCAATTTTATTTTTAAAAACAATTATAATATGTCCTAACGTCTGTATGTCTAGTTTAATCTTAAAAAATATACATTTTTAAACAATATTGTAATACACAACTAGGGCCCCCTATTTCTAATAATTCAATCATTAATATCAAATCGACCCTTTGCTGTTCGTAGTGAAGACCAAGTTTCTCAAATTCACTTTTCCCTAAAGCAGGAGTTCCTCAGGGTAGTTTTTAAGCTCCAATACTTTTAAAAATTTTTACATCCGATATTCCATCCTTTGAAAACACCACTCTTTTGCTGATGATGCAGCTATTATTTCAACAAATGTCGAAATAACCAAAGCCTCTGACGCACTACAACTTGATGAACTTTAGAACTGGTTCAACCTGTGGGGAATTAAAATAAATCCTAATAAATCAGCACACTCAACTTTCTTACATGTTTCTGCCCCCTCCCTCTATGGCTCTTAAGTAATAACGATATGATTCCCTCAAAAAAAAGTAACTAGACATCTAAGAGTCCGCCTAGACAATAAACTTACATGAGCTACTCATATAAAAACATAGAGAACCTTTTTTCATAATATTATCCACAAACATAGACACCTCCTCCAATAAAATATTCCACTCAATAACAAACTTTTAATCTACAAGCCAATTATTGGCCCATCTGTGATCTACGGAATTCAGATATGGGGCAGGGCCAAAAATCAAATATTAAAATATACCAGTCAATTTTCCTTCGCCTCATTAAAAATGCCCCTTGGTACGTCAACAGTCTCTCCGTACACTCTGCCCTCAAAATTCCAACTATCCATTCACTATAGCATCCCACTATTATAAACCATTTCATAAAAACACATTCAACTATTAAAATTTCAAACCTCTCCTCTCTTTTATTTTTTGATAACCCATCAAGCCGCCTTAAACAAAATTAACCCAGGGACCTCCGAAACATTAAAAAAAATTCAAAATTAAATATAATAACAAGAACAATTAAAAAAAAAAACAAAACAAAACAGAAAAAGACAACCACCTTGAATTATAAAGTAGGGCCATTGGACTTGAAGAGGTTCTATCATGCCATCCAGTCATGTATACTTGTACCTGCCATAGTATTACCTATTGTATACTTTTTATTACAGATTGTATATATTTTATTATATTCGTATTTGTTCTGATAAAAGAAAAAAAAATACAAATCTAATTAAAATTAAATGACAAATAGTAATAATAATCTTCTATTAGAGTTTTTATTAAAAAATACTTTTAAGAGTTTCATATTGATGTTGGAAACTTTAAAATTTAAATAATTCTGAGAGGTTAAATTGAGTAAATCTTCTTTGTTAGATAATAATTATGAAGATTTATAATACAAAAATAATAAAATAATTAATAATTCAATTCTCACTATGAATTTAGTACTGTTTTGGATTTGAACTTTTTTCGTTCACTTCTTTTAAATCTTTTCTTAGAACTATTCTTTTGTTATAGTTTTTAATAAAAATAAATGTTTATAAGCAACCTTTTTATAAAACACATTTTTACTTGTGCTGGCCTTAGTTCTAACAATTAATTGTACTACGATTCGACATTTTAATAAAATATCGACATACACACACCATAATATTATATAAAATATATAACAAAAAAAATACTGTTGAAATTGTCATAACACTTGTGTTCTTCGTTCACTTGAAATTCTCGATGGGACAAATGGTTTTTTTTCTACTTGAACACCAAAATATAGAGAATCAACTATGTAATCACTAATCATTTATACACATATACTTCATCCATTAAATTTGATAAAAACAAAAGAAAGAAAACGTTTATAGTATTTTGATTATATTCTTCGGGCTTGTTTTTTAAATTTTTAAATAGAGGAAAATAGACTTAAACAGAAATAAACGTCTGATGAATAATTAAATGTGATATTATAATCCATCGAAAAATATAGAAATATTGAAGTAAGTATTAAATGAAAAGTAATAGAGACGTTATTCCAATTTAATTTCTTCTAGCTTTTGTTGGTTACTAATGTATTATACTAATGGCATCTTGTTGAAAATATAAATAAATCCATGTAATTTCATTGAATAAATAAGAAGTATAAATGGTGACCGAAGGCACCATACCTAACCAGACTTGAAAAAGACAATTACTACATACATCAAAAATGAAACTCATGAAAATTAAACGTAAATATTGTAGATTTAAAATAAACTTGAACATCGAACTTTGATAATATAATTTCAGAACAAAAAAAACAAGAACAAACATTTTTAAGAGACAGTAGAAATAATACATTAAGTAAATATTTGATAAATAGTTACATATTTTTTACTAAACAATATAATATTGTTAATAATTAAAATACTGCTATTCTTTACTTTTTAAATGTTTAAAATAATGTTTTAATATTTATATAACAAATTAATAAATAGGTATATAAGACCACATTGGTCCAGATGAATGTAATTATAAAAGAAATACATACTTTTTACAAAATTAGTTGTATTTTAGTAAAACATTTTATCGAATAATATGAAATAACAAAAATCATCCTGCTGACGTAGCATTTATTTTTAACAAACAAAAAAAAAAGAAAATAATATAGTTTATTAAACATCTGCGTAACTGTAACACATTAATATTATTAGCTTATGCGTTTGAAATAATCGCAGAAACAATTATAGAAGATGTTTTTATTTATTGAAAAAAGTTATTTGCATTAAATGTCTATTCAATTTATATTTTTGTGTTATAATTAGATACTGAGTGAAGCGAAGAATGTATTGATTTTACACGGATATGTGCTTTTTATAATTTTATTCTTGTATCTGAAGATACGTTTTTTCTTGTAGAAAAAAACTCCAATTATAAACTTAAAAAGAGGTTTCTGGCAGAAAATGAGATCTAGTTAGTATTTTTAGGAGGTCAAAGTAGAAAGATGTTCTGTACCTTTTACACTAACCGAAAATTCCCAAAATAAAAAAGGAACATCTGTAAACATTTGATAATGATTATTATTAAAATAATAGCTTGGCAACCAAGGTTACCATAAAGTTAGAATCGGAAACGTCCTTCATCGTTTACATTTATCATTAGATATATAATTCAAGTTTAACACAACTATTACAGTTTTAACCAGCTAAATGACGAAGTACACTCGATACCTACAACAACTGTACGGCTGCGGTAGAGAGGTTACCTACTTGATAGTATTTTTAATATTGATAATAGTTTTGTAAAATAAATAGTACAGTACATGTTAAATTAACTGTGAAATTAAACATCTTTCTAATCATGAATATTATTGATGCAGAGAATATTATAGTTTAGAACTCATTGTGATTAATTATTATTGCAATATTCTGTGTATGAAATCAGCATGGGTTTTAAATTTTAATAGTACCTAATAATAAAGAAAAGTATCATTCGTGTTATAAAAAAAAAATTATTAAATTAAACAAAGTATTTTTGTTATTAAATTAATCCAATTGCCTGAACTTTTAATGACAGTAAAAAGTGCTGCTGTATATTTTGATTAATATAGTTTTTTCTATTATCTAATTGTATTATGAAAATATCAAGGATAGTTTAATATTATAGATTCTTTCCGTCATTCAATTATCCTGTTCTCCAGTGTTCTTATTTATTATCTATTTTGAGCTAGCTTATAATATTATCGCCGACGGTCTTGATCTTTGGTTTTTTTCCTGATCACAGAAATCGCTTAATCTATTTTTTTTTTTTTTTGTACATTCTCTAAGTTTGTGAGAATTTCAGTCTCATTTTATGGTTTCTTCTTGGAAAAACACACCATCCCTGGGGTTATATTTGCCATTTGATACGAGAGGTCTTAATAATATTTTACTAGAGAAATATATTTTTTTCACCGAAGTATAATTTCCATTTGTATTATAAACCAAGACACAACATGTTTATCTCATTAGCGTATAATACGTTAAATAGTTTTAATATTGTTTATTATTATGAAATAATCATTGTGAACAATTTTATTTTCTGCATTTTCTCTGTGATATTACCTATGTATAATATAACATTAGTTAAAACTAAATTATCACTTACTTATTCGTATGGCGTATGCTGTATGTTTTAATTTTATTATTGTTGTATACTTGTATATTACAATTTGACAAAAATTATGTTACAAGACCAATAGTTGATATTATTATGTTAATCATAAATTAACTTTTTCTTTGACATTGTTCGATCTACTTCATGAAATAAACTACTTTGCTTATACCAGGTGATAATTTGATCACGACCCACTTATTATTTCAAAAAGTAATACTTTTGGAAAAAAAAATACATGGTTTCTACTTTCTAGACGAAAAAACAAAATGTAGGAAAAAATATATACATTTTTTTAATGTTTTTATCTTTATCAATTTTTAAGTTTTTACTGTTTTGAATGACATCATAAAGTTTTAATTTCATATTCCAATGCAGATAACTTATCTATCATATTATAAATATTTATTTATTTATTTATTTATTTATTTACATATATTACGGGCCCTAACCTAACCCTTTACAACAATTAAACACAGAATAATAAAAATTAAGATACCGTATAAGATACCGATTATTACTTTTTGAATGAATGAGTCGTTCAAGAAAAAAGAATCACTCTGTATACTTGGTTCAACGGGTTTTTTTTTTTTTTTTGGCACGTATTATAAATAGTTTTGTTGTAATATCATACAAATTATAATAATTTATTTTTCTCATTAATCAATTTCTTTGAAATATTTAAAATATTTTAGATAAATTTAATTTTTTATATTATATAAAACTTACATTTGTGTAGGTGAATTGCATAACCTGCAATGCGCCATTAAACCAAACAATAAAGAAAAAGTATTAAAGTAATTATTTTCCATAGCAATAATGTATTAGTAGAATAATGGAATTATTCAGAGAACAATCATTGGATATGTGTATTTTTATTTTGATGATTTTTGTTTTCCAATATATAACTCTTTTATACTTAAATGAAATAACTTTCACTGTCAATAATGATCTCTACGGCAGGTATTAATTTATTGATCATAGCGCTCATTAATAAATTATAAGATAGTTTTTGGGGTTGTATTATCGTTTTTCAGACTAAGACGGTGATGAATACCTTAAACTCGTATCGATGAAATGACCCTAATAATATTTATTATAATCTGCATTGCAATGAATTTTTTTTTATCAGACTCTTTTTGGGGCGTATTAAAAAGTCATCTGAGGACTGACACCGGCTACAATATGATCACACGGAGGTATCTACATAATAACGATAGTTGTCCGGGCATACACACGATCCGGTGACACCGTGCCGTTCCAAGTGCACGACGCGAAATGAAATGAGTCCCGAAATCTGAGGGATTTGCTGATTTGTCCGTAACGATTTCAAACGCGACGTGAAATGATTAAAAACGCTTTGGAAACCTCGAGCCTATAATAATACAACAACGGTTGGACGTAATGGACGTTTGACATTTATGACGTTTTGAGTTGGATTGGTTTAAATTCACACGGGTTATAATATTATATTATTATCATTATAATTATATTACATTCGCACAGGTCCCCCGAGAGTCAATAATAATAATAATAATAATACTCGTTCGTCGTATTATTGGTTTATACCTAATATTGTGTTGGTGGTGCTGCGGATAAAGCGTCGTCGACTTTGTAGAGAGGTATTAGTAAGTTGTGCTCATAATAGTCGTAATCGAAAATTGTGTCCCATCGGCGTTCCACCTCGCGATTAAGCTACCGTCACGGTGACAGTCGTGGTGGTGGCGAAAAAGGTTTTCGGTGCAGATCTCAAAATCGGAAAGTTTGATAATAATTGTCTGAAACGAGTCGTTGTGGTCGGGGCACACTGGAAGGCCGGAGGAGGGAGAGGGATTTAACACGACCGATAGAAGTTCTATCAGATGTAATCGTTTCCGTTTTTACGCCGCATTTTGTCATATGGACAGACAATAATATAAAATAAGAGGGTGATTCGCCGATAGTTTTCCGTTCTTATTTCCGACCACCGATCGTGATAATATTTATTTTGTCAGTAGGTATATAGTATGTGAGGCATAACTATCGTGTTTCACCACACTATGTATTATAATAATAATAACAATATCATTTGAGACTGGGCTGAAATTTAAAATGTCTTAAATATGTATTCAAAATTACTTTCACTATTAAGTCTTATATTCTAGTATATTGTGAAAAAGCAACGAGTATATAATTTTATTCGATACCAATAATGTTATTATAATATTTTGTATTTCTATAGTAAAATAGTGCATTTAACTACACAATTATTGATAATATTTTGTTTCATTATTTGTATTTTATTCATGGCTTGTTTTCATAGTTTTTTTTTGTATTTTACTTACAAAAGAAAAAATAGGATTCATTATCTGAAGATGTTATATAGGTAATATTGCAATAATAATTTTACTTAAATATATTAAATATACAATTGTCTTATCTATATTATGATGTTAATTTAATTATCAACACTCACACACCACTTTGTAAATGTGTGAACACATTAGTCACAATTGATTAAAGCAAAAATACGTAAGTTGGTTATTAAACGATTTTTGAGTAGTTTGGTATTAAATATTATACAAGTTTGAATTAGTCTTGGTACTAGGAGTGTCTTAGGAATTTTACCGCAACTTTATATTAGTTTTATGAAGCATATTTGTTTAATTTGGTATACCTCTATTTGTATTTTTTTTTTTTTGTATTATATAGTTTCAAAAAAAAAAAAAAATGGAAAACAATTTAAATACAAGAACTAACAAATCATTATTGTTTATAGTTTTATCGAAGCATCTGTAATATGTCATACTTTAATTCTAATGACATTCTGCTGACAAAATTAACAATGTTAATGATATGAAATAAAGAGCATATCAAAACTATATTACTTCAATATATCAATAAAAGTTGTGATTTTAAATGCGTCTTTCAAATTTTAATTTCGACCAGTATTTTACGAAAATATTCCCCGTTGGATACAACTATACAAGATACGTGAAATTGTGCCAAAATGTTTTAACGAAAAATAAATGTTACATTCTCACAGTCTCATCAACAAAATTAAACACGTTTCAATAGTTCGGGATGTCCGTGACACAATTACTTAGATAACTACAAATTCCCAAGTATTATTTTGTTGGACCGGAAATAAAAGTTGCCAACAAAACGCTATGCAAACACAAACGGATGGCAGCTGATACACGCCGTTTTCCAAGCGGCTAGTACAAGTTTCGAAAGTCATTTTAACCATAGAATCAATAGGAGTCGGATCACATAATGAATACCCACTGGTTTGAATAAATCAGAAAAGCAATAAAATGTATTTAAAGCTCATATCAAATGCATAAGAAACTATACCCATTAAAAAAAAAAATGAAAATATTTCATAGTAGTAGGTACCAACGCAGTACGCACTGTGAAATTAGATAAATATGTAATTTTTTTTTACCAAAGCTTTGTCTATACATATTATAAAATAATGATGAAATACCAAGTGCATTACTTTTGAATAAAAGTTTATTATTAAGTGCAGTTTACGCCACGCAAAAGCGAACGGAGTTTTCATTTTTTTTATATTATTTTTTCATCGCTTATCCAGCTGCGTTAGTATTTGCAGTATTGGTCTGAATAATATTATACGATAATACACAGTTTAAAATATAATCTCAAGAGGTAATGAAAAAAGAAAAACGTTTAAAAAAAAATAGTATTTTTACCGGGCTGAGTTTTAATAATAATGAAATTATATCGTACCCTTTAAAACAACTCGCCCGTGGTAGTAGTCTGTTATGCTATTAATATCTATACAAAATATGTCCCCCGAGTGTTCGTACTAATCTAAAGTGGCCGAGGGGCTGCTGCTTCGGTCCGCTACATTAATTATTTCATTTTCGCGAAACACGTATGATTATTAATAATAATAATAATTATTATTATTATACAACTTACTACATGCGTGGCACTCGTTTGGCCGTCACTGTGACACACGACCAATCGTATTATATCATTATATCATATCTTACCTTATAACGGCTTTCACCTAAAACTGTTTTTGTGATTAGGGTAGTTGGGGGCGTACCTACGAGTTTTGCGGACCACTAAAAAATTCAGTGCGGTTTTTTTTTATCATCCGAGGTGACCGTGACGAGAATCAAACAGGGTTAGGTGTGTATATTATATTATTACTATTATAGGTAGGTGGGTAGTACGATTTTGTTTGTCGGGGTTTTTTTTTTGCGTCTGTATTTGTTTTTGTTTCAAAGTCGATCGGCGCTTGTTCATCGACGCGCCTCCAGCCGGCCGCATGTCGCTGCCAAGTCCGATTACAATAAATAACGGGCTGCACCGCCGGGGACCTTGCACACACACAACATTTGTTTGAACGAATCCAAGGGGATAATTACCATCAGTGAACCGCGTTTAATGATCCGCTTAAAGTTCAATAGTAAATTAGCGATGGAAATAAAACGCGCCGCCGCCGTCGGGGGGCGATGATACGCTACAGTGATTAGTATACAGTTATTACGTACAGTTAATACGACTATCGCGGGTGGTGGCCGGCGAGAAGGTATACAAAGTTGTAGCAACCACCTCTAACCTTTTACCACCCCAATACAGAACTTACTAAAGAATATAACCATAGCAGAAATAATAATAATAATCATATCAAACTATCAAAGATAATAAAAACGCATAGTTATTATTGCGATGGAACCCGTCGTCGCCGTCGTCATAACATTTAGAATATTATAATAATAATATGCTCAGTACCTATATTCTATAATACTGTCTTATTATTATTATTATTTTTTTTATAAAATATTGTACTTACTATATTATTATTATTATTATTATACTCGTGCAACGTGCCGTTAAATAACATTATAATAATACACGGGGTATTGTGGAAGGTATACGGCGAAAACGCGATGCTCGACAACGCCGGCATAAGTCGTAGGTATAACATAAAATTATTATACAATCTCTCGAAATACACTAACATCACGCTATTTTGACATCAATGTTTACTTATCATTTTATGTGTTTCTGTAGCTAATTCCGGGCGTTACGTGAAAATGCATAATTAATATGCTTAGTTGGCCGCGTGAATGGTGGATGTTATTTGGATTTCTGTGGGTGTGGTGGGTGAGGTGGATGAGCACAATAAAACGCTGATCCTTATTCCATTCAACCCGTTTTCCACACTTTTAGGTGGTATACTTCGTCATTTTTTTTATTTAGTATTGACACATCACACATGCATTTACAGTTTGTTAAGATGAAACTGCTATTGAATAAACTGGAAGGTTATGTGTAACATATCAATGTTCAAAAATATTCAAACAATCAAATATCGAGAATAAAAAAATGTTCAGAATAACAATAGACCATTGTCGAGTTTTCAAAACAAATCAATGCAAAGTACTCTATATAGGATAATAAATTAAGAGTCAATAATTATGTAGTATATATTTTGTATGATACTGTTTCGATTTTTACGTAATATTTTATAACCAATCTAAGGCGACTTGACTTGTTATTTTGTCATAATAATGATGTACCGCGGTTTTGCGTTTTATCAGAACCTATGTTTCACTCTAAAATGCTTACGGGTATCTAGTACTGCAGTGTCATGCTCACTACGGCTATACATGTTAAAGATATCATACTAAACTCTTCCCGTGAATCAACTAGCATTTATGTTTCCGGAACAGGAACCAGATGAATTTATCTCATATATAATATGACACGTGAACCGGAAGAACCTGCAGTGCTCTCTGAAACACAATAATATATGGACCGATCACACGATCGATGACTCGTTCACCGATAAACCAAGATGACATTAGATAACTCAACTTTGAAATTATTCGACCAGAACATCAAACTAAATAAAACATAACACATACATAGCATTATATTGTTAGTATTGTTACAATATATTTTTTCGAAAATCATAATATCGAGTTTGTAAGTCAATTATCATTCATAGATGTTTTAATTAATTGTTCTGAAAGTAGTCTATTGTATAATAATAAATATAGGTACTATAAAATATATTTTTATATCCTATAAAAACCGAACAATTTCACGTCTTATATTATATATTTTTAATTAAAATTGACAAAGCATATTTAACTAGAATTTTTTTTTTATCATTAAAACGAACATTTATCAACATTATTTAAAACTGTATTAAATCGTTTACTCAGTATAAATAATTTCCTACAAAACCATACAGCAGGGGTCGGAAACCTTCTTTAATGTCAAGAGCCAAAAAATAAATACCTACACAATTTTTCACGGGCCAAATTGTATAATTCATTATTTATTTTAAACAAAAATGTATAGGGAGTCATATCAGATTTTCATAAATGTTAGGTTTACCCAACTAAAACCCTCCTCCAAACGAAAAAAAGTTAAGTATAAAAAAAAAACTTGAACTATTATAGATATTATCATTTATGTTAAAATAGTCTGCTAAATAATTGAATTTTGCTTGGTGACTTTAAAACACTTGAATATATAGTATACATAACTTATTTCAATAATAGTAGACTATATTATTATTATTATTTACTCATTATGGTATAGAACATTTTTTTTTTGAACTTAAGTCGCCAAACTATTAGTTCAATTATTTTAACATAAAATAAGTTATATGTTTATAATTGATTGAAATTGGTTTCAGATTATAATAGCTAGGTATAGTAGAAATTAGGAATAATTTTTTTTTTCTTTTTGTATATTGGATAGTGCATTATAAGATGGGCCTCAGAGAATATTGTTTAGTAAAATGTTGAAAATAGGCTAAACTAATGTCTTGTCAAATTTTCTAGAACTCTGTTTACATTGTTCAAAATTATTTAAAAAATACAGCATGCACATCTACACGAAATTTCCAATTAGATGATTGTATTTTCAAACTTCATTATTTAACTACCTACATATTTGCCATACTTTCTTAAGACATTTTTTTAGTGAATCGTGTTGCTTTCTGTAATTATACCAGGTAAGTTGTCTCATGTTGTATTGCCAATGTGTACATTTTAAAGCGCTCTTTTTTTATACTTATCGTGACACTGACGGGTTGTTGGATTAATTTAACAAGGTATCTACAAACAAAGACCGTTTTAATCCGCTTTTTCTAGTCTATACTATCTTAGTTCGTGATTTTTATACAAATCATTGTAATTTTACTCGTGGGCCACATAAAATTACAACGATCGCCAAATGTGAGAATCGGGTAGCCGAACACTATCCTACATTCCTACAGTACTAATAGGTAGTTATAATTACTTATAAATATACAATTATTTGAGTTTCATACAAAATACTGATATCTAAGTAACAATAAATAAAAATAAAATTATAATAGTTTTACTTTATGGGATGCAACTTAGGTATATATTTAAATGATAACATTAAGTACGTAATATAATATATACATAGAAATAGAATGTGTTATAGAAGAAGCCACTATTAAAGTAGGGTGGGTTTAGCTTTTCAGCATAATATTATAGATATTATGCTTATTATTATTGATTTATAACTATCAAAACAATTATTAAAGTTAATAAACATTTAGAAATTGTATGGATATAGAAAAATTAACGGATAACGCTGGTTTAAATTATATTATGAATTATATAAAATGGTCAATAGCTAATAGGTATAGCATAATTTTTTTTCAATATAAATTAAATTGATTTCATCAGATATAGAATAATGTAGAGTAGGTAAAATTGTATTAAATATTACCTGGTGTGTGAAAATATTGTCGACAATTTTTATAACTAAATAACTTACAAGTTTTAACTAATTAATAACTATTCTTATAAATAAATAAATAGTTTGCTTTTTTCAATGCCTTTAATTACTTACTCTAATGAGTAATATTTTGTACAATTTGTTACCAGTAAAGTAAATAAGTTTGACAATTTTTTCTGATCAATCATGATTATATTAATACCTAAATGATCTAAATAACTGATTCAATAACCTTACGTTAGTTTTTGATTTTATGGACGTCATCTACTCCTTTATACGAACGTTGGTAAAGAGTACTCTTTTAAATTCGTTCGTCAATCTTCCACACTGTTATCAATATAATATAATGATATATAATATAAAACCTTAATTATATGCATTCAAAGTTCATACGCATACTGTTTATAATTCCTATTAGGTACAGTGACATTATTACAGGTGTAATTCTTGTGTGTGGGGTGATTTACAATTCGATTGATTAAACTATAAAACGTGGTTACCGCGGTTTAAATGCGCGTACGATCACTGCAAGATATTTTCAGAACAACAAAACGGGGACGAATAACGTAGATATTTATTTCAACAGTCAGTTGGTCGTATTTGTATTGTACATTTCCACGTAAAATGCAAAGTCCGTACTACAACAGGCCGGTGGTGGTGATGGATGTGGTAGAAGTGGTGGATGTGGTGGAAGTGTTGGAAGTGGTGGAAGTGGTGGGATGCGGAGGCAGTGTCGGTGGTGGCGAACGTTGAAGCAAAAAAGGCTGACTATAAAAGCGGATTCGATGGACAAATATTTGTGAATTATTCCGATCCGCAACAACAGCCGTGCGCAACAGCAACATCAGCGAACGTTAAACATTTATGTTCAAGCGCACCTCTTCCATCATTGTCAAAAGTATTGTGTATGACGTATAATAGTACCGCTCGCTCGCGGCTTTTACAAAAAGTTTCTCGTTTACCGCACCGCAGTCCGACCGACATCGTCACACCTCTCGTCTCTTCCATCCGTGCTCGCTTTACTACTCACATTATATATATATATATATATATATATATACTATTATTTTCGACCGGCGCACCGATTCCGCAAAAGGATAGATTCATAGCGGCGGCCGCGGCTGTCATCGGGAACAAACAAACCTACAGCTGCACCACTCCTCACCGCCGCCGTTTTCCCGTCCCATCGACGATGATTCGCCATCGCCGTTACACACTTTTACGATTTCCACACGCACTAATCGCTCTCCTCAGTACCGTTATATTATTATTATTACTATTATTATTGCTATTATTATAACGGTTGTTGGTAAAAATAGTTTCCCCTTTATTTCCTACCCCCGACACGCCGCCGCCGCCACACTCTGCATACACCCGCCGCCAAGCATCCGACCTCTTTCACAACTATTATACCTGTGGGAAATCAAAACTCGTTCCCCGCACCGGCCCGACCGCGGTAAGCTACTCGGTATACACGGGGTTTTAACGAATGGACGCTAACCGTTAGTTATATGAGGCACGCACGAGCTGCAGGGTAGATACCCAAACACGCTGTTACTGTTAAACTGTTTTCTAGTTCTAATAGTGCAGTTTTCGATTTTTTTTTCTTCGGAAAACTGTACGTCGAGTAACACTTTATTATCGCCGTCGTTCCGTTAGTAGGTAGGCATAATATTATTTTTAAATCTTAAATCAAAACTCGTGTTTTATAATTTACGTACAATGATAAATACGATAGTTACGATACTATATATAGTTTCTGGTTTTTTTTCTTGAATAATTGTTATATTACCCAATATGAGTTATACACCTATGTTTTATACCATTCTAAATATTATTAACACATTGGCGGACAATCATGAAAAAGCACTGCTGTTTGGTGATGCCAGGGGACACTTTTGGATTCATATGTAATACTGTAATAGTACTGTTATTATAGCAGTTCTCGAAAACCGATGAAAAATGGATACTTCTGCTACAGCAGTGGTTTTCTCAATGGTATCATAATATAAGAGACCAAGTCTACTGTTCATATACATCATAAAGTGACATTGTTCACTGACCAAATAAAGCAATATTTTAATTTAAAAAAATTTCTGATTATTTCTTTTATAAAATCGATTAATAAAATTGATTAATTTAGGCATGATTTTTATAATTTATTATTTGTTATCCTCACTGTCTATCAATGTGTTAAATATCTAATACAATAGGTACGATTTACGATAATAATACATGCATTCATATAATATTGCCTTTAACACAATATAAATACTCTTATAATATTATATACCCATAATATTACTTACTAAAATTGGACCTATTTAACTTTATGAGTATCATACATAATAACTCTTAAGATAACATTAAGTAAACACCAACCGATCTTATAGCATGCATAGTTACACTCGGTTTAACCAAGTTTTAAGGATTTTAAATTGACACTAACCAGAAATTGTCGAGAACCATTTAAAATTGAACATTGATGTCCGTGATGGTTCTAAAACTTTTCGAATATATAACGTAGACATTTTATGTAGAACGACTTGACTACTATGATTAGCAGTATTTTAATTTACACTGCGTACTTGTCTTACAATTAAAAAGTTATCGTCTCAATTACTTCTGAAAGAAATGGGGTCAACTTAAAGTCTTGAAATATTATAATATGTTATGGATACATGCATAGACTAAGAAGACTTTTACAGTGAAAATGTTTAAGACACTTAAAAATTAGAAAAGGTTATTATATTAACTTGATTTATTAATGTTCGAAAAGTTGAACAATAAATAAAATTATTATAATATAGTAGGTATATAAATTAAAACAAAACATGGTTATTTGTAACCGTTGAAATATATTATATAAAACGTCAATTAAGAATTAAAATTAATTTATATAAAGTGAAACTCATTTTAAGTGAGAACATAATATTATTAATTAGAGTTTTATGAGTATCGCAGTTAAACTGTCGTCTGTAATAGTTTGGCAATATTGTGCCAAAAATAATTCTTGTTCTTATTGCCATTCATTTTAGTGTCATGATAATTTTTGAAATTATTTAAACTTAAATTTGAGATATAATTTTTTGGGATATGTGTGATAGAAATTTGGGACATTTACCTACAGCAGTCGGTGAAACCTAGAATTTACCGGTAAATCCTAGGTTTTACTGCTATTCGTATTTTTACCTTAATATATATGGCATGTTCTTACTTATCTGAAGTTTTATATTCTACCAACCAAGTTTATATGTCCTATTACGTTAGAATTTATTTTAAAATTAATTATTATCAGTAGGTAGTTATTCAAAATGAAAAATATAAGGATACGAGATAATATCTTGAAATAGAAAATTTAAGATGTTTATATTTTAATAATGCTTTTGTTGGTTACCTACCTATTTCTGTTGTAAAGAAGTATTTTTATTTTTATTTTTTTTTTTTTTTATTGTTACAGCATCAACATCATGGTTAATAAGCTAATGCTTACAATTAGATTTTATAGTTACGTACATAGGGGTTTTTACAATGATTATTAAAGAAACAAATTTTTAGTTATTATATTTATAAAATATAATAAATATTATGTAATTTATAAAATATATATTTAAAAAATATTAACTGTGTGATAGGATGAAAAAATAAAATAAATTAAATCACTGAAAATAATAATAAAAATAATAACAAAAAGTTGCATGAAGAATATAATATAAAACCTATGTAAATAAAATATTCCAAAACGACAATGCATCAAAATAAAAATACATCATTATGCATATGGGGGTGCGTATATAACCATTGGTATTGTACTCGTGTTTCGTTGTTAAAATGTTTACTATCGTATACTATTTCGTTATTTTGTGTACCTATACATTTTGTCAATGCGTATAATACAACAATGCTGTAGTCGGTGTACGCGTTTGTATTTGTGAAACTAGCAGTTTCCACGGTGTGCATATCTTGCTAAAAAGCAGCAGCTATGTGTTTAACATATTTGTCAAAAACGTTCACGTGTGTCCATCTATATGTTATATTGTGCGATTTATAAATATACGTTTGGTTTTGCATTTTACTGCATACTTAAATATTTTATGGAATAATCACTATTATAAATGTCGTTTTTATTAGAGCCCGAGTAACAAAAAAAACTTTACTTCAGTCTACTATAACTTCAGCTACAGCTCGACATTGACGACGCCACTATTAATAAAATAGTGACTGAGTTTTAATTTTCCTAGGTATAAAACTCGTCACACCCGTAAATATACTTTTAACTTAAATTTTTGATAATATGTTAATTTCATAATTTGATTACGCGTAATTACAATTAAAATAATCGTACTCGCCGCGCCACCGTCGTGTTACATTGTAAAATTTAGGTCATTCGTATCAGACGCTCTGGTGCCATTAGAGCTCCCATTATAATTAGAAGGATGGGTAAGATATTAAGGACTTTCTTGATTGTGAAACTTTGGTAATTTGGAACCATATGACGTAGGTATTGCGTATCCGAAACACGGTGCCATTAAATCAGACCAATTTAGTGACGACGATGCAGGTGCAGGAAAAGGCAGCTGCGGAACACACAATTCGCAAATAGAACTATACCGTCGTAAGCAAGTAACGAAACGAAACTCACCTTTACCGTCACCTTGACCACAGTCCAAAAAGCACAGTATCAACAATGCAATGAACTTTTGATGGTGTCCATGAGATTGACAACCAGATGTCACCACCATCCTTGCACGATGTGTCTACTGTTCGCTGCCACCCTAAAACAATTGGTTTAAATCGAAATGAGAAACAAAATTCCACTCTACATTCATTATAGGTAGATACATAAAATGGTAAGTAAAAAATATACAAGGTATTAAAATGTTAGCTCATATATGTATATTAAATTGGTACATCTCTTGATATTTAATTATTATTGAATTAATAATATAATAACGGGCTTGTACCAGTTAAACATGATAACTATACAAACAGATAGTTAATTTTTTTTTAAACATTTTATTAATATCGAGATATGATTGATATTATAAAAATATGTGGGTTATAATATACAAAATGAATACACCAATAATTGTTTGAGTCAGAACTTCGTTTTATAATCCATCATAATATATTATTTTCATCTTGCCAGTGGTTTATCAACGTTTTTGAATATTTTACTCTCCGGACTGAAGCGAAAACATGATTTTTACAAAATCAATATCAAACCACATTTATGCGTAATTTATTCTTCCCATGAGGTATTATTTATTTATGTATTTTTTTGTGCTTTTTTCAAAAGTATGGACTGAAAGTTTTTACTATTTGCGATTTACAGATGTAACATTTTATATTATAAGCATTCTTTAGGAAGCTGCTTAAACTTTTTATTTTATAAAACAATTGTTACAATTATTTTGAAACGCAATACCTACTCAAATGTAATATAGTATAATAACTTTTTGTTTTACTTAATATGTGCGTGAATCATAAAGGTATTATAATATTTATTTTAAATGTTTATTGTTTATGAAAAATAATTGTTTGGAACCTAATTGAATATACATAAATTTGTTTACATGTAAATTGTTTATATAAAATCATTTTTATAAAAAAATGAATTTTTTATATTCACAACTGTTGAATTAATAACCATTTATGTAGAAACCTCATATAATATTATAATAACAACACTTTATTTACAAAAATTTGTTTCAAAATTGTTGTAAAATAAATGAAAAGTTCTGTCATAAAATAGTTATGTATTGTCTAATTCAAGAACTTTCCCATCGTTTTATGATTTAATATTAAATTAAATACTAAATGAGCCATATTCAGTGGCATGTCCAGTGGGTAGGGCTTGTAGTAGACCCTTGCCTATTCTGATTTTTAACCCTTATAAGATTCCTAAAATATGCATTTTAAATTTAAAACAAGAAATTGCATATTTAAATTTTTTATTGACACACCGAACACTGAAATACGAATGTAAAATATGAATACATTGGCTGTAGGCCTTGTATCGATTATATTTTGTGCCATGTACAATAATTTATACAAAAATAAAATTAATTGGCGATCCTCAAGCTCTTCTAGGAAAAGCATGTATCCGTGAACCCTCAACAACCATAATATTATATGAAAAAATATAAATTATTAGTTAATATTATGATTGACTATATATTTAAAAAAAACTCGGATAAGTGCAGAGGGGTGGAGTAGGTCAGCGGTGGTGGAAGTTTGTCCATCGTCCCTTACTCCCTTTGGTCTTTGGACAGGATAGTGTATTATTACAGTATTCGATTTGAATGCAATGATTGCATTCGATAAAAAAAACGATTCTGAGCGAATGAAAGACAATTTATAAATCATAAATAGGTATGTATTAATAAGTAAGCCATTAGTTGTATATAATATACCTAGTGGAAATCAGGTAATTTTTACATGTTACATAACTTAATCATACAAATTGATAATAGCTAAAATTTTAATTATTATTAGTCTGATTTTAATATTTAGAAAATTGGTAGGTACTTCCATAATATATGGTATAAACTATATAAGTAATCTATATTGTATGACAACAAAAAGTTATGGGAAATATTTATAGATGTTATATAGATAGCTATATTATACATATATTGTATTTACACTTAAAATCTTCGTATTAAAAACTTAATTTTTTTCTGTTAGAGAATATTATAATAAAAATATCGAGGTCTTTTATTAATTATGAGGCAATTTAAACTTTTATGTCACTATAAAAATATCGGTTTTTATAAAATGTTTTAATAATTGTTTTAAAATAAAAAGATTGATATTAGGTACATAAAATTGCAAAACATTCAATTATGTAATTAAAAATTCGTCAGATTTTCTATTAATGTTTTATCACTTATAGACATTTGAAACTTTAATAATATTGTCTTAAACTGTTAAAAATTATTTAAAAAATATTAGTATCATGATTCTATTAATTTATCATGATAACAATTAATGTAAATCGTGTGTATATTTTGTGAAAAACTGGAGTATAATATTAAAATGATTCAAAATTCAAATAGATATTTTTAAATAAAACTTTGTACGATTTTTGATAGGTATTTTCTAAATTTTATTGATCTCAAAATATTGGCTTGAAATAGTCTATTTTAAAAATTAGTTTTATGTATCGGTTTCTAATTCATAACATATGAAATTACTTGAACACCAAACTAAACATAACGTAAATCCAAAAATGTTGTTCATTAACTCGAAATCATAATATTGTGTACTAATAATCCTATACCATTAGGTAAGTATATAATAAATATTGTTAATGTTGGTAAGAAGAGTTTAACATTTATTATTTTTTGTAAAATAGTATTACTAACGATAGGTCTAACAATTCGAATATAATATATGTTTGATGTATCATTATGTTAAGCATCTTATCAGCTTTTAGTACCCAATGAAATTTAAATAATATGCAATTTTTTATACACACATACAATTTTCATATTAACCTTTTTCAGATTTTATTTACTTTAAAAGTTAAGTACGGTTTAAATATAAACGTTTGAATATTTACTTGCTTCGTCTATACATACTACCATTGTAATATTACTTAGATGAGCAACACTTCAACTCAAAACTAAATATTAACATTGTACAATTACTAATAAACTGAGAATATATTAAAAGTACAGAAATTGCATTGTACCTATCACAAAAAATATTTTAGTGACTATCACAAATATAAAATAATAATATTGATCACTGAAACCATCGTGTACAATATGAAACCTGTAAATATTAACAAATACAATATTTCTATTTTAATTTTAATTTTAAGAAAACCTTTGTTGAATTACGTCACTGAATAATGAGTTCTGAAATATATAATAAACTTTTAGAAAGAAATTAATTGATAAAAACTAATAAAATAAAAGTGCAGATGTCGTTTAATAACGAGGATATTTTTATATTATATATTATTAAACTGAGAAAATGTATAGGTATTCAGATTATATAGAGTTCCTGTTTTGAAAAAAAAAAAATATCAACATTTTGTTATCAAGCCTAAGACAGGTTAAAAGAATAGAATGTATATTTTTTATTGGTAACTTATTACTCTTGTTTTTTTGGTTTAATAACGTACATTAGACATTTTATGATCATTTTATACTATTGTCACACGAATCGTAAACATTCAAAAACATAAAGTATAAGTATTTCTACGACATTGTATCCTTTTTACTACAGATTTTTATTTTAATGTTATTATTCTTCTTTATGTTATTTGTAAATTATTATTTCCAAAGTTATATTACCTTGTAAAAAAAAAAAAATTAAATAAATAAATAAAACGAATAATATCATGTTCACATAATAATATAATACTAGTATTTAAGGTACAAACACATATTGTTTTCATTTTGAGTTTAATTTTATACATGATTTCAGTAAAGTATTAATAGTAGGTATGGTATAAACTACTTTGGAAACATTTTTATAAATGTGATGTATGGAGTACACTGTACACCAGATGCGAATAAAATATAGGTACTAGAAGAGTTCATCAACATAGATTATATTTAAACTTTTTTTTAAATTTATAGATTGTTTTATGTTCTATTTTTATATTATTTTTAAATAACTAAAACTAATACACAAAAATATAATTTGTCTTCAATTAAGTACGAATAATTAATATTGTGCTATTATCATTTATAGTGTTAAAGGTATCACGATGATTACTTGGCTGAACGTACAATGTTAATTATTATAATACAATCTGAATAGGTACATGAGTAAAAAATTATCAACCAACGGATCAGATTTAAATTTAAATATATAATATTATTATCTTAGGTAATGATTTGATTTTAAGTAACTGTAGTTAACTATAATATAGACGTACATATAATATTATATATTTGTCTTTATTGTATTGTATTAGCATAATAATCGGTGCTATTAAATATAATAAAAAAATAAAGATAATCCTAGGTTAATATTATGATTATTATTTATGCACAATGCACATTATACATATTATGCTGTACGTTATATTTATAGGAATCGAAAACTATGTTTCGGCTATAATTTACTTATTAGGTTTCCAAAGGGTCTGTTGGATATATATTCCCTAAAGACTCGGTGACTTGAATAGTGCTGTGTGGTTAATACACCGATATAACTTTAATATGATAATAACATGAAATTCACTTTTCGTAATTATACATGTGCACGAAAACAGTATGTACTAAGATGGAGATTAAACTCAGTTTTCAACAAATAATCCAACGTTTCGACGATGCCTTTTTGCCTCACATTGTTTCCATAAACAATGTAATGTTCTAGAACATTTTGATGAACTATTATATGACTAGTAGATATTATTATTACTATCAGATGTAAGATAAACCTAGTCTTGTAACATAATAATGCACTATGGAAATATCGAAATCACACTCAAATATAATATTACGATGTTTACACGTCTCTGTCGAAGAAAAGATTACACATGCACAGTTAGGTTAGGTTAGACAAAATCATAAGAAACAACGCTTTGTCGGGGAAATAAAGTTTAATGGTATGTCCAAAAGAGAGCACTGCAGAAGTCATGGAATAAAACATAGCCATGGAACAAACGCGAGTGTTTTATTTTATATTTCAAAATAATTTAAAGGATATAATATACGATTCTGCTGGTTTAAAGAAATGGTCTTTAAAAGGATAAATGGGAATAGGAATGTGACGGTTGTCGCAGCGTTATCCACTCGAATACGAAAACCAGATTGCCGGTCGTCACGTTTCGGTGGCATTCGGTAATGCAGGGACCACGAGAAAAGACTTGCGGTTCCTATAAAGATTACCATGTAAAATGTTTAATTTTAAATATTTATAATGTAAAAATAAAAACCTATTTAGTATTGTTGCATTTACTCACGATTATTATAAATGTATTGTTTTATTCATCAATAATAGTATTATGACCTATTGACCACATTATAAAACCACATTGATGAGTAATTTATTCTTCCCATGAGGTATTATTTATTTATGTATTTTTTGTGCTTTTTTTCAAAAGTATGGACTGAAAGTTTTTATTATTTGCGGATCTAAATTTGGAATCTAAAAACAAATGTACCTAATACCTATTGTATAATTATGTGTTATTATAATTGCTATTTTTGAATAATTTCTTTACATTAAATCCAAAAAATACAATTCTTTGAAACACGAGAATGGTTAGGGGTGAGGTTAGGTCATATAAATACTGAAATGCGATTGGCAAACTTTAAAAATATATTGAAAATACGTTTATGTGAACAACAAACATTAGAACAATGTTCATTAGTTCTCTTGATAGATACCTATAATATACATTGGCAACGGATACAAAATGATCGTATCCCATTAAAATCGGTTATTACTTATTAACGTTATAGTGTTTGGTGTAAAGGTGGAGTGTGCATTGTCATTTGTCAACGGACACAGCAGACACATAGAGATCATTGGTCAATATTTACTATGTCCCAAAACGGTTTTCTCTGAAACAATCTACTATAATAACATACCCAAGCCTGGGCAAATTAATGAATAATGATCATTTTTAATCGAGTTAAGACTTAAGTTGATCGAAAATATTCTAAAAACGTCACACTTATTAGTATAATAATTTTTTTTTTAACTCAGTTAAGTTAAATTTTATATAGTAACTCACAATAATTAACTTATTAACTCAAATGAAGTTATTTATTTAAAATAATAAAAAGTAAATGTTTATGCAACATGCATTATCAATAATAATTTTATATAATTATTTATAAATTATCGTAAATTGGATTTGATTAATATTGTAACTCATTATTTATTAAGTTGAGATCAATAAAAATCAGTTAAGTTAATAAAAATCCAATTTTAAAAATGTTTAGTAAAAAAGTTAAAATTAACTTAACTTTAACTTTTCAACTCGTTTACCTATAACCAGACTTGAATAGATAAACCTCCAGTAGAAAATCTCTACCCTTACACATTTATACAATTTAACTTTTATTGTTATCCTTATTATTGTATGGTATAACGTGTGTGTAGTCTTATAGTCGTAACTACTCATAACCATAGATATTTAAACATTTTAATTTATTATATAAATGTCATACCTAGTATAAATATACAAATGTTGAATATTTATTACGACATATAACTTGTTATGAAATTCAACTTTTTATTGGTATCTTTGATAAGGTTAAGTTGGTTGGTATGTCACACAATAAAATTATTATTCTACTTGCAAAGACAATCTGATAAAATCAAACGTAAGTTTTTCAGTACGTAAATATTATTATATTCGGAATGATCGGGAACTTGTAAATTTATTGGCATGGTTACGTTTATTGGCACTAAGTAATTTTGTATTTCGTATAAATTATAATTTTTTATGAATTTTGGTGATATTTTCTCTTGATTATTATGTTACACTGATACTGTTGTATTATCAATATTTGTTGTAACACTTAATTATTTAATATTTATTTTTTTATTCATAAGGCTATAGAATATACTTATCTATGGAATATACGATGGTCAAGATCTACTCTTGGTTAACGAAGTTTGGTATAGATTTTTTTATATAGACCATGACAGAATAGATAAGTATCATCACAGTTTAAATAGGTATTTTTTTTTTCAGTAAGTGGATCTCTTCACCTATAGCCAATGTTGTAGTTCTTCACTTCTGATTGATTGATTTTGGTTTTTTCTTATCTGTATGATTGACAGTCAATAAGAAACGGAGAAAAGTCGATATAGGCCTGGCTGAATCTATCTATTTTGTCATACTTACAGACCATCACGCAACTATAATAGGATCTATAGACGTGGTTATTCACAATTTCATGTCGTGATGGAACTAATTAGATGCCAATAACCAGTGTTCGGATTAAATAAGTATTTTTTTATCTAGATAAAGATAAAGATAATTCAACTCAAATGTATCTAGATAGATATAAAAGATAACTTAACTCATATTTATCTAGATACAGATAAATACTTTTTTATCTAGATAAAAAAAAATACAATTATTTTTTAAATGGTATTAAATTTAGGTATATTTTAGTTGGGCACTATTAACATAATAATAATAATAATGATATAAATAAAAATAATTACATTATTAATTATAAACCATAAACTTTGTTTAAGAATCTGTATAAATATTTAAAAAAAATGCTTTTGTACAATTTCTCTATTTTTATCAATAACAAATTTAGATGAAATTATTTAGATTAGTAAAAAAATTATCTAAGTTGAACGTTTAGATATCTTGTAACTATTTAATATTTATCTAGATAAGATAAAAGATGAACAAATAATTATCTAGATAAGTCCGAATACTACCAATAACTATAAAAGTAACACTATAAAAAAATTATATTTTCAAATACTTTGTTCATTAAAAAAAAACCATTATAAGATACCTACTCAGATTCCCAACACCCATTATTGAAGATATTTGTGAATGAAAATTGAAGAAAATGTCATATAATATATATACATATTATATTGTATATAATAATTCATAATATTATATTCACATATTTAAGATAATACAAATTGAAAATAAACACTAAATGTTTATACATTTTTTACATTTTATAATGCACACTTATTTTACAATATATTTTTTATCACTCTAATTTTAGTTATAAAGACAATGTATATAAAAACTTTATTTTAATAATAAACAGTAATGCGATTTTGAATATGACATTTCTGTCTGAAATTTGACAATTTCCGTGAACATATTGAATAATATACTTATATACCTATTTTAGTAAATATTTTGTTTATTGTTATTCTTACGAGCTTATTATTTACTCCGTAAATGCTCATCAAGTAATTCGTGTCTTCATCGACCACCTATTATGCCTACTAAATTTGTTATATATTATTATTCATTAATCATTATATCCAACAAATTAATGTAAGTACATTGCATAACAATCGATGTGGTTGTACAATAATTTAATTATTAGTTTTAAAATAACAATAATAATCAATAAATATATAAATAAATATTTTAACATATTATATTCATTTATTCATTTATTCATCAATTTATTATATGCAGCGCAATGCTTTTATTCCTTTTTTACGACTACACCTAAACTTAGATTCATAAAAATAGCGATACACTTAAAGTAATTAAGGGATTTTTGAGAAAGCAACACTTATAAACCTAACAGTAAATTCAGAATGAGATTACTATATCTTCACAATTGTTTTTTTCTTATCTGTAGTTTTCACCATCACGTCATATTTCCATAATATCATATATTAATAGTTTGAACACGTGCAATCTAAATAAACAATTTGTTTTGTAAATTCTACAGGATGGATTTAGAATAAACATTTTTCTATTGGTGAAATATATACTACTAAGTTGATAAAAATATTAATTGATCAATCACAAAATAAATTAAATCGTATATTGATAAAATAAAATATATAGGTACAAGAAATTCAAAACAGGTGAACCAATTTTTAAGACTCATGTTGTACTTTATTATGTAGTAATGTTTAGTTATTCCATAATATTACATGAAAATATTAACTGCCGCATACTCACATCTGTAGTTACAATAAATTATTTGACTCATGTAGAAAAACAATTACCGCGACGCTACGTTATTACTGCAGTAATAATCAGTGACTGTCTTATATATGAAATGTTGACGTCGGCAACATTTGTAACGAGAAAATCGATTTAATTTCCTGAAGTAATTATTGTAAAATACCAACTGGTCCGTCCGGAAATGAGCAGTATTATATCCGCCCGGTGAAAACGATTATTGCCCGTCCACGGGTGGCGATTGCCACCAAGGGACGCGCAACAGATTCAGCTCCGGCCTCAGCTGCCTGGCAAGTCCAGCCAAGTGAGCCTATTTGGCGACGAAAAAAAATAAAACCGTGCAATGCACACACTCGAGCACAATTCAATATACTCAATATAAATTGATAAAAAAAACTCTTTTTTGTACGTCCTTCCCGACTGCATTAATTCCGTCCTCTTTGTCACATCCTCTTCCTATCACTCTCCCCCACACCATGCTCATTCATAACGCCCTTCTTACCTCCTCCCTTCCATCTCTCACACCACTTTCTAGCCCCCACTCTCCTGTCTCGTTCATTCCCTTTCCCTTTCCCACTCCATCCGTTGTATTTCGCTCTCCACGTCTCATTTCGACCGTATTCTGTTGTACCAGTTCCATTTAAATTCTGTCTGCGGATGCGCGCTTCCTCCTCTTCATCCCGGCGGACCACTCAGTGAGGGTTTTGTTTGTCTCCAAAGCAACGGACCAGTAAATCTGTTCAGGGGCGCGGCCGCGCGTGCAGGAGAGCAGACGCGCAAAGTCGTTTGTCCATTAGTTATTGGACCGGATGAACCCGCGCGACATGCACGCGGATGCGTTTTCTGGGCGGTGTCAGCGTCCGAGAAAGGAGGACTAGCTGTTTCTAAATCGAAACGATGGACGATGGAAATGATCGCCACCGGGAAAATGTATACAGTTTCCACGGCACGCGGGCAGTGGTCGCTCGACGGTTATATATATTTAGAATAGGATATTATAGTGCACACACACATACAGTTAAAAACGCGCTAATGCACGATCATGGTGTCGCCCTCAAATTTTTCATCCGCGGTCGTCCGCTTCCGGTCCCGTTCAGTTTTCACCGGGGTCACGTAATACATATTAAATTCTATTATCATACGACGACGACGACGAACGTTATTGGATGGCCTTGTGTTACCCCCCCCCCCCCCCCCCCCCAGTGAAAGGGAATCCCGTCCGCCTAATGCTACCGCATACGATATCCGCGTCTGACGATGATTGTTTATTTCTCCCGAATTACTTAAACACACTTTTCATGCACGCATAACGAGCACACAAATCACGTTTCCTGCACTTATCGTATCGCCGAACAATATCCCCGGCGGATCGTGATCACACTATTGAAACCAGCAGCAGAGTAAATATTGTACTAGGTAAAGCGCCTTTCACGAGGCCATAATAACAAATACACCCTTATATAAATAATAATAATAATTATTATTTTATTATATTATGCAAGGTATGGAAGAGGTGCCATTGAAGCTGAAGGTCATAATATATCATAGCTATATGATCATTTTACGATATAATTGACGGAGTTCATAATTCATAGCTTATCCAAGATAATACTGTAATATTATATTATATTAATATGATTTTGAGTTAATAACCATCATAAAATGATTGATTATTATTATTATTATTATATTAATGCTAAGCTAGTATTTTGTCAAATGTCACCATTGGTAGGGGGAATATTGATCTGTACATACAAATTAAACCAATTATGAACATTTACTGGGATAGTCAAGAATATTAGTGCTTTCATGAAGGTGCTTGGTAATGACTGAATGTAACAATATCATTTTAGGTAGGTATTATGATTTATGACTAATCGTACGTTATGTTATTTTGTAGATTCAAAACAGATTGATGGATGTATTGATTTTACACTGATATGTGTGTTTTTATTATTTCTGCCATTTTTTCTAGTATTAATAATACTTCGATTTTCAACTTCAGCAGTTTTTCTAATGAGAAAGGTAATTAATTAGGTCTTTTTAAGAGGAAAAATTAGAAAATGCATTGTAATTTTCAAAAGCATAGGAAAAAAACAAATTTAGGGACCCAGTTTTTGTTAAAATAAATAACATTTTTTTATTAAAACTTTAAAATTTGACAAAATTCGTCAAAATCTCAAAAATTTTCAAACACATTTTTTAGTTACAAGTATATAAAATATTCAGTTTTAATAGCTAAGGATTGAAAATTTAAAACAATGTGTCTCGTTAGAAGTTCATATTGTCAATTCATACAACACAGTTTTTCTTATTGCCATTTTAAGTTAAAATGTGGAAAAAATTAGATATTTAAGAATAACGATCTTAGGGTATCTAGGTAGTTATTTTGTTGTAATTTAAAAATATTTTTTCAATATTGGCTGACTGACTGACCGTCTCCGCTCAGAATCGTTTTTCATATACAATGATATATTATAATATTATAACATTGAATTAAAATTGAATAGCATCCATTACAATGAACAATTTGTAACCTACTGCACAGCAGAGCAGCATCCGCCTTTTTTTTGATCACAGAGTTCAACAACAACATAGTTATTAATTATTATTTACGATTATTTAAGATTTTTTAATATTTTTTTAAACTAATCTTTACTGCTTATTGATTGGTTCTATAATAAACTATCTATTATAACTAAGTATACAATATTATTATAGAATATTATATTTAACTATATGCATGTGAATGTCGTTATTCCGAAACCAATTTAGTATTATTTCAATTATTGTTTAATGATAATAAAATATATTGTATACCTACAATGTTTGATGTTCATATATTTATTTCGACACTTACATTCGTTTCTGTATAGTTTATATATTATAATGTAATATTTTATATTATGTTTATCATTAAAATTGTATTACGTTTTATTAGATATGATCTGACATAACATTATTATAACTTTTAAGATATGTAATAATAGTAATATATTACTACTAATCAAATTACTCTATTTTCGTGAACAAAACTATTACACCATAAAGTAAAGTTAACACAGAACAATTGTATTGAATATATGGAAAACTTATAATAGATAATTTACATAGTTTACTAGGTATTTCCAATTATATTATATTTAATTTAAACTTAATTAAAAACAAAATAGCTATGGTATTACTATAGTCTAAAAAATGTTGAAAACTTTTTATTTAATATTATTTTAGACAATAATAATTACCTAAATATAGGTATATAAAATAATATAGTTAGATGTATAATGTATATAGAACATAAAACAATACAAATAATGTTACTCCTACAGATTGACATTCTAATAGTGTTCTGTAGACTGTAGTTGTAACTTATACTTAATTTACTCATTAAAAAATAAAAACTGATATTATACTATTATTACAAAAGTTTACCAATTGGTTTTATTTTAGATTCTGAGCGGAGAGATGAAGTATTGATTTTACAATGTGTGTTTTTTTGTGTCTATGTACATGATAAGTAGTCAAAAAAATGCTTAAATTTTCAACTTCAGTATCTTGTTCGATAGGAAAGTGAATCTAGTTGGTGTATTAGGAAGGCCAACATTTAAAATTCTCAGTAGTTTTTTAAATCAAGAAAAAACGTGAATTTGTACGCAAAATCGATTTTGGTTTTTGGTGTAACTCTAAAAGAAATGACCATATTATTATGTTCATGACATTTTCACTGAATGTTTATATTAAAATTTTCTATACACCATAAAACATCCAAAATTGTACGACTTGCTTTGAGCTGTTTACAGACATTTATATTTTTTAGTTTCCAATTTTTATTTTTTTTTTATATAATTGGCATTTGTCAATAAAATTGTTTAAGTTGGGTCATAAAGTGTGAGAATGTAATGCAAGGCTTCTGATGTATTGATAATATAAAATATTAAAAATACAGAAGAAACAATTTTTTTTACAAGCATTTGAAGTTCAAATGTTGACAAAATGTATTAAATTTAAAATTTAAAACAACGTTAAACGTAAATAGGTTATATAAAAATTACTTCATTCACAATAATATCATAAAATATACTTAGTTATACTATCATAGGCTGACTGACCATCTTCGCTCAGAATCGCTTTTTTTTATAAAATTATATTATATCATTGAATTAAAATTTAACACCATCCATTATAGTGACCCACTTGCAGCCCACATTTCTTTTAATAAATACGCATCAGTCTTATATTATTTACATTATTTTGTCATTTTTTACTAGCTAATAATATTTAATATCTACCTACATATTTTGTATTTTTGGAATAATTAATGTAAACTATAATTCGTCAATTTATTAATTATTATCATATACCTAATATTGTGTAACCTCTTCTATAGTATAATAAAATTATGGTATAAACAACGTTTAGTTGAATTAGGTTAGGTATCTAATAATGTTTGGAAATGTTCACTAATAATATGATGTGCACAAATCTCCAGTAGGTATAATGGATATTATTGTCTCATTTTAGTATACCTAATTATATATTTATTTAATACAATAATAACACACAGTTTGACGAAAAACACTAAAAGATAATTTAGGGAAAATATAATTTTTATACCTATTTTAAAGAGCTTGCAGTATCATTTATTCAATATATCGTATGGATTATTATTTACAAAGTACTTTTTTATGTGTAAAATAATAGTATTGGATAGAGACCCTCATTAAAACTAAGTAATATAATAGAGCCTCAAGTTAATCTTCTGTTATGAGTTTCTACATAACATCCCTCCATAGTTTAAAATGGAATGCTCTCTGAAACAAAAATATCAATGCTAATAATTTCCAGGTGGAAATAATGTGATGCAATAAGTTGATTAATATCAATGTATTATTATAATTTAACTAACTGCGTTAAAGGTTCATTTCAATTTAATAATACATAATAACTATTCGTATTATTAATTTAGTATCGCTATTTCAAATGAAACGGATTATATAATATTGAAGTATGTAGATAATAATTACAGTAAATAAAATTATTCTTAATAGTAGTTGATGAATAATATAATATTACCTAAAAATAAAAATAAATAACATATTGAAATAAACATATTGTGTATAATGTATATTTTCTTATTGATATATTATATTACATTTTTATCCACATAAAAAAAATCATTATAAGGTATTCAATGTATAATCTACGAGTGCGTATGTATTTTTTTTTTAGGGATAATAATTGTGTGTATAATAATATTTTGTATATATTATAATAATACTCTCAGTACGTGTTCGACCTCCGACTGAACAGCACGTGTACATCTTTCGCGACCGTGCGCTTTTATAGCTTCCGATAGCACTCCGTTAATTATGCCGGGTGACCAGCGTACAGGTAATATAATCATTATTTTTATTATCTGACGCGGAACATTCGTCGTAATGAGCGACAAAAATACAAAAGGCAAACCGCCTTTTACAAAAACATTAAACAAAAATATCACAAACACTCACTCGAAAACACCTTCTGTAAAAAACATACCCACAAGCCATATTAAACAAATTCCCATCTACTCCAAATCAAACAGTTCAAAAACAAATCCTAGTTCGAACAAGTCAAACTCAAATGTCTCTGTAGATAATATTGATACATTACCGCCACTTCCACGCTCCACTCCTACCTCTGCCAACACCGCTGCTCTCCTAATTACCGCTGCAGCTAATCAACACGATAACCTCTCCATTTCTGATAACCAAAACGTTATCGTTTTCAACGACGACAACGCCCAACCCCACCCAGTATACAGCTCAGAATCACCTACCAGTTTTGCTACGATTACGGCAAACGAAAAAACTCCATCCAGGGAACAAGCAATTGTTTTCAACTCTATAGACGGTATCAGACAAATAGAATATATACTTGCAATTGGAAAACTGATCCTCCCTCGGGACATAATATTCACTTCAAGGATATCCAACAATCGTTTCTGTATTTTTTTTTCAAGCAAAGAAGTACTCGATACACTTCTTGAAAAATCCAAAACGATATCAATAAATGAACACACTATCCCTATTCGCAGATTGATTAATCCAGCCAAAAAGATCACGATATCAAATGTGTGTCCATCCATACCTAACATAATAATTCTTAACGCATTAAAAAACATCAATATATCTCCAGTCTCACAACTAAACCATATAAAAGCCGGCATCAATATTGCGGGATACGAACATATCCTGAGTTTCCGCCGCCAAATGTTTATAAATCAAGAAGATATCACCAAACTACCTGGGTCGTTAGTTATTAACTTTAACCAAACCTCATTTAGAATCTTTTTTACTGACGACAGAATCACTTGTTTCCTATGCAAAGAGGTGGGTCACACTTCTGCGTCATGTAAAAAACAAATTTCTCATAACAGCCCAATTGCAACCGTTGATGATCATACTACAGAACTACTAGAAGATATTCAGCTTCCTGAATTACCTCCAATAGACACAACCCAACCACAAAGTACCATGGACTGGAATCAGGAAAACAATGATATAATTTCATCCCAACCCGTAGCAAATACTAAAACATCCCATGTAACAATGAAAACACCAATCACCACTCAAGCCAAAAGACCTCTATCGGATACAAATACAATTAAATCTCCCACCTCCCCTACAGCACCAGGCAGCCCTATGCCTTTCATTCAACCGGAAAAAAAAAAAAGCCAAAACCAGCCGCTCTAGATCCAACTCTCTCACTTCCACCGACGACAACAAAATCAACACCTCGCTTGAACCTACAGTCGCCTTTTTCAGCGACAGTGAGAATACTTCAATCACCCTGGACCAATTTAAATACTTTTTGGAAAATATTAGAAACCCTAATATTAATATATACACATTATGCGACGAAATTAATTCCAACATCTCGGACATGCTCGACTTGACGGAAAAAATATACCCTCTAATTACAGATCGTGCAATGAAGTCCAAAATAAAAATTTTATCCAACTTATTGTTTAAGACCCTTCCTCCCAACTAATTCAACCACTATCATTTCTCACATCAAGCACCTTCAAACCTCCTATACAATTCAAATGAAAACAAATATAATTCAATGGAACATCAACGGGTTCTTCAGTAGACTTGAAGAGCTCCAGATACTAACCAAAGAACTGAACCCCGCAATAATATGCATTCAAGAAACCAATTTTAACGAGAAAAGCAATCCCAAATTTACGCACTACGATATCTATAAACGCAATCGCTTCTCGTGTATCAGAGCCAGCGGTGGCGTCGCAATAATGATCAACAAAGATTTCCCCAGTGTCGAACTCCCTTTAATCACTGATTTCGAAGCAATAGCCGTTTCAGTCAATCTGCCTCATACAAAACTAACCATATGTAACATATATATCCCAAACAACAGAGATTTCTGCCTAGATGACATCGAACGTATCATAAAACAACTGCCCAATTCGTTCATTATAGTTGGCGATTTCAATAGTCACAGCGAGACCTGGGGATCCTACAAATCGGATCGCAGAGGGAAAATCATCGATGAATTACTTAATAACGAAAATCTAATGCTTCTCAACAACGGACAACCTACAAGAATCAACCCTATCAACGAACTATCATCCGCAATTGACCTCTCCATCGCAAACACTTCTCTCGCGCATAAATTAGAGTGGTGCACTCTACCTTATACCATCAATAGCAGTGATCACATCCCCATTCAAATATCCATCAACCACCCACTCGACGACACACACCTAGTTTATCCATCTAGATGGTCTATCAGGAAAGCCAATTGGGATCTTTTCTCATCTCTAATAGAAAAAAAAACCGAAAGCCTCCCCACCCCATCACCAGAAAATATAGATGCAGACGTAAAAGAATTTACTGACATTATAACAGAAGCAGCCTTAATCACAATAGGTAAGTCTAAGAGCAGCTCCCCAAGACCTCGCGTCCCATGGTGGAATGAAGAAATAAAAAAAGCTATCCAAAACAAAAATAAAGCTCTCAAGAAATTCCAAATCTCCCGATCGCAAGTGGACTTCATCAGTTTAAAAAGGACAAGAGCCCTAACCAGATATCTGGTTAAGAGCAGCAAATCTTTATCGTGGAAACTATATGTGTCCAGCATCGATAACCAAACTGACTCCTCAATTGTATGGAAAAAAATCAAATCTATTAGAGGTACCAACAGAAACAATATCCACTTCCTCACGGACTCTAACATCACAACATCTCCTAAAGAAGTCGCCAACACCCTGGGACAAATGTTTCAAGAGAATTCTAGTAAATCCATCTACGATCAGGAATTCTTATCCAAGGCAAACATATACAACAACCCATCGAACACAGTAGATCCCCATAATAATGTTCAAACCTACCTCAACTCACCTCTACTCATCACAGAATTGGAGGAAGCTCTCCGTAATTGCAAAAGCAAAAGCCCCGGCCCTGACGGAATCCCCTACCTATTTGTACAAAACCTCCCAGCGAACGCAAGGACCCATTTAATATCAATATACAATTCAATTTGGAACAATAATTGTTTCCCCAACACATGGAGACATGGCCTCGTCATCCCTATTTTAAAACCCGACAAAAACAAGTTTTTACCTAGCTACCGCCCTATATGTCTTTTAAATACGCTATGTAAATTACTCGAGAAAATGATTAACAATCGTCTAATGTGGCACCTGGAAAAATCTAACTACCTCACTCCCGAACAAAACGGTTTCAGACGCGATCGAAGCACTACTAAGAATATTTTAAACATTAAAAATGAAATCCAAACAGCTCTAAAGTATAAACAAAGTTTAGGATTGATCAGTTTTGACATTGCTAAGGCATATGACTCAGCTTGGAGACCCAGAATAATCCACAAGCTCAACAAAATTCTAACTAAAGGTAACATGTTAGACTTCATAAATAACTTCCTCGGCACCCGGACGTTTCAGGTAAAAACCTCAAACACCCTATCCGACATATTTACACAAGAGAACGGTGTACCACAAGGTTCCACCATTTCAGTGACGCTATTCCTAATAGCCATCAATGATATCTCCGAAGGAATACGCAACCCCAACATCCCTCTTTTATATGCTGACGATTTCAATATCCTATGTCGCAGCTCCAACAGCAACACTATTCAACAAATGCTACAAGATTCGACCAACAAACTTGAATCCTGGTCAAAAACAGCGGGTTTTCGATTTGCGTCGAACAAAACTAGCCTCATACTCATCAACCAGAAAAGAAAAAAGGAAAACATAGCAATAAAAATGGGTAACCACACCATCAAGAACCAAACTCAAGTCAAAATCCTTGGGGTAATCCTCGATTCTAAAGCTTCATGGCGCCCATACATACAACACATACGAAAATCATGTCTTTCTAGAATTAATCTGATAAAAACACTTTCCCATACAGCGTGGGGAGCACAAACCCAAATGCTACTGAAAATCCACAAAACACTCATCCTTTCAAAAATAGATTACGGAGCTTCTCTAATATCCGCCGCCAAACCATCTCACCTTAGAACACTGGAATCAATACATAACGCAGGGATCCGACTCTCCATTGGTGCGTTCAGATCAAGCCCGATTAGTAGCATACTCAGCATTGCCGGCATTCCACCATTGGACATAAGATGGTCTGAACTAACATCCAAAACCGCAGCCAGAATGGCCCGCTCCCCCCAAGGTCTTCATTCCTCCCCTAACCACATTTTCAACAATTATAAAAAATATGATTTTGATAACATAATGACTACTGAAATCAGCATATCCCCTCCGTGGCTTATCTCGATGAACATCATCCTGGACTTACACCAACTCCCCAAGAAATATACCAGCTCCACTCAATACAGGAATCTCTTCACGGAAATACTTTCATCTAAACAGCAACACGCACTTATATACACGGATGCCTCTGTCGTGGTAAATCGGGTTGGAATGGCCATCATTCACGGGGATACACATATCCAATGGAAACTATCAAACAAATGCTCCATTTACACAGCTGAAGCACTAGCCATCCTAAAAGCTATTGAGTTTGCAACAAACAAAGTTGAAGCCAAACAAATCATTATCCTTAGCGACTCCCTTTCCTCTCTCATGAGTATCCAGAACCAGTGGAAACCTACTGACTTAGCAAGAAAAATTCATAATGCTCATTCCACCGCCACCTTCGCCGGTAAACAAATATCCTTCATGTGGATTCCCGGCCACTGTAATATAAGAGGAAATGAACTCGCTGACAAGGCTGCCAAACAGGCCCACCTAGCCAACAACCCCCTTACGTCACTGGTTTTTACATACCAGGATGTTAAGAGGATCATTGCTAAAGAGGCACACAACCAATGGGAAAACAAATGGGCAGCTGAGACAACCAAGTTACATGAGATCAAAAGAACCACATACCCTTGGCCGTTCCCTGCAAACATCTCCAGGAAACAGGAGACAGCCATCACTCGCCTCAGGATAGGACACACACACATCACCCATCAACACCTCATGAAGGGAGAAGAACCTCCCATCTGCACCCAATGCGGCTCCCTACTTACTGTCAAACACATCCTTACAGAATGCCGAAGATATGAAAACGAAAGGAGGGAACTGAACCTTCCGGACCAGCTAGCCGAATCACTCAGCCCCGAACAGAGCAACCTAACAACGACGTTGGTTTTTTTACACAACACAGGACTTCTCAACAAAATTTAAGTTATATTATGTTATACTGTCTTTTCTTTCTTGTATTTTTTTTTTTTTTTTTTTTTCTCTTTTTTTCTTCTCCTTCATATTTAATGTATCTATATACAAAAATTTCTAACCCTGTATAGTATTGTATAGCATTAATGTCGTCCAATGGCCATAGTCGCCGCGGATATAATATAATAAAAAAAAAAAAAAAAATAATACTCTATAGTATAGTGAAAATACTAACCTACCGAGTTCAGTATGAATAAATATGTATATTATTAAAATAGTATACATTTTATTTCTTTTTAATAAATATAACTTACTCATTATTACCAAGACAACATTAACATCAAATTGAAATACAAACCAAAGATCGGGTAATTGAAATGTTCTTATTTATTACTAATTATTTTATTTTTTTTACTCCAGACAAATGTATATTTTAAATATGAACCAATTTTTTGTGTGAAATGTTTATAGTAACCATTTACACAATGTGGATACCACATACAATACCAAAGACAACTTTTCACCTGTTCATTCCATCAGATGAAATTGTCTCTTGCCGGTTGTTGGTGAATGAGGTCGAACAGGTTATAAGCTCTGTGAACTTTAGCTGGGCTGATTGTATGCCAAAACCGTTAAAGTTACTTTGCTTGGATAATATCGCCAACCATTTTTCATGGTACCCCGATCAGTTGTTCGAGTGGATTACTCCTATAAACACAGAGTACTTCGTGGAAACACTGAGTACTAGTTTACCGATAGCTTTAGTCATCCACGTCCCGGGTGATGAATATTGGCGCCGCCGGTATGTCGGTACATGGCCAAACGACGTTATATCAACAAGGAACCCTGCAGTCTCTGTCAAAATTGTATACATAACCAAATACGTATCGGATATTATTGAAAACTTGGAACCGGGTTACGTCGATGAAACGGAGCTTTCTGATATATTGATGGTTTGCAGCCCATACGTTACTGCGATAGATTGCCAACAGCTTCGTATCCAAGGTTCGATGGTACACACATTGGCGATCGATGAACCTAAGGGAATTTTACCCCACGATCCGATTCACATAGATATAAGTTTCGTGTTGGGTATTTTAAAAAACATTCAGACCCTAAGCCTGGTTTATGGTTCTAGGACATTCACAACTAAACCCCCGATGTATAGTCCCGAACAGTACAGGTTCAATATTGATGACATGGACACGCTCGGCCGTGGCTTGGTAATATCGGAACACCTGACAAGTCTGGCTATTACTAAGAGTGAATTAAATATGCCAAAATTCAACAGGCTACTACCATATTTAATGAAGTGCCATGGTCTCGAAGAGATCAACTTTTCGTTTTGTAAACTAAGTTCTCTAGGTGGGAAATCGGTAGCACATTTTGTAAAAACTGCGAAAATGTTAAAGCTGGTGAACTTATGCGGTAATAATATCGGTCCAGATGGAGTAGAATCTTTGTCATTTGTGATTTTATGGAGGCGAAATAACAACTACCCGGCAATTGAGTTAAATTTAAGTACGTATTTACTAAAAAGTTTCAAATTTTTATTTTTAAATTTAAAAACATAGGTAAGTAACTTTAATTTCATATAAATATATTAACGTTTTAAACTTGATACGTATACAATTTGGTGATATATGTGTTGTTCTTTAGTGTAAAATCAGGTTATATTTTTTAAACTTTAAAAAAACAACTCATAAATCAAATAATAATAAATTAACTCGAAAACATAATTTATGTAACCAAAAATTATGATCTCTTACAAATGTGATTAATATGCATAGAATATAATACATTTATTTAGATATGAACAATATAAGTGATATTGGTGCCAAATATTTAGCATCTGCTTTAGCATCAGGAGTTCAACCTTTGACTAAACTTCGGATTCGTAATTGTAATATAACTGAAATCGGAGGATTAAACATTGCTCAGTCATTAGCATATGATCGTGGATTACGTGCTTTAGAAATAGATAACAATCCATTAACATTGGAAGTGGCTAATGCGTTACACACAACGTTGAAAACGAATTTGAATATTATGTACATATCTATTCAAAATTGCAACTTCCCACAGAGCATCACAAATTTCCTGAGCAGAGTAGCGTTTTATAATAGACACGGAAAACGCTCCGAGTTGATCTACGTAGATTTCGAATACTTGTGTTATGATGATGACGAAGTAGAACAGGAAAATATTTCACTAGAAGAAGGGACAATGGAATCAGAGACTATGGAAAATGATGTGAAGGAAGGATTAATATAAAATAAACGTTAGGTATATTATATACATTATGCTTAAATTAGTTTACTGACATAAATATTGAATTGATTGTTAAACAGGTTGGCACTAAAATGTATAGTAACAACGTAATATAAGGTGTCAACTTTGAAAATAATATATATTATAATATACTTATTAAAATTATAATATAACGAAACCTGTATTACCCACTGTCACATTAAATTAGCAAATCCTCATGGGATGTCTATTTTAACGAACAAGTTTTGCGTTTTGAAAAGCATTTAATACAGTCTCGTTCTTTGATATAAAATAATATTTATGATTTTCGGGTAAAATCATAAAATATGAAATAAAAAATATAAATGAATATTATAATATATATTAATATAAATAAAAAAAATTGTTTTATTAATTAATTCGAAACCTCGTAATAGGCAATCTTATACGTGTACGGTGGTCAATGGTCAACGGAGTATAATAATAATATTATAGTATTTTATATTCATCAAATAGTTACGTTATATTCTATTATTTTTGTCTTGTATTACAAAATTCTATTATAGGCAAAGTTTTCATATTTTATCACTAAAAATCTAAAAAAAAGATGCCATTCTTTTTTTTTTAGATTGCCTCCTTAATCTGCAATCAAATTCAATGTCACAAATCGTTTCCAAAAATAAATACTATTCTCATCATAAGGGCTACAATTTCCAATAAAATTCTTCAATTCATATTAATTTCTACTGCGCTACACAACTTAATAATTGGGATAAATAAATACTGTTTTCATAAGAACACGATGATATTATTTAAATTTTAGTGTCAAACATCACTGCATGCAGATTCATACGTTTGATGATGAAATTGATTGTCCTTGAAATTAACTAATTTATTTAAAATTATTTAAAATAAAAGCTACGAGACCGGTATTAGTCCAGTATTATAGATAGGTATGCATTTCTATGCATTTTAAATTCTGTTTATTATTCTCATTTCCCAAAGATCATCATTGATGTCCATTGTCCATTCGTCGCTCATCTTCTGACAACAGTTTTAGTATCGAAATTATTCATATATGATTAGCGGCAAGTTTTCTGGGTGTTTTAACAACGCAGTAACATGTGTCAATGGCTGAGGACAAGCGTTTCAATTACAGACAACATTTTCACAGGCTGATTTTCCGGATGGTGGATGTCGAGTTGCTCTAATTTTCCCCTCTCAACCACAACGCGTGATATTCATGCCGGGATATATCTCTGAATCCTCTGCGTTATATTATTTGTGATTATTCGGCTTACTTGACACAGCAATAGTCAATTAAATTAGTTTTGATGAGTAAACTAGACCGACCAGAAAGCATTGGTGAAGCGGTAGTAACAATCATACGGATATAAACTATACAATATACATAGATAATGAAATTAACTTAATAAAACCTAAACGAGATAAAATACGTTTTTGAGTTTATAGTTTTGAAATGTAGCCATGGTAACTTTGATCTACCACTGTGTAAAACGTGAAAAAGAATACAGGTTTTGACATCGACCTGATTTTGGAATACCTACCTATGATTTGTAAAGTATATCTACTATAGTAAACAGGGCTATTATAGTAAAAGCTATTTATCATGCTTGTGAAATTGAAATTACTATAATTATAACGTGTAATGCTTCATTAGATTTTAAATAAACATAATAGGTATTAGTTATTATTCTGTACATAGTTATTACTTATAGTATATGATATAATATATTTATATTTAAATATTCAACAACAAACTCATGTATTATACTTCAATAGAATGCTTACAATTAAATCGTTTATTTACGGATATTTAAAATCAACTTTATGTGAAAGTTAACATATCTAAATCACCCATAGAAATCCAAGTTTTGTAAGAATTACTCAGACCTTGAGACATTGGATTTTGTCAGTGACAGAAACTTGAGAAACTACTGCAGTAGTTTTGGGAAACTTTTAAAATATATTATTATCAACACAGTTATTTTTTACGATTGGGATAACCATTGACGAAAATTGAATTATTAATTCTCGAAAGTACACACCAATTAATATTTAATTATACTTTATCTTTAAACGTACAGTGTAATATCGAGGGTATTGAGTTGTTGTACTGTCGTAAAAATTACACGGAAAAAATAAATTATAATAATGAATACTTTCTGAACCTAATATTTAAATATATTAATAAGTAGAAGGGATTTGGCTATTGACCTTTTAAAAATTATGTATCAGTATTTTTGATAATAAGTGCAGGTTTTTAATATTATGAATCAATAGTAAAAAAACAAATAAATACATTAAACAATTTTAAAATTGAAAAACAAATGACAATATATAATATTAATATGGATATTTGTACAACATCTACCTATTAATAACATGGACTATTTGTTGGTTCTTTAAAGTTGAATAGGTATGTGTATAACAAATGATTTAACATTCTACGGGTATTCTACACCTAACGACTGTTATACCGCAACTTACAACGAATATTATTTGGTGAATTTAAAATATTACCTATGACTTTTGGCACAAGTGTGTCACGCACTATGCAAAATGTATGATTTCAGCTTACGGTACCATCGTGCCATCGTGGTGGTGAAAAATAATATGTTTTTGAATATTTCACGGTAGGAAGGTGGTTAGGAATGTCGAACAAACAGATTAAAATAATAATAATAACTTCTCGGTGAGCTGAACAATCAGACAAAATATACGAAACACGAGAGCCGTGTGTGCAGTGTCACGGCGTAATGTTCCTACAATGTACAAAGATTAACAAACAGCGACGACGTAACCAATGTTGGTAGCTGAAGTTTACATTTTAATTTATTGCGTAGAAAGTAATTAGGAGATTGCAATAATATTAGTCGGCAGAGATGTAAATATATTATGTGCGTATGTGTTGAATATCAAAATTATGCAGGCGTAAAACCTCAGAATGGCTGTGCTGACGGTGTCAATTAATGTTCAACACTCGAACAACCCCTAGGACAAGTGACTACGGTTACCGGTATTTTTCCTATTTAATGAAAAATTTCCCGGATAACATTTCTCCCATTTATAATAATATTTTTTTAAATTTCAAATTTTTTTTTATAAAATGAATTTATTTTTACAATATTATTACAGTAAATTATATTAAACTACCAATAAATCATTACAATATACAAATGAATATTATACATATGATATTATGAAAACGATGTTTGACTAAGTATCGTATACTTAATATCTGTAATATTTAAGACTGTGATTACTATTGTAGATATCGTGTGTCATAAAATATGGCATCTGCATCATACAGTGTGATTAAAATGTCGGGCTAACTGAAATTAATTTATGGTAGCTTAGCGTGCGTGAGCTCTAAATAAGACCCGTTCAGAGAAAAACATAAGTGTACAAAAGTATGCGTGTTAAACAGTGTAAAGCGTAGACTCCGGTGAGCAAACACTATTAAATAAATCATAACGATGTGCCAAATCAAGAAAAGTATTTGTCAAAAATTATTAAATATACTTTGAGGCGGAAAAGCTAAGGATCAGCCTGAACAGACCCACCTTCTCGGATATTGGTAGGCCTATCGAACTAGGTAAACTAATGTAACAGTTTTCAGTAGAATGTCTCATAAATGAAAATTTTAAAATATGATATTGAATTTCCAAATGTGCTTAAATAATTTGTCAATTACTACAGAATACACAAACTACAACTACTTCTTATCGGAAGTGACTCGTAATATTGCCATGTATAAATGACTTGCCTTCATAGGCGCACATAGGGTGTTAATTTAGGGGGTGCTGGGATAATTTATGGTTCACAGATCCGTGGGGGGCAAAGCTCCCCACACCCCCCTAATCCTAATATTTCTGCATTGCATTAAATTTAATTTGTACAGTGTATACAATAATTTCTAAAGTGCAATGTATCAAATAGTCTGTATGATTGTAAAGAAGACGCTAGGTACACCAACATGTGTTGTCTTCGTATTACAGACGTATAGGTACAACATAGGCAAAACTGTTTTGCACGTGTATAAAAAACATTCAGGCTCTACTCTAAGCTAAAAAACTAAATGTTCACACTAGAAAAATGAGAAAATTTACTCCGTAACTTTGTTTTTATATTTCCGATATCAAAACCAAAATAAAAGTTATTTATATTTGATAAACAAAAAAAGGTGCTCTGCTGTACAGTAAGGTACAAGTGGGTCACTGTATAATCTATGGTATTAAATTTGAATTCAATGATATACTAACATCATTGTATAAGAAAAACGATTCTGAGCGAAGACGGTTAAGTCAGCCTATGATATTACTAAGTATATTTAATGATACTAAGGTGAATAAAGCAATTTATATATAACCTATTTAAGTAGAATCGTGTTTTAAATTTTCAATCATTAGCTATAAAAGTTGAACATTTTATAAATTTTTAACTATAAAATTATTATTAAATTTTAAATGTGATAAATTTTGTCAAAATTTGAATCTTAAATAATTATAAAAAAAAATTGTGCCTATGTATTTTTAATATTTATCAAGTGTTAATGTAACAATATATCAGGAGCTTTGCATTCAATTTTCAAGATTTTTTACCATACAAATACAATTTTATTGATATGAATAGAAAAAAAATTAAAAAAATTGAAAACTGAAAATGTCCGTAAATAGCTCAAAAAGAATCAAAATATTTTGAAAACTATATGGCGTATAGGAAATGCTAATATAAAAATTTAGTAAAATTGTCAAGTATCTACAGTCATTCGTTTTTTAATTACAACAAAATTAGAAAATCGTTACATGAGAAATCGAGTGAATATCAAATGTTGTAAAAATATGAATTTCAAACGTTGATAAAAATTTAATTTGAGATTCTTGTAGACATTTTTTTTTTTGATAAAGGTAGACAAACTTATGAGGAATCTTGCATTACATTTTCATATCTTAGATTTTAAAAGAAAAATTTTTATGAATTTCTAACTCGAAATAATTTGCAAATTTTGGTCATTTTGTAGTATTTTGTTAATATTTGGAATTTAAATGCTTATAACAAAAAACTGTGAGTAAGGATTTTTAATATTTTTCATCTGTCTTTGAAACAATATATTAGGAGCCTTCTATTAAATGTTTAAGCTTTTATACCCAACAAATAAAATTTTATTGATACTTATAGAAAAAAAAACTAAAAAAAATGGAAACTAAAAATGTCCGTAAAAAGCTCAAAATAACTCAAAATATTTAGAAAATTTTATCATGTATAGAAAATGGAAATATAAATAACCAGTGAAAATTTCATATATCTACGGTCATTTGTTTTAAAGTTACACCAAAAACCAAAATCAATTTTCTCGAAAACAGATTTTGCGTAAAAATTCCCGGTTTTCCTTAATTTTTCTTTTGTTTTTCACGGCGCTTTTGCTTTTGACCCCCCCCCCCCCAAAGTACCAACTAGATTCACTTTCCTATCAGAAAAGATATTGTTGAAGAAAATCCAAGCACTTTTACTGTCCTAAAAGATGATGACAGACAAAAAAAAAAAAATGAATTCGTGAATTCGTAAACAGTTGTCAATATTTGTAATGAAAAGAAAAATTCCGAACCAATAAACCACGATAGTTTATAAATGATTGGTGAAATACTGAAATAAACTTAGGGTGCTAGTTTGAAGCTTGGGGGTGCTAAGCACCCCCAAGCACCCCCCTATGTGCGCCTATGCTTGCCTTGTATCGCTTTCATATAATATAAATTATTCTTTTAATTTTTACTATGTGAAACATTATGATGTATCTGAAATGTTAACGAAGACAAATTCAAGAACACTTAACCTACCCTTGACGGTGAAGTTTGTAGGATATTAGGCAGTATAGCTATTCAATATTTTATACTGCAATGAAAATTGGAGAATTAGAGATATTTTTTTATTGTTGATTTGCGTTTCACTGATAAAGAAAGTATTATGCAGAATCGGCTGAAAAAATAATAATAGCTACTATTGATAATATTATTTTGATAAATAAATTATTCAATAATAGTTTGTATCAATCAACACATTATTTTTTCGAGAAAAAATTGTACTCGGAAAAGTTTTTGTCACCGCGTGGTGACTAATAACTATACCTACGTATAAACACGAGCAGTGACCGGTGACCACGGTTATAACAAACTTTTGCACCAGCATCGTATTAAATTTGATTTCTTGCCATCAGATAATAATATGTAGAGCATAATATTGTCGTACCGGCAATATAATAATATTAAGCACATAATGACAAATTACAATATAATTAATGTTACGATCCAGGAAAATTAACACGTTTCTCGTTAATTATGATTTGTTCGTTATCTCAACTATAATTAAGGACTCTGCGATAACGTTCTAACACGTAGGTATTCTTTATAGTCTATGTGCATTATAGGTACTTAAGTCATATACACATTATAAAATTATATATGTGCAATATAATATATTATGTATGCATAATGTATGTTAATGTTTTACTATTATTAGGTAAGTATAAAAATGTGTCTTTGGTAGTCACAGAATAATAACAATATTTTTCGTATTAGGTATTATTTATATAATATGTGTATTGATTCAAAATATGTAAAAAGGTGTAGAGGGGGGGGGGGGTCAAGTAGAATTCGAACATAATATAAACGCTAACTTATATAGTTATATAGTTCAAGTCGTCGATGAATATAATTATTATTAACATACGATTTTAATAATAATTTTAATTAACCACAAATGTTCTCAACAGTTTTTAATTTATTTGATATAAGGTATATATATTATTTTTATTTATAATAAAATATTAAGATCAGATGAAATGCTTAACACTAATTTATTTAAAAACAATATTGACTATTGTTTATCAGTATCGGAAGTATGTTTTTATGTGATAAGAATATTAAACTTTATGTGTTTTTTAAATTTATAGTAGATTTTTATCAAGTTATCTTTTCGAAAATATCACATTTTTATTCAATTGTTGAACCATTTTACTCAATATTATATCTTTATGATTTACTTAATTCCTTAAACTTATCATGTATTTTGTATTCATTAGACTTGGGTAGTATTCCGAATACTTTTTAAGTACTTTTTTTTGAAAGTATTCAACCCAGTATTTTGAATACTTTTATAAGTATTCCGAGTACAGTATTCGGAATAAATTTTTTCCAATTAAATTTTAAAAATAATTTCATTAATTTTCCGTCATAGAAATTGCTTTTGTATACTATTTCTATACAAAATATTATAAAGCAATTGTCGATCTTTTTCTTTTTTTTGTGTTTGTGTGTGTACACCGTCTTCGACACACATCAATTGTATGTTATATTATTATTATTTTATTTATTTTCTACTATTTTTAGTTGGTCAGTAATGTTATTACGTATTTTCCAATTTTGTAGCGACGAGCCAGCGAAGGCGATAAGATATTATTATGATTTCGGGATTTCCCTATAATAAGTAATAAACTTATGGCTAATAATATAATATGCCATATGCGATAGCAAAATTATTTCGTGCGTGTGTGAGTGTGTGTTGTGTCACTTGTGTGCAACTTTCCGCACAGACCGCCACTAGTCGACATAGCCCTTCTGTTGCAACACTGATTTTATTCCTTATACAGTTATACGTCTTTTCCGTTGTTCTTAAGTAAAGTTTGATTCGAAAAACATTAAAATGGCAGATTTGAACGAAATTGACGATGGTCAATCTTCGATCACTGATGGCACTTGTAAAACCTATCGCCTACCTTGGTCAAAATATGACAACATTTTTAAAATAATTGATCTAAAAGAAGATTTTGAAACGTATCAAAAATTCAATGTTCGTTGTAAATATTGTGCTTCGTCCAAACTACTGACAGCAGACACAAGGACTAGTTCCAATTTATTAAAGCACTTAGAGGTAAGTACCTACTAGCTACATACATTATTTAATTGTATTAAAAAATATATTTATAGGTATACATAATAATTATGGTATGCAACTACGTAAGCTATGATTGAGGGATACTTTTTACTATTGGTACATAAATAAAAAAACCTAAGTAACGTTTTTCGATAATTTGACATTTTTTTCCCAGACGCAAAAGCCTATTTCTACATAAAACCCCATATAGTAGGTATCTAATTTTAATATAATTAAAAAAGTATAAATTTAATATAGTTATGTATTATATAATATTATTATATTGTTATATATTATGTACCTTTATTATATTATAAGCTATAAATTTAGATGGTACAGAAAAAAATTACAAGTATTTTAATTGGAAGAAGTATGTTAGCTAATATAGTAATATATTTTTGTTTAAATTAATTGAATTATTAATAGTACCTATAAGTATATTTAAATACATATACATTAATAAACTATGATTTAATTGTAAAGGTTACTACTTACTATTTTGTTTTGTATTTTATTGGTTTAGATGCAACATAAAAATATTTGGACATCACAAAATGAAAAATTTGTTCAAACTAAACTCAAAAGAAAAACACATGACTGCATCAATGAGAACTTCCATTCAAATCATAAATTGGAGATAAATGAAAAAAAAAACCAAAGTTACGACAATATTAGATTTTTCTAAAAGAAATTCTTCAGTTTCTCAAAGTAAGATTGGTCTTCTGCATTTTTGTAAAAAAATTAATTTTATAGTATAAAGTTAGATGTTTATTAATCATTATTCATTTTATATTAAACTTATATTTTATCATACTAATACATAAACTTAATCTTATATTTTAAATGTAATAGGTACTAGCCACTAGATAGCCTATATACGTGTATCAAGTTTTTTAATGAGTTGTGATTGATTAAATTGTCTGATCAAGATTTTAAAAAACTCATTTGAATATGATAACAACTACCTACCTACTCTAAATATTGACAATGACATTTATAATAGTTTTTCTTATTTATTCCTCAAAATTGGATTTATTGCTTGTTTCACTCAATATCAATTATCAATCATATTATTATTTTTAGATGAGTTAAATTTGATGATTCAAAATTTGATTATTAATGCTTCATTACCATTTAATTTTGGTAGAACAGATTGATTTTAAAAATTTGATTACAACTGGATATCCTAATCGTCATGTGTTATCAAGGAAGACGTTAATGAAAAATATAGAAGCTCAACATCAAGTCCTTTTACAAGATATGAAAAGCATATTTTCCAAAGTTAATTATTTAACTACCGCTGCTGATGGTTGGACTATTTTCAAAAGGTTTGTTATTTTAAACAAATTATTTTCTAATTCATAGCATCTATAATTTAAATATTCTTTTTCAGATCCTATTTGGGTATGACTTGTCATTGGATTAATCAAGTATCACTAGAGAGAGAGTCTTGCTTATTGGCTATAAGAAGATTAAAGGGCAGCCATACTTATGATTTGCTAGCAAGAACTATGGAATCTATTTATACTGAATTTAATATCAATGATAAAGTTATCTATACAACAACTGACAACGGTTCTAATTTTGTCAAATGCTTTGAGCAATTATAATAGTTATTATTATTTATTTGTATTTTAGAAATTTTTACTATTAAATAGGTAATTTGAACTGAAGGTTTAACATTTTTTTTTTTCTAAATATATAATATATTTTATTCAGTAGGGAAGTAACTTACCTATATAATATGTTATACTAACAGAATTTCTATCAAAGTCCACAATGTTCATATCTAAAAAGGTGGGCAAGTGGGTGTCGCTCTGCTGTACAGTAGGTTACAAGTGGGTCACTGTATAATGGATGATATTAAATTTGAATTCAACGATATAATATCATTGTATAAGAAAAACGATTCTGAGCGCAGACGGTATGTCAGTCTATGTATAAGACATATTATATACATATCTATGGTATTAAACAAAAAATTGACCTATAATGGGTACCTATAATGAATTCCAAATTAATCATATCAAAATATCCATTAGGTACTTATAAAGCGTTATACATCAACAAAAACCGTGATACTGTCATAGATATATAATAGTACACTTTAGAAGTTTCAAGTATCCACGAATAATATTATTCAATCACAACAAAATAACTAAAATAGTTATTCTAGGTTTTTTAATATGTAATTTCGTCCAAATTTGAATTTAAAATGTCTGTAAAAAATAACTGTGTTCATATATTTTTTAGATTTTTTGGTTACAGTATGAACTATTTACGAGAACCTTTGTGTTGAATTTGCAATCCTTAGCTATAAAAACTGAACATTTTATAATTTATTAATTACAATGATTGATAATTTTCGAGATTTTGATAAATTTTGTCAAAATTTGATCTTTAAATGCTTATAAAAAAAAACTGTGCCTATGTATTTTTAATATTTTTCAACTGATATTATAACAATATATCAGGAGCCTTGTATTAAATTTTTACACTTTTTGGCCCAACAGATAAAACTTTATTGATATTTATAGAAAAAAAAACTAAAAAAAATTGAAAGCTGCAAATGTCCATAAACAGCTCAAAAAGAGTCAAAATATTTTCAAAATTGTATGGTGTATAGAAAATGCTAATTTAAACATTCAGTGAAATTTTCATGTATCTACAGTTATTTGTTTTTGAATTACAACAAAATAAGGAAATCGCTACATGGGAAATCGAGTGAATATTCAATGTTGTAAAAATTTGAATTTCAAACGCTCATAAAAATTTAATTTGACTTTCTTATAAACATTTTTTTTTTGATAAAGGTAGACAAACTTATAAGGAATCTTGTGTTTAATTTTCAAATCTTAGATTTAAAAAGAAAAATTTTTACGAATTCTTAACTCAAAATAATTTGCTAATTTTCGTGATTTTCCCATATTTTGTCGATTTTTGAACTTTAAATGCTTATAAAAAAAAATTGTGACTAAGGATTTTTAATATTTTTCATCTGCCTTTGAAGCAATATATTAGGAGCCTTCTATTAAATTTTCAAGCTTTCGCAACCAACAAATAAAATTTTATTGATATTTTTAGAAAAAAAACTAAAAAAAAATGGAAAATGAAAATGTCCCTAAACAGTTCAAAATAAATCAAAATATTTTGAAAATGTTATCGTGTATAGAAAATGCAAATATAAACAACCAGTGAAAATTTCATGTATATACGTTCATTTGTTTCAGAGTTACACCAAAAACCAAAATCGATTTTTTGGAAAACCAATTTTGCGTAAAAATTCCCGTTTTTCCTTAATTTTTATGTTGTTTTTTCCCGGCGCTTGTGAAAACTACTGGGAAATTTATACTTTTGACCCCCCAAAGTACCAACTAGATTCAGTTTCCTATCAGAAAAGCTACTGATGAAGAAAATCCAAGCACTTTTACTGTCCTAAAACGTGATGACAGACACAAAAAAAAATAAAAAAATAAAAAAAAATAAAAAAACACACATCATTGTAAAATCAATACATTCATCGTTTCACTCAGAATCTAAAAAATTTCATAATTATGAAATCAAGGTTTTAATAATTCATAAAGAATATTAATATGAACTCTTAGTATGCATTTTTTTTATGTTAATTTTTTAAATATTTACCATTTTACTATAGTTGTGACTAACTCAACTAACTAATTTATATTATATCAAGATTATTTTGTTCCCTTAGAATATATGGTCAATCGTCAGTTGTTGAAATTGTTCAAGATGGAAGTAAGAAAACAGATGTAGAAATTCTTCAAACTCTATAGAAGATTCAATTGAAGAGGAATATGATGAAAACAAAGAAGACACTGACGATGATGCTAATTCTGAAAAAGATGAAGATGTTAGTTTTTCTCGTATATCTATTACCCAAGTTCTGGATAACAGAGAACTAATTGGTGAATATACATCCAATTGGGATGATTGTATGGTATATAACCTACCTAAGCATCACAGATGTGCTTCGCATACTCTAAATCTAATAGCAACAGCTGTAAGATACATTTAAATTTATTTATTTACTTTATCTTATTTTTTTCTGTTATGACATTTACAATTTTTAATTTTAGGATATTGAAAAAGCTTTATCGCCTAATGTTTCCAAAAGACCATCTATGTTAAACTACAGAAAACAAAGTAGACTCACATTTTCAAAATGCCAAGCATTATGGAATAAGCAGAACCGTTCATCTCAAATAGCTGATATAATTAAAATGAATTTGGGCGTTTATTTAAAAACTCCTAATCAAACACGTTGGAACTGTTGGTTTGATTCATCAAAATTTCTTCTTTTGCATTTTAAAAACAGTCCTTCCAAGTTCACTAAAGTGTGTGATGCTATAAAATTAAATCGGTTTTCCAAAAATGATTTAGAATTTTTAGAAGAGTATGTTGTAGTTATGGAACCATTGTGCATTTGCCTTGATGTGTTGCAAGGGGAAAAAAATATGTATTTTGGGTTTTTGTTGCCTTCTATTACAATACTCTTACAAAAATATGATGATATCGCTAAAAAAAATTTAGTTTATTGTGATTCTTAAGTTAGTTTGATAAAAGCAAACGTGGAAAAACGTTTCGAAATTTTTTTGACTGATCCGTTTTTATTATCTGCAACGGTTTCACATCCGTTTTTTAAAACCATCTGGCTAACCGACAATGATAAAAAAGATAAGGCATTATCATTTTTTAAAAAATCTTGTTTAGAAATGTTTGAACAATCAAATTTGCCTGAATCTGAGATATCTGATAGCAATATGAGTGATGATCCAAATAATTACTTTAACTGGTCTGAAAATAAATCAAAAGTGGATCTATCATTAGAACAAGAAATAACAAGGTATTTGTCAAAAAGTCCTACAAAAAATCTTAATATATTGAATGAAATGCCCACAGTTAAAAAAGTATTTTTAAAATTTAACACACCACTTCCTAGCAGTGCTGCTATGGAACGCATATTTAGTATTAGTGGTGCTGTTTTATCTAAAAAAGAGGTAGAATGAATGATAAAAATTTTGAAAATGTATTAATGTTAAAGTGTAATAAATCATTAATATAAAATAATATACAGTATTAACTTTTAAATATTATAAAATATATTTACCTATTATTATTATGATGTCAACGTTGTAATTTTTTTTATTATTATTATTATTACTTAATCCACTACAACTTGGCTATTGGTTTATAGTATTAGTTGACTATTTTATTACTTTTTATAATGATATTAACTATAATATTATTATGATTAACTATTAATTAACAGTATGTTTTTTTTTTTATTGTGTTTTATCAGAGCAATTCTTTTTTATTAATACTATTTACTATTATTATTTAATAAGCTTAAATTTGGTCATTGGCTTAAAGTAGTTGAACAGTTGTAATGTTGTGTAGTTAATAGTTATATTAGTATAATACTATAATGTTGATCATTATTTTTTTTTTCAGTTTATAAAATAATAAATAAATATGTTGAAATAAACGGTTTAAAAGTATTATATTGTTTGACATTATTGTATCATAATTATTTAGGTACAATAGTTGGTGTTATGAGATCTTATATAGGTATACTCAGATAGGTGTGTATTATCGAGGTTATAATAATGTTCATTTATAAACGCAGAATTGAAAGAATAATATTTTTGCTATTGAAATCTATATCTACTGAAGAAAAGTATTCGAAAAATATTTGGAATACTTTTTGTAAAGTATTCCAAATACTTAGGAATATTATTATCACAAAGTATTCGAATACATATTCTGAATACTTTTTTTTATAGTATTCGGAATATGTATTTGAAATACTTTTAAAAAGTATTTTACCCAATTCTCACTATTCAAAGTATAAGAGTTAAGCTTATTGTTGTTCAATACTATTTTAATTTATAGTCTTATGCATTTACATTTTTGTTCTGCATTAATTATTTACTAAAAATAATATGTTCAATTTATAACTTTTTGTTTAATTATAACGTATAGGTACCTGCCCACACTTGAAATGTATTTTTATAAGAACATTGACATTTATTTCAACGAAATTATTTTAAAAACTCTAGACAACTACATCACAGATAGTTCTAGGAGCCTACTTAATGTGTGTCTTACATATAATTTGTAGATATTATTAATGAATAATAAAATTATATTCTAAATAATATGCATACGTATAACATAATCAATAACCAGTGTACATATCTTAATAAATAATTTATCTCAAAACTAGCATTGCATAAATTAAATCACCACAAATCCTAGTAACAAAGGTCCTATGTGTGTATCGCGTATTTGCAGCTGGACTGGTATTTGGCAAAGATCCTGCCCCAGACAAATGAACTAGGTAATATAGGTAGTATCTCCTAGAAGAGAAATGTAAATTTTAATTCAATTAACCGTCTACAAGTTACAAGTGTTTGTTCTAATTTAATATAATATATATATATTAAATTATTCAACTTTGACAATAGTTGTTATATAATAATTTAAAAATAATAATATACAGTTATATTATTTAAATTACTATTTAAAGGTTAATATTATTATTACTTTAATAATAAAATGTATTATATATAATTAATAATTGTCAAGACATGATAAATTGAAGCCCAAACAAAAAAAAACCACAAGAAAATTACTGATTTATGAATAATATGGAAATATATTATTTTTAATTTAAATTAAAAAAGACAAATATTATACTACGGTAATACGTATAATATACAATATTTATTCCTATGCAATATGTATTAAAATATATTTACAAACGGGATTTATTATGTTTGTCTCCGTTTTATTAAATGTTTTAATAATTATATTAGTTTTTACCAAAACTTGATCATCATGCCCATAATGAGATAGTATGGAATATAATATATGGACAAACTCGATGAAATATCATATTATATTGAAAAAGTTTATAATTTTTATTGAAAATTAATAGAATTATCTTAATAAATACATGCAAAATAGAAGACACAATATAATTATAGGTAGGTACATCAATACGTTTTTTTTCAAAAATAAACAATCAAATACCTATAGACGAGAAAAACGAAATACCGAATACTTATTGATATGACCAGATTCTGTATAGTGAATTTAAACTTTATTTATACATAAATCTCTATATTATTGTTTATGTATTTTATATAATAATATATTATGAATTATTATACATAAGTGCTATAATAGATGTATTGGTCACATTTTTATTGAATTTTTCTAGATTCTGAGTGGAACGATGAATGTATTGATTTTACAATGATATGTGTTTTTTTTTTTAATTTTTAATTTATTTTTTTTTTTTGTGTCTGTGTACACGATGCGTAGACGAAATATTGTTTCGATTTTCAACTTCAGTACCTTGTTCGATTGGATAGTGAATATCGTTGATGCATTGGGTGGGGAGGTCAAAATTTAAGATTCCCAGTAATATTCAAAAGCGCCAAGAAAAACAAAAGAAAAATTAAGGAAAAACGGGAATTTTTACGCAAAATCGATTTTTCACAAAACCGAATTTGGTTTTTGGTGTAGCTTTAGAACAAATGACTGTAGATACATTAAAATTTCCCTGTATGTTTATATTAGCATTTTCTATACACCATACAATTTTGAAAATATTTTGACTCTTTTTGAGCTGTTTACGGACATAGTTCAAATTTGGACGAAATTACATAATAAAAAACCTACTATAACTATTTTAGTTATTTTGTTGTAGTTGTATAATATTATTCGTTGGTACTTGAAACTTCTAAAGTACACTATTATATATCTATGTCCTATGATAATATCAGGGTTTGTTGTTGATGTATAACGCGTTACAAGTACCTAATGAATATTGTGATATGATTAATTTGAAATTTATTATAGGTACCTATTATAGGTCAATTTTTTTTCAATACCATAGAAATGTATATAATATGTCTTAAACCAAGACTGACATACCGTCTCCGCTCAGAATCGTTTTTCTTATACAATGATATTAAATCATTGAAATCAAATTTAATAAGATCCATTATACAGTGACCCACTTGTAACCTACTGTACAGCAGAGCCCCTTTGTATCTATGAGAATAGATTTAAGGATAAATTTAATTATGACATAAACATAAACTTACTATACAGGTCAGCCAAAGCAAAATTTGTTTGATATATTATTGAATATAATTATAGTTAGAAAACAAGTTATAGTTTTTATTTCTTACGTATTATAAAAAAATGTAATAAATTCATATTTAAAAATGTACCTTTAAAAATGTTGTGTGCTCAATAAGTACCTACGACAAAAAATAATAAATCACTTTCCTTCTGTTAACATATGATTTACATTAACATATGATTCAAAATTCAAATTTAATTAAAATAGTAAAAGTTTACTAAAACCAGTTTTAAATTACATCAACCACGCAGATACTAGATTATATATTTTAATTAATTGTTCACCATTGAAATTGTTCATTAAAATATTATTTTTCCAAAAATGATGTAAGTTTATGTCATACGTGAATTTTAAATTACCTAATAGTTATTTTATACTTCAAAATAGTCATTGTACATTTTTAGACATTATTTTAGAGAAATAATTACTATAAATTGATATTTTAATGTTTTGTAGTAGTATATTGTTGTTCGAAATAAATTAATTTCTACAAAATTCAATAAATAATATTCGTCAGTGATTCCCAGTATTTTATAAATAAAATAAAATAAATAGATAATATAGGTAACATAATATAATATTATAAGATTAGTGTATCACTTACCAAATGATGTTTCAGTTTCGTCTTGTCAACATTTGTAAGCAAAAAACATTGTTATAGTACAGTTGTAATGGTCTCGAGTACAAAATAATATTGAGATCTGAAAAAAGTATCAAAAATTATTATAATAAATCTCTGAGAAGACAACAAAATATTATTAAAATAATGATCAAAATTACTATTTCCATAACTATTGTATATGACTATATGATACGATGAACATATCGAATTTGAAATAGAAAATACAATATAAATAATATTTAAAAGTATATGAACTAAATATGCATATTGTTTTTTGCAAGAATTTAATTAAATTTAATATAATTACAAAATATTATTATTATAACACTTTCTAGTAAAACAGAAAATAATACAAAAAGTCGAACTTCTATATAAGAATTGTTTGGGTTTAGCTTGTTTTAATAAGTTAGAAGTACAATTATTCGATGTTAATATTGTGCACATTATATCAAACGACATATTCATAACAATTAAGTTGTGAAACCAAGGTTAAGTGACATCAGTATACACCAAGTACTAACGCGTTATTTGAAAAAACCCAACTATCAATTCACTTTATTAATATCATATATCATAAAATACCATTTCAATACGAATTTTATAGCACTTATTTTACTCTGAGGTTCTGATAACAAATCTATTTCTATAATGCATATATATACATATATATATGTTCAAATGTTCAATGGACAGTTTAACTATGTTCTTCTATTCATTTAAATTCAGGAATGAACCACACGGTATTATTTTTGGTTTTAAAATATTTAAATACATTTTAATGCAGAATTTAAAAAAAAAAAATGACAAACACTATTCAACATGTTTTGATATTTATAAATAAAAATCGTCAACCCTAGAATGGTTTTAAATCATTTTTCTTTTCATTGTAGGACATGTTGGATATTATTTTTAGTATTTGACATAAACTGTTCAGTGTTCACTGACTAACTAAAAAAGTGTGTTAATAGCTAGACATTTGACCTAGGTTAAACATTAAAACACGTATTGAACTTTAGATACAACTAAATAAATATAAAAATATTATACGGCGTTAGAGGTTGGTAATTAAAATATCAATATGTATACCTTAATGAGCATAATATTGTAATATCATATTAATATACAATAATATAATTCATATAACGAATAATATTTAAAACGAATTGAATTATCGGGAGTGAGGGAGTACTGATGCCTTTTTTTTCAAAAATAAGTAAAACCTTTGAGGAGTCTTTTGAGGCACTGAAGTGTGCAGGTTCCATCAAGAGATGCATAAGTATGGCAATTGCGTTTGACCCGACGTAAAGAGGTTAATTATATAGAAGCCATTCGGTTTTTATTTAACTGTTCCACAGTCGTAGTGAATGCTGATTATTTTTGTATATTCGTCGACGTTCTACAAGGAGTCCAAGTGGTAAGCAACCTTTGTAGAGAGATGTGTGAAGACCTCTAAATATGATGTACTTGTCTAAGATTAATGGTTATTTTAAACAAACATCAGAAGCACGTTTTTCACACACATAACGCTGAATCGCTAAAATGTTCATGAAATATTTTGGTTTGGACGTATACAAGTCATTTGAGTGTCAGAAATATTCTTCAAATATCTTATTATTCATATTTCAAGATTTTATGCTTGTTCAAAATTCTTAGTGAAGTTCATCAGAATTTTGATTTTTGAATAAGCAAGCTGATGTTTTATTCCAAAAGAATATCATGCAGGAAACATTAGTTTGAAAAACTGTTTTATTCGCCATTTTAATGATACAATATTAAGAAAAAAAATATCATATAGTTTTAGGGTGATTAAGAAAATAATTAAATAAGAAATTTAAACGAAAAATGCAGCGATTTTCTGTTGAAACACGAATACTTAAGTACCTTCCTATAAATCTTATAGTGACAAAACGTTCTAAAGAAAATAATGCTAATTTATGGTTGTGAGCGGTGATGCTTTTTATTCCGTTATATAATAATATAATAAAAATAATAATGAAATAATTAATGTCTGGCACTAAAGTTAAATATTTAAAAATTAAGAAATAACCAAACTATATGTAATATATCTCAATAGAACAGATATAAATATCGTATAGAGAAATTATTGAAAACATTTCCTATTTAAATACCTAATCGTTTAAAAATTAATTTAACAGGTGTTACTTATGATATTCATATACTACCAGTTATTATTTTATTAAAATAATTAATTATAATATATGTTGAGTATGCGGCAATATTTTCACAATAACTATCCTCTTCGTGTACGGTATAGTCATTTTTAACAAAAAATATTGATACTTTAATGTTTGTCCAGTTCTATAGAATATATTATATTTTCATATTCATTTGTTTAATAATACTGTTGGTTTTTAAAATCAGATTAATTTGTATCCACAACTTATTTGATTTGCAAACCAAATGTATGTAAATTATTCATAATATTCATAGAATAAGGATAATATAATATTGTTTGGGACTAATTTTTATTATTTTTTGTACAAATGAGATTCAATCTTAAAATTACTTTTATTTGATGCCATATGGGCCATAATATTATTGTTTCATAATGATATTAATATCACATTCTCATGATGATTATTGTTTAATGGTTGTTAATTATTAAGAGTAGTGAAAAGTGAATACTGAATAGATGTAACTGTTGTGTAGGATAAGTTAATAATATTTGAGAGTTTCATATTCATCGAGAGAAATAGTTAATGCTTAATTAAAGTTTCTAGAAATTTTGTTTGAATATATATATATATATATATATATCATGTATTATGAACTTAATAATGAATACCAAATACAAAGTGTAACCAAGCTGGGTTACTTGTTTTTTCATGTAACTCATGTCATGTTTATCTTAGAACATATTCATATTGTAAATACAGTTTTACAGATAATATAATATAAAAAAATAATTAAATAATATACTTGTAGCTTAGGACTCTTGGCTCTTATTAAAATATAAATATACACCTATATTATTAGTAGCTTGTTAACGTAATATCCTATAAACAATTTGTTGAAAAATATAAATCAAAATCTCTGGCAGTGAATAATACTTCAAAATATGGTGACCTTTACAAATAAATTAATTATACTTGATTAAACAATTGATATTCGAAACTGCGTAAACTAGATTTATGTGTCTCACGTAGGTACGTCTATGTTTATCGTCGTTTTAATACTTCTATAATACAGTAAGTAGTACACTATTATTTATTGCAAGTCACCAGCGATATCCAGAGACCAGAACCGTCTGCAGAACATCGTGATTCAAAGGGGGGTTTGCTGGAGGGCAGGCCATGTGTATCTATGATGAATATCGCTGTGCGTCCAAGTTTAGCTGGCGATGCTCCCGATTTAGGATTGCCGTCTATGACGTCCTGCAAGACAGAAAGTTTTCGGTTTCGAATACTGATGGAGAGCCTGTAATCGTGGTAAAACACAGACGTCCGGACGTGGAGCCGGACGAAGAAATTCGTCAGGCAATTATTTTGTTGTTGTGGTTCTATTGACCACATAGACCAGTAATAATGTATATTATAGAGTTTTAAACGTCCCCTCCCCTCCCACCGATATTTGTACCACCGTCAGCTCTTCGCCACTGGTTGTATGCCTTTTCGCGATCGTATGTAGTAGAGCTGTATACCTTCTAACTTTACTTTTGAGCTGTAATAATGTCATATTGTATAAACGTATAATTCTGTGCTAATAATTTAATAGTGTAATAATAATGTATAGTAAAAATGTAATAATGTAATAACAATGCAATAATTTTAATATTATATTGGAAGAGTTTCATTAAGTAAAAAAAAAAATTTAATTTAAGAAAGAAAGAAATCAATGACATTGAAATACGAGTAGATAATACATAAATAGTAAATAATAATCGTACAGAATAACGATCTAAGAAAAAGCTAAAAAAAAAAAATCAAGCATTTAATTATAATTCTACTATTATTTATAATTATGATCATCGGATTTCTATTGGTCTCATTTATTCATTGCTAAGGATTACAATTTAAAGATAATCCCAACGGTATGTGTTGTAGAAATCACAGAATTGTATTGGAGTTTTATGCTTTTCTGTGAAATATCAATGTTATAATGGAAAATATCATAGTTTTATTAAGAATTGTCTAGTAATATATTAGAGATTATACTTTTCTAGAATATAACTTACATTTAAAGGAAAATATCAAGAGCTTAATTGGATGTATTAAAGTATTCATGAGATTTACCCTGTCTTTTTAAGGGATAATTCAAGGATATTTTATTGAAAATGTACTCTGTCTAGGATATATCGATTCTTCAAAGGAAAATGTCATGGAACATATGAGATGTATAAAGGATTCTATTTGAAATGTCACGGAGTTTATGAACACTGTCTAGGATTTTATAGGAAAATTAGATTTAAAATATATAATATATCTTGCATCTAATGGGAAATTTCAAGAGTTTAATCAGAAGTATCAATGCTTTTATGAGTTTTATTGTGTTATTATATTATATTAATGTATGGTTTTCTGTGAAATATCGATCCTCTAATAGAACTATAGATTCTATTTAGATTAATATAGAAAATGTATATATATATATTTTATGATTCTCTTATAGATACTGACCTTCCTCACATCCAGCTGTGTATCTATGCTGAATTGCAAGTAAATCGGAAGGGTAGTTATCAAGATTACGAGTGCGGATAAAAGTGACATTCATTTTTATTTATATACATAGATTTAACCTCCTATTTTGGACCTCCCCAATGCTCCAGCTAGATTCACTTTCCCATCGAACAAGATACTGAAGTTAAAAATCGAAACATTATTTCGACTACGTATCTTGTACACGGATACAAAAAAAAACACACATCATTGTACAACCAATACATTTATAGCTTCGCTCAGAATCTAAAATATTTCCTACATAAGTTGTATCGGGACACGAGACTGAAGATGTGATTCCTAGTACTTAGTAAATTAAAAAATGACACCATTAGTGATGGTGCACTTAAAGAATCGACGAGAGCTGCTAATAAAATGAGAAACTCAGTGTATGTTCAAAGAAGTTCCAACGTTGAGATGTACAATAAAAGGATATCAAACCGTATCCGGTTTATACATTTTATAAATTATTTGCTTACATTTTTAGTTTTATTTTTAAGAGTATTCTATGTAACACACTTTTTTTTAATAAATTATCTATGTAAGCTGTTCGAAAGTATTTTTTTGATAGATCTCTTACGACACCACGCTGTTTACCTGAGTAACTTGAATTTAGTTAAGCGTTCGTGAATCGTGATAGTGTATACATATACACAACTTCCACCTTGAAAAAAACTCGCCTTAACCATGACTAATTACGGTAGAAACCAAAAAATATCGTTTACGGTCGATATGCAGTCAGAAAATTTCGGAGTGTGTGTAAATAATATTTACCTGACTTATATAATATTTAGATACCTACTTTTCTACTTAGATAGTATAGGTGGATCGAGTTGATTACTGTTAAAACTTAAAAGTTTGAAAAATTAAACAGCTCGAGCTTAATGTGTGTTTGGTTCTAGTTCGAAAGTCAAACTGAGTTTTATAAAAAACCTAACCGAACCGAGCTCGAACAAAAAGTTCAAAGTTCTATAATTTTATTAATCCCAACTTCAAATAAAAATTATTTAAAAGCGATTGGAAAACATTTTTACAATAGAAAATTGAGATGAGTATTCTTTAACTCTAAAGTCTGAACTAAAAAGTTAGAACCGATAAGGGTTAAATGTATTAAATTACAACTTGAACATTGGTTATTTCGGAATTACGTAAAATTCAAAGTTAGATTCGACAGATAATTCCAAAGGTCAGTATGATATTAAACGAAATATTCGGTTCGAGTTCGATATGACAGTACATTTTTCGTGTTCGGTTCGCAAGACCACATTTTTTAGTTAGACCCTCCTCAACTACAAAAACTTATATATAAGGTTAATGGCATACGCAAGGGTAGGGTTCTAGGGTTCTGACCCCCCCTTAAATTTCTTCCTTTTACAAAAAAATCTTATTTACTACCATTAAAATACTCAGAGTCGATAATTTGTTGGTCATTTTTAATAGATATAAAATAAACGTTTAAATATAACAAAGACTTCGATCATAGTTTCAGTTTTTGCTGAGTTAAAGCATTACAAGCCATGATAGTCATATATGGTGTATCATCATTTATCATCCATCGATTATTTCCATAGATTATTACCGCGTTTATTACGACCCGAAGAGGCTCTATAAAGATGACTAGGTGTCCAGGTTAAACACTCGAGTGTAGACTAAATTTGAGATTAACTATAATATGTCATAACCAATCAAATTATAAAAACTATTTAGAAAAAAAAAAGTAAATTGTTTACTCCCGTAAAGCCCTAACCGAACTAAAATCCTGCGTACGCTACTGGATAATGTGACGTGTAAACACTGGCGTTTCGGTCTGCAGGCGTGTGGGACGAAAGTGAATCCGCGCACGATTGTATGAAACGTGCCATCCGTGCAAAACGCTTACCGTCGGAACTCCAAACAGCATTCGTCTCTTCGCAGCCGCACTCGTTGGTGTAGTACAGCAACGAGACGACGACGACGACGAGGGGGAAACTCGGAAAAGCGAGTTTCCCATTATATTGTATGCATCGTTCCCATATTATTACAACATGCGCATAATATTATAATTTAAAGTAGGTATGGCACACCGTGGCGGTGGCGCAGAGTAACAACCGCACACTCGGCCGCGTATCGGTTCTTTCAAAGGCCGAGGAGGCGGCGGTAACGACTAACGAGAGGCTCGCGACGCGTGTTCGAGACGTGTCCTTCACCACGGGCGGCGGTGGCTTTGACACGACACCACCGCCTCCTCACCAAAGATCACTGGTACTACACGAATTCGAGGGCGGCGCGTAGGTACCGCTGCGCGATATTTTCATTTACAGCGGAAACACGTAGGTAGGTACATTATTCCCATTGCACCGCCGATCGCGAAACAAAAGAGATTGTCTCCGCCGCCACTATTGTTTGATATCTGCAAGGGTTTGTTCTTTTTCTTATTATCCACCCCGTCCTTGTCATTATTGTTATGGGGCGCGCGTGTTATTCGTCTTTGTCGTCGACGTCGGCCGTAGAAAAATAGCGTTTTTTCCTCGTTTTTGTTTTTAAATTCCGAGACAGACGCGCGTGAAAGCGACTCGACCGGCGCGCGATCATTAATTTCGGACCGTTTTTAAGTGTAGACGTCATGTGACCAAACGGCACGTCCATTAACACGTTCGGTGGTGGTCTGACGGTGGGGGGGGGTGTATAAGGTCCGCGGGATGGTGCAAGGAGTGGCACAGGATGGGACGCAGGACGACGTTTCGCCCCGTCTCCGCCGCCGCCGCCTGACGGAATTGTGCGACATAATTTTTGTTTGTGTTGTCGTCACCGCGTCGGAGCAATTAATTTTTCAACTAGCCAAACACACATCCAAAAACTGACAACGGATTTACTGAGTTTTCGTGTGTGTGTGTGTGTGTGTGTGTGTGTGTGTGTGTGTGTGTGTGTGTGTGTGTGTGTACAAGTTTTACTCGTATATGATACAATGTTATACCATGTCTTCGAGTGTACACTTTTCTCGGTATTATCCGAATGATTATCCAGGCTTACGGAGCGTTGAATCTCATAAAATATTAACGAATAGCACTTACCGTGTTCGGTCTTCCAGCAGTAATATAATAATATGTGTAACTGTATTTCAATTTGTAATGTCTTTCCGCCATCCCAGACGTGTACCAAATTATAGCAGAGGGTCCTGAGTTTCCGTGTGACCCCGTCCTTATAATGCACGACGGAGCGCCACTCGATCCCGCCTCCCGAATACTCGCGATCGTTAATTATTGTTTTTACCAAAAATCCCAACCTCCCCTAACCGGAAATGCCGATATTTCCCTTCAAGGACCCCCGACGCTGCAAAGTGGTTCTTTGGTAAAAAAATCTATTTATTTCAAAAATATTTCCGTCCGTCCAGAACCACGCCATGATATAGATAATATGCTGGGTTAGGTTGACCCATCTACTTATATATTTTTAGATGAGCTGAGAGAGTAAATTAAAATATTGAAACAAAATAAAAATAATATGGTGTTCAAAAGAATAGAAACTTAATACTCAGCGTTAATTGGGCACCTAACCAATCCTAACCAACTGAACATTTTTTCAGGTCGCTGGAACTGCCTTCGAACGACAACTTATTTAAACGAAATTGTTAAATACCGGAATAATAACGGGTGGAAACTAAAAAGGAAAGACGAAAAATGGCAATTTGTTAACCCATTTATTTTGGTTAACACGGGTGAAAAGAGTTGAATACAGGAGTTTTCCCAGATAGTAAATGGTATTTTTGAACTTCATGGAATATTACCATAACATACGTAAAAATGTAATTTAAAACGATTGATAACCTATGTAAATATTAAATTAAATAAAAAAATATAATAATATATTATAATATTTAATAGAGTTTTACTCAAATAAAATGATAGCTCTTTTTTTTATACATAATCCTAAATAAGTCGTATAATATTTTTTAAATTTGTTTGAAGGTTAACTTACAGAAATAAATGCGAAATATTTTAAAATCAGATAAATTCAAACCATAAACAATTCAAAACCTAATTTGTTGTAAATTCATAAATAATAATTTTAATTAAGTATATTTTTTTTTTTTGTCATGTTCAACGAAATAATTATTTGAACCATTTATGTGATCATAACTTAAGAAATATAGTTACTATGTCAATCACTATTTAGTTCACAAAAGCAAAAAAAGAGCTTTATAATATTTTAGCTATTATTTTTTTTCTTTAGCTCATCAGATTCACCCTAATGTATATGGTGAAATCATCCCTCGTTTTAATGAGCATCAATTTTCCGCAAGACAAAAAGCTGGGTAATTAATCAAAGTAAATTGTCCTCAGTCCACAGGATTTACGTTTAATAAGAGTTCCGTTTACCGTTTATGTTAATTTTTTTTTCATTTAGGTACTTTTTCTTTTGTTTTATTTTAAAGATAAACAGAAAAACGTGTTCTTCCTTCCATTAATGTTTGTTACTTTCAGTATTACCACCAATTATTTTATATTTATTAAAACATAAAATATTCAGTACATATAATGTTATATATTTATTTTTAAAAAGTTCAAATAGTTTTAATCTATTTAGTAAAAAAAACTATTGCAGCCTAAATCCTCAAAAATTTGATAGTGCATATACAAATTGTATACGTACTGTACGTCCGGACTGATAACATGAATATTGAATAGTTTGTAACAGAAATCAATCCACACAAAGTAGAAAAAAGTGAATTGGAAAGAAATCTGATAATGTTTTACTGACTGATTCAAATTATAAATAAAATAATAATAATATTAAACTGTATAAAAGAAATTGGCAACATTATTCACTGCACATATAAATTTATGCTTTCCTTGAAATATTATGTAGTATTATAGGACTGTTTTATTAACTTAATATTGTTTTATATTTATGGTGATTATTTACCTATAATAGCCAACCTAAAGTTATGTATTTATTTATAGCTTTAAATTTATTTCATACATATTTTTTGAATATAAGTACATCGAGAAATTTATTTATTGTTTTAGAACGATTGTATTGGACTTACAATTAATAGTGTTTTTTTTTAATTTGATTTTCTAGTTTCAAGGGATGTTCTGATATCGAATTGTATATAGTTGGTAAAATGGTTATTTACTTAGTAGATTATCGTGGTTGTTAAAACTTATATTAGAGAAGTAAAAATTAAAAGATTCCCAGTTATATTCTGAATAATTGGAAAACAAATTAGTTAAAAACTATTTTTTTAACTCAATATCAGTTATCGGTAAAATCGGTTTTGTTTTTTTGTTGTTGTAAGTAATTCAAAATAAATAACTGCAAAAACTTGGAATATTTACCAAATATTTATATATTATGGATAATATACTGTGTGTAGACCTTGAAAATTGAATACAAATTTCATCATAAGTTGTTCATATAACTAAAAAAAATCTAAAATACATCGAGTGACTTCCTCCGATTTATTTTTCTTGGTTTAAATATAAAATACATATATTTTTTAATTAACATTGAATAAATTAACTTTAGGTACTAATTGTTCTATTTTAAATATGAAATATTTAAGTATAGAAAAGGAAGATGTGATAAAATATGTATGTATCAACTTATTATTTTAACTATATATTCATAAAAGCAATTAACATTAAGCTCTATATTCAAAACTCTTTCTAATAGAAAACATTAAGAGCAGATTTTTAAATTAAAGAAAAACAGAGATTAGGATTTTGATTTATTTATATACTTATTTATATTATGAATATATTATTACACTAGCTGACCCGACAGGCGTTGTCCTGCATGATATTTCAATCGATTAGGGTATTAAATAAAGTATGAAATGAAATCAAAAATTATCGTTGGTTTTAACTATATTAACATTGTGTATAAATTATTTCTAATTATTTCTGATTTCACGGCAACCACATTTATTATTATAATAGCTTTAAAACCCATGGCAACCATTTATAAACAAAAATATAAACCATAAATCTCAAAATTCCCGTTTGAGCACCTCCACGGAATGAGCCTACCGGGTCCGATTGTGAATCTAAAACATTCTAGGGCCCACTAAAGCACACACAAAAATTGTCATCAAAATCGGTCTAGCCGTTTAAGAGGAGTTCGCTTACAAACACACGTACAGTAGAATTATATATATAAAAATAGTACAGTATACAGTTCTATACAGTTAGAAGTCTTCAAATTTAGAATTATTATTAATTAAAAAAATATAGGTGTGGTAGAACTTACAAAGGTTTCCTACTATCTTTCCATTTTAACCTCTGCATGATCGAGATTTTTTTCTTTATAAAATATTAATTAAAACAAATTTATTCTGATAATAGTTCTCTCAATAAAAACAGTACATAAAAATATTTTGAAATGTAGCAAATTTGTTCATGTGATCCACTGATCCAGAAAATGTTTATGATTTTTTGAAAAATATACCTAAGGATTTATTTATTACAGTTTTTTTTTTCATATTTTTAGGTATTATTAATACGTATTGATTTAATCATTATAAATAAAATATAATGCATAAGCATATAGGTCTATTTCAGAGAAACTTGATTGATAATCATATCAATAACAAGTTTCGTCTCAGCAATTTAAGATTTTATGGATAGATGTCTTAGAATAATTACTGTGTGACAATACTTTTATAATTGATTAAAATATTATTTTTTATATATTGGCTTTCAATAATTTACAATTTACAAAATCACATTTCATAAAATTAGTCTTAGAGAAAGTTGCCAATATTATAAAATTAATCACACAATAATAATTATTGATATGATAACGTATAAACATTCAAGGTGACTCCCCAAATATTTCTTTTTATTTACATATTAGAAGTAACTTTGTAACTCAACACGCTTTTGATTTGATTTATGCATATTTTAATATTATATTATTTTAATATCAATATTATTACAATCAAATACAAGTTGGATATTTTTTTATAATTTTGTATTCTGATAGCTATAATTAAATATTTATAATCACAATAATATATCAAATAGGTGATCATTAAATTATATGAAACCTCATACCTACTATGTTTACATTCTAGAGCGGCGATAACATAATATCATATTATAATATTGCAAATATTGATCAGAATAGATGATATTTTAATAGTCGATGTTATTATTGTAGCACGACTTTATCTATCACAGTGGTTCTCAAACTTTTTGGTTAACGGGAGTTCTCATGTTGCTAAGCAAAAATACATATAAGACTAATATAGTAAAATATATACATTTGTACATACTTTTTTAAATTATACAACATACATACATATATTTTTCGAGTATTTTGAATTTTTTTTTCAATCGCTTATTAAAAACAATCGGTTAATTGACACATTTCACCTTGGTCCCAAAGTGTTTCTAACAATATATATATATACTATATAAGAAAACTAAAAAGCTAGGAACATCCTGAAACTGCAGTTTAAAAAAAAAAATTATAAATCATGATTATTGCAGTAAACAATATTTAATTCAGATGTTTCCTAAACTCCATGGAGTCGCTTGATCACTCTTTCAGAACCCTAAGGCTCTGTGGTGTACAGTTTGAGAACCACTGACCTATCTAATTATGCTAATCTACATAAATATTTTGTCAGAGACACACTATTCTACTGGTACTTATCGGTTCAGAATATTATTCTAACATCATATCGTTTTGAACTATCAAAGTATATTCATTTCGGTTATTTCATTTTGTGTGAAAAAAATTTATTAATAATAATAAATTTATTATGATGTACAGATTAATGTTGCTTGTGGTTTTCTATAATGTGTTTTGCACCATTGCGGAAGTCGAAACGAACGGCTATCGGTAATACGTATAATCATATTTTTATTATAATATTAACTGAATCTCGTTTAGAATGAATAAAGAACCGTACCAATAAAGTACTTGAGAAATAATTTAGTAAAAAATATTTATTTTATTTTATTTTTAGCATACCATTAGTTAGACGAAAATCACCGTTGCACATGTTAATTAAAGATCCCGACTACACGAGGAAATTAAATATTCAAAAAACTCATCCAACGAACGAGAATATCACACTATTCAAATATTTGGACGTAAGTGTTATTACGCGTTGTTACGATACTCACAATTTTAAATAAAATATTTTATACAGAAAAATTTAAAAACAAAACTAATTATGACGTTAGCTTAAAAATAGGAAACGGAGGAAATCAATATACCTAATTGTTTTCTTAATTAATACTTTTGAATTGTATTAATTGTTTTAATACAATACTATGAGTAATATGATATTGGCAATTCTAAATTAAAAATGTATAAATAGCTTACGTTCACCAGAATGTCAAAAATTTATTGCAACTTGTTGAAAAATAATGTATTAATGAATAAAAGTACAAACGATGTTGTAATACCTATAGGTACTATAATCTTTCCGTATTCGTTAATAAAATATTATGATCGAATCGTAATATTGTTCAGTATCATAAAAATTATTAGTAGAATACGAACAAGTCTAAGATTATATTATAAAAGTTAATATAATACTATGAATAATTCATCTTAATCATAAACTATACTATATATTATTAATGTATTTTTAAATACTAAAATCGTTATGTGCCGGGCTGGCTCAATTTCATTTACTGAACAAGGTAAAATCAAATTTTGCCCCCCTGAAAATAATAATATTATCACTGTTTTGAAAATGCCTACCCTATACTAAATTGCCACCCTAGGCATGGTCCTATATTGCCTACCTCTTGATCCTTGGGTATGTGTGTATAACACAAGAATAAATTGTTATGATGAACGATTTATTTATTTGTATTCCGATGCCTTACATAGGGCGTTCAAAAGTAATGATAATTTTAACTCTACCTAATATACTAAATTAATATAGATCAAAATTGTATTGATTAGAGTGAATACTATGCTCAAATATTAGTGGGAAAACCAGGACAGAAATTTACTGTAATTTTTGACACGACATGGGGTGACATGTGGATACCGTCAAAACTATGTTCAAAAAGAATATATCCGATTTGCGGTAAGTTCTTAGAACTTGGTTCATATAATATTTTTTCATAACTAAATATACTTTGCAATACCTCTAATACGTATAATAATCTTTTGATATTCATTGTATATTATATTATTATATTATTATGTTTCTCAAAGACAAGAAAAACTTGTATGATCCTGATGTTTCGTCGTCGCACAAGTCTATCGATCCAGCACCGTTTAATGTGGACGGATTAGTAGGAAATTTAACATGCGACACAGTTGTGGTAAGTCGTTATGATTAAGGCATAGTATTTAAAAAATTGTGAATCGATGACGGTCATATTATTATTCCAACTCCATATTATTTTCAACGAATAATAACTATTTATTATGATATTAGCGAATCATTATTTGTTTAAGACTTAAAATTGGAATAATAGTGTGCAACAGAAATAAAATATAAATTCTATGGAAGTGAAGCAGTATAGATAATAAATATTATAACAAATTAAGTCATGAACGGGTGACCATAATATTTTATTTTATGATTTTTTTCTACTCAACGTGAACCACTCACCCTGCAGAAATTATGATAAATTGCGTTGTTTAAACTCGATACTTTAGACTGTCAATATTATCCTTTATTTTATCGAAAATTGATTAATAAACCTTGGGTTGTTGAGGTGTCACCGTGAAAATGGTTTGGTGGGTAATTATTTAGATGCATGGCCTTTAGCTAAATCGGTAAACCTCGTTAAAAGCTGATTGTACCATAATAGACGATGGCGTAGATATTTGATTAGAAATGCCCTTTAAACATCTTCAGTCTAATTATTCTATACGATTAATACGATCAGGTACATACAACAAAATGTTAATATTTTTATGAAATTGACTATTTACGCTAAAATAAACACTGCATATTATTGTTTTTATTATTCATAAATTATTAATCGTTGACAGATAATTAATATTCCGCACCATTAATTTAAAAACAATATAAATACTATTATTTATTGCGTTTTTTAAGGATTTGAAGTTAACATTTTGACCAATTCATGAATACTTGCATAATAATATTTGATACCTAGTTGAAAATGTCAAAACATTTTCCACTTTAAAGCTAAGTCTTGAAGATGTAAATATAACATTCATCAGAAGTTGTTTTGAAAGGAATAAAAACCTCATAAATATTTTATAGACAATTTTTTACTAAATTTTTGATTTAAAAAAGATTTATCAATATTGAATTCATTTTACGATTTTTCTTCTTTTCATTTTATTCAATAATCCTTTTTGAGGGACTTAAACCCATTCGTTCATGACTATATTTTTATAAATATTATGATTAATGTAAAGCTATTGCCTATGTATTCCACGAACCTATGTGAATACAGCCATTAGTATATTATAGTATATTCCATCTATGATAAACCATTCTACGGTAAGTCGGTATTGAATTGAAAGTTAAAAATAATGATATATAAATATTGTATGTACAACTATACGAGTTGATGACATTAATGATATTTGTAAAATACAATTAATATAGAAAAATAAATTAAGTAAACTTCAAGTACCTAATATAAATTAATTAATTTCAAAATATCCATACGAATAGAAGCTGAAAAACGTTTCCACCCAGAAACTTTTTTCATATCCAATTATTTATCATTGCATTTACATTCATCACATTAATTTTAGTTACTTACTCAATTACGGAGTACAGGAACACCTTCATCCAGTAGAGTGACTTCCCATAAATTGTAATTTTTATTTTATTTTTCACAATAAACTAAGTGTTTATATAATTAATTCCAGCTTTTTGAGCTTTTTATCGCGACACTATTTATTTATTCAATTTTATTGTTTAATTTGTAATGTTTAAAATGTTTAATTAGGTATAATAGGAATTATATAAAACTATAGTTTTGAGACTAAAAGTATTTTATAAAGATAAATAAATCATAATGATATTAGGTTCATAATAAATTATTCATCAGTTATATTGTAATGTATCACTTTATCAGTAATGGATAATATTTAAGAATTAATCATATTGCTAACACATGAGTATAATTATAAATATAATAATCAGAAAGCTTTAAATTGTTTCAAGAATAATAAACATATAAATTATTATTTTTAAAATAATTGTGGGGGCATAACTATGTTTAAAATACAATTTTAATAATAATGTATCTATTTAGATGGGTCATTTAAATGTCAGTGATTTAATATTTGCTGCAATCAGTGAGATACCGAGTGTCTCGCAATATCAAATGATGCACGCCGATGGACTGATTGGTTTAGGATACAATACCTTGGCTAGAACGACAAACCAACCATTTTTTTATAAGCTACTGGAGGATAAAAAAATTTTAAAACCAATTTTCTCAGTATACATGAACCGGTAAGCAATAAATTGTAGTATGGTATTATAATAAATTGTAAAACGAAATTTACATAACAATATTGTCAAGTACAATTATAGGTACTGTACAAAATATGAGTGTGTGTAGCTACAAAAATATTATAATTCATATTGTTGTGCAGATTGGAAATTTAAATGTATATATCATCATTTTGAGTATGCGTAATCTAGAATTTAGATTGAGCAGTTTAGATTTAATATATTTGATCTAGGTTAGTCTACAGTCAAGAGTTACCCCGAAGTATTTAACTGTTTGTAGCATCGGAATTTGAATGCAATAGAGGAAGACAGCAGAGTAAATGTCTGAGGGTTAATGTGGTATGTATGCGGATTTAGATTGATTGATTTTTAGCCTCCGTATTGTGCAAAAGTCTTCCATGGATATTTCCTGAGGTTTGGAAGGTGGTGAGAAACAATATTAGAGTGTTTTTGGAGATAATATTATAACTTTGTCATCAGCGCAGTCGGAACCCAGCGTGTGTGGCGTGGTGGGTTGACCAGAAGCATAACTATTATGAAGTAAGAGGACAGAATTCCACCTTGAGGAATACCCGAACTAGGAGTCATGAAGAATGAAATGTTCAGTTTACCTCGGTAGAATTCGTTTAAGTACTTATCTATACGTTAAGTCTTTCAGGGAATGGTTTATATTTACTTAGTATGAATAAAAAAAAAAATAATAACATAATATAATATTTAATATTGTATTGAAGCCGTTATATAGTTTAATATACTACACAACATAATAAAATATGCATAATGTTTATAAAATAGTTTATAATAGTTTTAATTTAAATACTGTTTTAGTACTATGATTTCTATTGAGGCGTGATGAACTGATGGATATTACTATTTATTTATTTATTTTATTAAATCCCACAACAACTTAGACCATTGGGTGGTTTTTAACTGTGGAGGAGGGTACTGTATGTTAAACACGTGTGTTTGTTAGTTTAGCAGATTTTTTAGTGGGCACCCGTAGGTATCTGACATTCCAGGATGGGGGATGGCGGCACTTCTCTCCGGACACCGTGACTTGCCCGCAGAAAAATGCCGCCCGCTGCCGAGGTTTATTGAACCGGAGTCGGTGATCGTTAGTGCATTGAGAGCTCATTCAGAAAAATTAATTTTGTACTGCCACAGGAGTATCCATTTTAAAATAGAATACATATATATAACTCCATTTTGAAAATTATGATATGTAATTTGTAAGTAAGCTTAAAAATTCTGATTATGTAGGTAAGTATTAATAAAGAAGAGTATAGGTGGTGAGCATGCCTGGTAAATCACTCTGTGTATATATTTTATAATTCATTACTCTTAATTTCGATAGATACAATTTATTAATTATAAAATATTATGTTTACACTTATCAAATATAAATAACATAATGGTATAGTAATATGTGTCCAGAAAATGCAAATTAAATTGTACAAAAAAGTGAAAATATTTGCAGATACGAGTTGTTTCTAAATTATTAACAATATGCCAAATGCCAAATTCAGCTATCAAACTCTAGTACTAATATATTTATACGATTATAATTTTATTTCAACAGGGATAAGACTACAGACAAAGGAGGAATAATATTTCTTGGTGGAATTGAACCAAAACACATCAAAGGTGAAATAACCTATGTACCTGTATCAATAAAAAAATATTGGCAAATTGAAATGAATCAGTAAGTACGAGTATTTGTACACATTACAAATAAAATCATCTTTTACAGGACTCAAAAAAATTATCAATGGTTTTTATCTATATTATAGTATATTATACACACTTATAAAATGCAATACAATTAACATTATTGTTTAAAGCCACAGATATTAAATATACTGTTGGACTACTATTTTTTCTGTAAATTATCAATTAGTTGAATTCTTAAAAATGTCGAATAAATTTAAATCAAAAATTAAAAGAGTAGTTTTTGTGTTATTTAACTTAGTGTACAAACGATTATGGGTTTGGAAAATATGGAGACTAAAATGGTTTGAACATTTTTGTAACTAACAGTTTATAAGTACCAAAAAAGCTTGGTTTTCAGTTTAAAAAATATAAGTTTTTATTGCCACAGGACACTTATTACTTGAAAATATGGTTCTTAAGAATACTTCAAAACTCCAAAAATAAGAACTCCTAATGGGTACACGTGTAATTGCCTATCTATATTCAAATCAATTCAATTCTTGAATTTAATAGTTTTATACTAAAGCTATATAAAAACCCATTGATATATAAAACCGACAAATATTATCAATGTATTATCATTATCAGAAATTTATATGTAGCTCATTAGTTTTATTCTGTACTATAATATACCTACTTATTTGTAAATTATATTATTAAATAGAATTCACAAATGATATTTTAACATTTTTAACCGTATCATTTGTAATCTGAATCACGAGGAATAACATTAATTACTACTATAACACATTTTATAATAGGTATGGTATATGCATATATTTTAATTTATAAATAAATCATATAATACATAGATGCGTAAATGTAGATAATAATATAATAATTTTTAAAAGGTATTTGATTTAAAAATGTTCAGCGTGCAACAGTAAAATTATTGTAAAGTATTTTTAATCTTGAAAAGCGAATATAATATTATATCTCATACGGTTTATATGAGTCTCGTTTAATCATATTTCCAAATTACTTCATGTCGTTATTTTTTTTTTTATTTGAATCGTCTGTGCTTATAATCGTATTATAATAATATTATGTAGAACATATTAAAACATATTTTACTATATTTATAAATTTAAATATTATTTTTTTTTTCAAGTAGTTATATACGTTTATAAATCAAATTTTAGATCCGAGTGGACCAATAAATTAATTGATTTTACAATAATATATCCTTTTTTGTGGCTTTTGGTACGTTTTGGATCAGAATATATTTTCAATCTTCAAAACTAAGTGTAGTTTTGGGAAGATAATTTTATCAAGTTTAAATATTTAAAAATATTGAGAATTATTTTTTTTTATGAGAACAATTTTGAAAATGTAATACGAAGTTCCTCATCTGCAGCTGTTCTATCAGAAATGTAAAAGTTTCAGAAAAACATTGCACAGTTTCTTTTTTGGCATTTGGAGTTAAACTAACCACAACATTTGATTTTGATTGTAAATAACGATTTTTCTAATGACAGAACTCCATTTCTAACCAACCTATAGAAAAATAAATTACTATATTAGTAATATAAATTAATTGATTTTAAAATAACCACAAAAATCGAGACCTACAAATCATTTTCGTTCAGAAACAATTTTCATATAAGGAAATGAATTCAAATTAAATACATCCATTGCAGTGACCAATTCATTTACAAGGTAATCAGAGTTAGTTCCTTGGTTTATTTTTAATGATCCCATGTTTAATATTGAATATATTTATAAAAATAATAATTATAAATAATAACAAATTTAAATTAAATTATTAAAATTTATTGATCATGATGCAATGTGTTATATTATTTTTTTAAATCTGTATTACATCATAGTAAATAATTTATGCTCGTAGAGTATTAAACATAAATATAGTAATATAGTTTATGGCTAAGCGAGGGGCATAAGCTGAAATCAATCATTCAACGTGATTGAGAGTATAAGCAACGGCCGCTGCCACTAGTTCTCGGATGGGTGACCACCCGGGTTCGTAGTGCTCAAAAACCTTACCACACATTCACTAACCGACTGTACCAATCGTTCCAACCCTTACAGCCTAATGATAAGTGGTGGAAGTCTTAAACCTAATAAAAAAAAAAATATAATATAATTTATGGATTTATTTTTAACCGGCCTTGTGTCACACTAGAAATTGTATAATAGATATATCTCAAAATAACACAAAATTGATGTTTCATTATGTCACATTATGAAAAAATTCATAATGTTAATGTTGTATACATATTTAGGTTTTCAGTACATGGGAACAAAACAAATTCAAAGACATTTTGTGGTAATCATGGATGCCAAGTGATATTGGATACCAGCTCGAACGCAATCGGAGTGCCTAATGAATACGTACTTGCCATAAACAATTTAATCTCAGCTACTAAGTATTTATACAACAGATACGAGGTAATAATAATTAACATTTTCAGTTTTGGGGGAGTTTTGTACAACCTCTAAAGTAGTAACGTTTCGTGTATCTAGCTGTGACCTATTTTTGATGCGAACATATTCATAAAACAAATACATTGAAAATATAAACTCTCTTGACCAGATGTATTTAAACATATCATATTATTAATATTTATTCATAGATAAAACGCTATTTTAAAAGACTTCCTCGTGGCTTAACAAAAACATTAAAACAATATAATATTCTGAATGTTTTGACTTTTGGATTGCAAACAAAATATATTATTTGTACAAAAACATACCCATATTTTGTCCACGGTACTGATACTACTATATATAATATAAAGTTATATAATATCTTTAAATAGATCCTGATTTATCGTAAAGTATAATAACATCAACTCATGATATTATATTATATACTAACATTTAATCTTTGCTAAATTTGACTTTAAGATCTAAACATTTTAGAACTTAATATAAATAGGTAAATAAAAAAAAGTGATAAAGTAATTCTAAAAAAAAAAAATAATGACCTAACCTAACCTACTAATTCAACCCGTTTTTAGAATTATTATCCGATAAATTGATCAATTGGCATAACTATGAATGTAATATGATAGCCCGTAGACGTAAAGTACTAAGTACTTTAAGGCGAAAAAAAACCGATATTGTGATTGACGTTTCACTTATGACAATTGAATGTTATGTTGTTATGTACTATATACTACTATGATAGGTGTTGCACGCACACTATAATTTAATTATATAGGTACAAATGAAACCATTTACAACCACTTCAAAGTCTTAACCACATTAAATTATTAATATAAATTTTCTTGTATGCTCATATTTAAAGGTACCGTGTTCAAAAGTGAATAAGTTGCCAAAAATTACTCTCAACATAGGTTCTCGAGATTTTCACATTAGTGGAAGAAATTATATCCAAGAAGTGAGTTTGAGTGTATGACACATACTTAATATAATGCTTAAAGTTTTGCCAGGACTTTTTGGAAATTTTAAACGTCATGATTTTTAGATGGAGAATGAAAATGGAACGGTTTGCATAACGGCGTTTTGTGATTCACAATTGCCAGACGGACTTTGGTCATTAGGGGGTGGATTTTTGTCAAGCGTTTACACTACGTTTGATTTGGAAAATAATAGAGTCGGAATTGCTGATTTAAAATAGAAACAATATACTTTTTGAACATCTAGATGACATTAACCTTACCTAGTTAAAACTATGTAGTTACCTATACACCTTATTTGAATTTTGAATTTTATTTTACTTTAGCACATTAATATTGAATATATAATACAGTATGTACCTGCCTATAATATATCGATTTGCAAGTTGAAGATTGTATTTAGTTATGTATTTATAAATAAATAGATAATATATGAAGATATTATTTTATAAACTTGGTAAATTTGAAATAAACATAATACACAATAATTTGTTCCTTGTTGTTTAATAGTAACACCTTACACAGAGTTAATTGTACATTATAATATCCAGCCAATATCTAGAATTAATCTATACTTAATGTAAACGTATTGATTATGATTTAATACGAATACTTATACTTATGCCGCATATACGAAACAATTGTGTTTCATTGATAATTTTATTCACAGCTGAATTTGTTATTTTAAAACAATTTATATTTTATGATAGAAATAATCTACAGGTCCGATCAAACAGAATTTATGTCGTAAAAAAACGAATTCATTTTTATTTTATTTCAGTTTACTAACTTTTAATCATTTGAATCGATACAACTTGAAACGCACGCGCACACACACACACACACACACACACATACACACACACACACAACGCGTATAGTTATAAATTATAATATGTATCAACACGTCTTTACGATTGATAAATATACGAAATGGATAGAGGCCAGGTACTTGACTCTAGAAATATCAAGATCGTGGTGCGAATTGTAAAAACATCCATTTTTTTGGAGTCATAAACAGCCTAAACTTTTTACATACGTTTTATTATTATAATAATATTATCTTCTATTTAAATGCACGTTGTAGACGATGCTAGGGAAATTTAAGATTGGCGACATCTGGGTACACCATCTGCTTCGGTGACATTTTAATATTTGCTTTATATTATTTTACCCATTTTGAAATTGTTCTGTTGAGTAAGTACCTATACAATATATTCAACGATCACTCAATAACTTGATTTGAAAAAAAAAGTGTAATTTTAAGCACATTATTGTAATATCTGAAATTATTTGTTAAAATAAAACGATAACTATAATTATTGTCAGTATAATATAACTATCAGTTTATTGACGATCTGAGCTGAATCCAAATACATATTTTATATTTCATACTGGCAATAATGTTTCGAGTTAAAATGGGTATGATTTCTCATTTATGGAAATATCGATAGATTGTAATATATAATTTGGAATTCAAAACAAACTTTTCAAAAGAAAATTACTTAGGACAAGTAAGAATAATGTCGTATAACGATAATTCAAACTTGAAAACTTATTCTAATTTATAATATTTGACCCAAGAAAAAGCTTTTTGTGTGAACAAACGTTTATTTTCATTTATTTAATACGTGTACTACACTTTTGTGAAACTTTTTTTTTATTAGTTTGACCTGTTTAGACGCAAAAAAAAGAATGCCACAATCACTTATTACAACAACAACAAATGTTCACGGAATACATAAATATATATTTTTTTCATCCGTATAAAATGAAAAAAAGTGTGAGGTATTACCCTTATTTTGAGTAAAACAGATGGGTGTTTCTAATCCCATATAAAATTAGCTCATACGTAACGAAATTAATTCACATAATATTATCATAGACAATAGTTTTTTTTTATTGAGTTAAGGCTTCAATATCTATGGTCATTAGCTTAAAGATTATTTAGTAGGCTTTTAAGGTGTGGGAGGGTATGGTTGGTCGGAACACGAGGATTTGTCACTAAAACCCGGGCTGGGAATTAGTGACACTGGCTGATGCTTGACTACCGAACACGTTTGTGACTGATGCCAACCACCACGACGCCAATCCACAGTACAAAATTGTATTATTGGCTTTTAGATATGTATGGGTCGTTGTGTATCTTAGTCATCTGAACATTTGAATTATAAGTATAAATTATATTTCAAGTATTTTCACCATCATAATAATAATATAATATGGCCATTTAAATCCATATTTATATAATTATATGCCGATGATTTTCAAAGCATTTAACAAAACACATTTTTAAGCAAAGCGTTTTAAAATTGATTAAGACATTAAAGTGTTTTGTCATTAAATAGTTCAATGGCTGTAAAATAATAGACGGCAATTAATATCAAATATTTTGAAAAACTTAATAATTAAAAGCCGTAAAGTGCGTAAAAATTAATTATTTATGTTATGTAACGAAAATAAGTGTAAAAGGACGTTCAACGTATAGGTAATATTAAAAAAAAAATAATAATTAAAAAAAAATATCAGTTAACATAGTTTAATGTCCGAACCTAGAATGACTATAGTGAGGTTCGATTAACAATGTTTTGAGTGTATTATTCAATATGATAACCAAGTAAAACTGCGAATCTCTTTGAAAAAACAACGAGTCATTAATAATATATTATGGTACAAAAGAAATCTGTTATAAATAGTCATAACATTATAATTATGCAATATGTGAACGAAAATAAACCAAATACGTGTATATCAATATTATAATAAATATTATACCAGTGAAAACATTTCAAACGAGATGACACTGGATTTTCATGACTTTGACGTAAAACCAAAAAAATATCATTAAAATTACCTAGCTTATACATCCCTAATAAAATTATAGTATCTATAGTTAGGTGTGAAAACAGTTGTGAAGGTGGGTAGTCAGACACCTGTGACGATCTGCATGATTTATAATATAATATGTGGATGATATTCCAAAATCGGAGTGTTTTTTTTTGTCAACACAGTTTTGTTACATTTTTTTTTTTGTTATTTTTTTTTGATTTTGACGTATCGGCTTACAGTAAGTGTTGCAATGAATGATAAAATACCTATATAGTAATATAGTGTATAACATAATACTATTACAGTCGACTCTCAATAACTCTAATTTTTTTCTTGCCCCTTGAAGTGTTTTTAAAAGTTGTGTTGAGGTATACCTGTAATTAAAAAAATACATAAGTCGAATTCGTTTTCATTCTCCTTGACATTTGAGTTATCGATACTCGGTATTATTATGAGAGATTTGCAGGTTTTAGCAAATATGCATGTTATTATACTTACACATACATAGTATTATGCAATGTGTGTACCTATAATGGCTACTCGTGAACGAAATGACGTCTATGCTGGCTGTAGTTGTTGTACTGTCTCGTTCTCGTTGAAAATAATTATTATTATTAGAATTAATTTTGACAGTTCAACCCAGTATTATAATAGATACACTCGCCATGACGATCAATATTATATAATTAATTATTATTCTGCTGTATCCGACCAGTGGAGCACACTATCGGGGACCAGCCATAATTGATAATATGATATGCAAACAGCTATTCAACACAGTGATTTTAAGAACCGACAAATCCGGACACTATGTCGCCGTTAAATTCGTACCTACATCTACTTCTGTCATCGATAGTGTTTAAGTACTGCATACTGCTACAGCTGTACTCATTTAACAGTTTTGAGATGTTAACATTTAAGATGAAGTCAGGCATACCTACCTGCAGGCTCATTGCTCACCCCTTTTTCTTCTAATGACTTCATTCAAAATCTGATTATTGGAGTTTTTAATTAATATAATAGAAGACCAGTATTTCGAATTCTTAATTTCTTTCGCACTGCCTAAAAAGTAAAGAATACCCTAGTGTGGCGATGCAAACTTTAGATTTTAAATGAGAACCCTAGTTTGTACTGCATAATATTTAGAAGTAATTTTTTTTCAAAATATTGGTGTATCTATTCAAATGAGTATAGTTTCTCAGCCTTAAAGTGTTTATACTAAGAATAGTAGTCCTTAAAAATGGTTTTATAGAATCTCCATACCTCACAAAGTCCTAAACCCATTATCATAGACTTATTAAACATTGCAAAGTTAAATAACTCGAATACTACTCTTAAGCATTTTCATTCTGATTTCTGATCTTTATACAAATTATTTGCTAAGTAATTTTCAGTAAAAAAGAGGGGGAGGGGTCTTATTTGAAAACAGAAGTTTGTATGTTCACAGAACATCCCTTAAAAGTAGTACAAAAACTCTCGAAAGTTCAAAAATATTGTCTTTAAGTATATAAAAACATATTAAAATTATTATTGAAATAATGATGGTTAGTGTGCTTTTTGAATCACTCTGTTTAATAATATACCTAGTGACAATGACTGGTATCGTGTTCCAGTCAATCTCCACCGTATATGAATGCAACACAATAATATTGTGGGGTATCCATACGTATATAATCGTACAACACGTGTTTATGTATATAAAATGGTAATAATGGGTTCTCCTTTATATACTCGAATGTTTCGTGTGTCATGTTTCAGAGTGTAAGTTTTAATAAAACAAATGTGTCTACACTTCATGTACAATATACTTCAATGCATTTTTTTTATTTTACGTTTTCAATACTTTTTTTAATTTGTAAAATGTACCCACACTTAGTTATATATATATCAATTATTATTATCCATCTGTATTTTAATGGCATGTAATATTATTATTTTTGTGATACTCATGCCTTCGCCACGTTGTCTAAATCAAAAAATCTTTATTCTAAAAAAAAATACTATACAGTCTTAATCGTATTGTGTATAATTACCATTAAGGTTTACAATCGCATAGATAATTTAATAATTTAAAGGCCTTCGATGATTGACGTTTTTTAGTTTGTTCTTTGAGTTACTTTTTTTTTTATACATTTATAAATGTATTTATTAAAACAAAGTTTATTCCAATTATTGGACATTAGACGCGTCTAGTTGTCATATAAAATTAACCTTATAATATTATAGTTGTGGAAACAATGTGGAAAGTTGGACAAGTATTATTATTAGTAATCATATTTTATGAACTTTTTAAAAATATTTCATATAAACCTACAACTTACAGTAAAACATACTTATGATTTTCAACGTTTATTTTTTTACTTTTTAATACTATTTATTTAGGTAACAAGTCGCTTAATACATTGTTGGACAAACAAATATGCATGTTTCTGTGAAATCACTACTTAAACCTAAAATATTAAACTTATTTAATATTATTATAAAAATAACTGTAGTTCGAGTATAAGGGAGCCAAAAGCTTAGGTACCTGCGCATAAATAAACATTAAATACTTTATAATTTTCTCGGCGTGTATACTGTGAATAATCTGATTATTTTTGTTGTATACACCCACATTTGGCTCGAATGTTATTATTAAATACCTACCTACGCACAGTACTATTTATACATGCCTAAAGACATTGTTGATAAATATTATATTATACGCAGTAGGTGCGCTCGTTTAAACACGAAATAAAATAAATTATGATAAGCATTATTCCGTTTGCAGGGTACCTATGCATCGAAATCCATCCAAACGAATACATCGCATATTATTGTACAATATATACATATAACGTATACAAAGTATAAGCTCGCTCGTCATAAATCTTTTCCCTTAACTCCCGTGCATTATGGCTTTAAATAGAATATACATTTTTTTTTACATAGCTTTGAACTGCACCATGACCATAATATTTTTCCTATACATACCCTATGTTACAATATACCTAAATGTCGATGGTAAAATTATTGCATTTCTCCACGGACTGTCACACCGACGAAGACGAAGTTTAGAGGCGAGTTCCCTCTGCAGCCTTAGCAGCTGTTGCCGATAAGGAGCTTCCTGCGCACTTTCCACAGAAAAGCGTCGACCAGGTCTCAATAATGAAGATCTCACTAATTTAATACTCAGAGGCGTGTTTACCCTATGACGGAGTGAAAAAAAACACATGTTGATATACATACTTGCGGGTACATACTTGCGACCTATGTGCGACGCTAGTAGGGTGTTCAGACATTTTTCCTTTCCACTTGAAAGTTTTTTTGTAAAGTGATTTCTTTTCCGATAAGATAAACAAAATCTTTGCACTCATACAGTGACGAATCTAGGGTTTTTTCGTAGTGGGTGCTATGTCGATTATAAATCTCCATAGGCACCTACTTATCATGTACGACTTTGGTGTATACAAACCAAATTAACCTATTTTATGGTAACTCTTACGTGACCAAGCTTACGTGACAACTAAAATCTAAGCAACTTATAATAAAAAAAAAGTGAAATATGAGAAACGGTGGGTGCTTCAGTACCCAAGCACCCCTTCCCCTCAATTCATGTACAACTCAATTTTGTCAATTTTGGAAATAGTTCGTTTACAAATGTCGCCCTTTAATTTTATACATCAAAAGATTTAACATTTAATAAATGTGGTAAATTCGTTGAGAGTTACCATCACACAAACCATGGACATAGTTGAAATTAAAATATAAGGTAGACACCATAATATTAAATCCACCTTGTGTTACTCAAGACTCTTATTTTTTATTATAATAAGTTCTCTTTCAATAAAATAAAAAAACTCTTTGCAACCATGCGACGGATTAGTGGACCTACACTCTGTTATTTCTACAGTCGTTGCATAAAATCTGATCGAACTGCTAGTATACTTAGATTTAGATCCTTTGATCTTAGTAATGACTCTAATTGACTATTAGTCTTTTGTCCGTGTTTAATGGATAAAAAATTCTATTCTGAGATAATATACTCGTAGTATACTCACGGCTGGTGCTTTCAAAAGTCCAATAAATAATTCTTTTGAACGTTAAATTAACAATTTCCATACCTAACTTAATTTATTATACTGAGTGCACGTTTTTTTTTTAGTTTGATTTGTGGTAGAAAACTTGTTCTACACAAGCTTCATTTACCACCTGCAGAATTCAATCTTTTTTTTTTAAACTTTATCAATGTATTGCTTTAAATAGATGAATATTATTCAGTAGAAAAGTCGGTTGAAACTAAAACTGCAGATTTCACATATGATTTTAGTAGTTTTATTAATAATGGTAGGTTTCACATAATTTACTATAAAGATTTAAGATACCTATAAGTAGGTACTACATAGGTAACTCAGTAAATACTTACCAATTTTGTTTTGTTCTTTTTTTGTGAAAACTATTAATTAAATGGGCATACTTTAACAATTATTGTTTGTTATTTTCATTTCTATCACAAAGTTTATCGAGAGTAAATGAATAAAAACTCAATAATAATATTATTAAAAAACAAAAGACTGACATTTAACTACGTATTTAAGACGGTATAAATGATCAACGAATAAATGGTGTAAAATTTAAAACAGTTTAAATGCTAGGTTATCTTATTTGTATTGATTATATTTAAGTTATTTTATGTTTTAATGAAACAATGATATTAATGACTTTAATATTGTTTAAAATATTTAATTGTTTATATTTTAAATTTTTAATGTTATATTTAGTTATTTGATAATACTTATATTTATAAACAATCAATATTATATTCGATGATTGAGTTGTCTAATATATATATTATATACATATATATATTTTTCTTAAATAACGTACCCATATGTGAATACTGAAATAACTGAATTATTTGGAATTATTTTATATTTGATATAATAAAAAGCATAAGTAACTCATGACAAAACCAAATTTACTTTAATTAGTAGAATGGCTAGTTAATAGTATGTTATATTGTACTCACAACTTGTACAAAAAAAATTTTGTGAATTTTCTATTCGATATAAAATAGGTAGCGAAATATCATAAGCATGTTTTAATAAAAAAATATGTTACCATCACACAAGCTGCAATCATAATTAAAATTAAAATAAAAGGTCGGCACGTGTAGGCACCAATAATCAATCCACCTCATATTACTCGATTTTTGTAAAAAAAATGTATCCACCTACGGTTAGTTTATTTCAAGCATATAATATAATATTAAATTATTTGTTTTATACATTTTTTTCACTTATTAATTCGCTTGAATTGTCTGTATTATCCCCGTCATTCGTATTCATACAAAGCAACGTGGAATTTCATGGTTAGATGGATCCATATTTTTACGCTCGAGACCAGACTGTTTTGTTTTGCCGGCTTCCGAACTGCGTTCAATTATGCAAATATCGAATGTATATGTATATTTTTTTTTTCATAAACATAAAAATAAACGATGACTTTCAATTGAACGAAATGTATTCTTTATACACGATACGTATATAAAAAAAAAAAAAAATAATAATAATAATAAATGAAGATAGAAACAATGCAAAATATTATTCTTTAGTGGTTTTATCAGCCAAAAAGAAAATCATCCACCCATACTACTAAGAGGGTATTACGGTTATGTCTTCCGTTAAATAAACTGAAAATGCTTGACTTTTTCAATTTCGACGTCGACGTAGACTGTAAATTGCTAATTTTGGGTATCATTTCAGTTCAAACTAAGTGTATCTCTCTTCTTAAAAATTAATTTTCACGTGTGTCTACTACTTTTCATGGTTTTTATATTTTATTATTATTATTATTATTATTATTATTACTATTATTATCGATGATAATCTATAGCTTGTCGTCCGTAACGTACAGTATTTCATGCGTTTGATGTATTGGGTTCGTCTAAAGTATAAAATGGGCTCGAAAATTACTTTGGTAAGTTCAACAAACGATGTTAGTGAAAATATACTATTTGCTATTGTTTGTAAAATGATTCATGCCAGTTGTATAGAGTTATCCGAAGACCTATAAATTCAAAGTAAGGAGCTTTGTAATACATATTATTTCTAATGAAAGTTAGTTTTTTTTATAATATATAAATAAGTAAGCTAGTAGTTAATATCGTAAACTGTATGTACCAATAATGCATGTTTCTTATAATATGATAAGTCCAATTTTTTGTTTTTTTTTCCTTTGACAATACATTATTATTATAAAAAAACGAGTTAAAATACAAAATTAAAATAAAGTTAAATGTTTCATAAGTATATAAAATAATTATTATTACATAGTTCATCATCACACGACACATAATATTAAAAACTCCTCTCGTTATTTTACCATCGAGGGACTACTTTGTGAAAATAACGCCATTTTATTAATTTTATAACACTTCTTATGACGACTGATATGACTTGAACTTTAATAAAAGACATCTGATCAGAGTCACACTTAAAGGCATACAAATATTAAGTAATACACTAATAGAACTATTGGTGCATCGTCTACAAGTCGCGGCCCTCCACCCATCTTACCAGTACAGACTGTTTTCAATATTCTTATGTTCATTATAGCATACTCATAATAAACAAAACGTTCAATCATCGAACGTTTGTCACTGTGATCAGACCTAGAATTAATGTCACTTGGCAGAGTTCTCACTCCACAGACTGCCGACAACGATCTCAGTCAGTAACCTCTGATCCTATGGTTCACCTAATCACCTGTGACAAATGTCATAGGTAATTTAAGAGGGTAGATTGTTGTCAGGTTAGGTTAGGGGATTTCGTGATAAAATGATCATCTGATGTTTTGGGATGGGTGGTAGTAATACTATATATATAAATTTGGTCATAGGTATTTCAGATGACATGGTTTCAAGCTGATCTTAGTTGAAGGTAAAAGCCACTAATATTCAGGTTCTTGTACTCAATTTATGCGTTTATCCTTCTGTAGGTCGATTATGATATTTAGAATAATCAACTATTCACATAGGCATATTAAAAGTGACAATCTCAATATTATGAGTTTCTTGTATGCATACTGCATAGTGTATTAATGTAATACATCATAACACGTAAAACGTGCAATTGTATTGGTAATGCAGGTACCTATACCCAAATAATATGATTATAATAGAAACGACTATAAATAATATTTTCCTTTTATGTTATTCTTATACATTATGTGTAATATTTACTCTATAGTTGAGTATAATTATTAATTAATAATATTAAATAATAATTGTAGCCATATTTTATATTTGAATCTTGTGTGTGTTACTGTGGATATTAAATTTAAATTTGTAATTATTTATTTTATTTTCAATTATTGTCATAAATGTTTATTTATTGTATCTTGAAAGTATTGCGAACGACTATTTTATCTACAACTCATAATGTCTGACAATTCAGAAGATCAAAACCTAGAGATGCTGGTATTTGGTAACATGTGTTTGGAATTGGCTTTGGAAGGTGAAAGACTTTGGAAAGCAGGAGACTGTCGTTCAGGAATAGCATTATTCCAAGCAGCTGTTCAAGCAAGAACTAATGACTAACGTACTCTTAGTGCCATATACAGTCAATTAGGCAATGCTTATTTTTATTTATCGGATTATCTAAAAGCATTGCACTTTCATAAGCTTTATTTGGCTTTAACAAGAACACTAGGAGATAAACCAGGTGAAGCTAAATCTAGTGGAAACTTGGGAAATACTTTGAAAGTAATGGGCAATTTTGATGAAGCTATGATTTGTTTTAAACATGATTTAGAAATTGTGAGAGAATCGGGAGATAAATTGAGCAAATTACGAGCCTCATACAATTTGGGAAATGTAAATCATGCTAATGGTAAACATATAGGAAGAGTAGGTCAGCAAGATCCAGGAGAGTTTCTGGAAGAAGTAAAAGTTTGCATAGAACAAGGTGTTAAATATTATGAAGAAAATAAATTTAAAACTAATGAAAGAGCTCAATGATCGTGCAGCTATTGGTCGAGCTTGTGGTAATTTAGGAAATACCTATTATCTGTTGGGTAACTTTAAGGAAGCCATTCAATATCACGAAGAGAGATTGAAAATTATTCGAGAATTCGGTGACAAATCAGCTTAGCGCAGAGCTAATAGCAATTTAGGAAATTCTCATGTTTTTCTGGGTGAATTTGAAGAAGCAGTAGATCATTGTAAGAGAACATTGATCCTGGCTCAAGAATTGGAAGATAGAGCAGTTGAAGCTCAAGCGTGTTATAGTCTTGGAAATACTTATACATTATTGAGAGATTATAATACAGCAGTGGATTATCATTTAAGATATTTAGACATACCTAGCTCAAAAATTACATGATAGGATTGGCGAAGAAAGAGCTTGCTGGAGTTTAGGAAATGTAAGTCTGGCTTTAGGAAGTCACGAAAAAGCATTATATTTTGCTTCTAAACACTTGCAAATATCAAAAGAAATTGGTGATACAGTTATTCAAGCAACTGCACAGATAAATATAGTTGATATCGTTGAGGAAAGTATTTATATTTATTAAAATTAGGGTGTTGTGTTATGGATATTTGGTATTCTAGTCATGTATATTAGGTTCCATGGGAAATTTAGGAGCTATTATTATTTGTGTATAGTTAGTGTGATAGTTATGCATTGTGAATCGTCTATTTTTATGGTGTATTATGTTTATTTTTGTTTTAATTTTATTTATGTTACTACTATTTTTTCTTGAATTATCCGTAAACGTTTGGTGAAAGTTGTCCATTTGACATACCCAAAGATTTTCTGATATCAACTATATTTATCTGTTAAGTTGCTTGAACAACTGTATCACCAATTTCTTTTGATATTTCCATTTGTTTAGAAGCAAAATATAATGCTTTTTCGTGATTTCCTAAAGCCAGATTTACATTTCCTAAACTCCAGCAAGCTCTTAATTAATTTAATAATTATATGATTGAGGAAAGTATTTATATTTATTAAAATTAGGGTGTAGTGTTATGGATATTTGGTATTCTAGTCATGTGTATTAGGTTCCATGGGAAATTTAGGAGCTATTATTATTTGTGTATAGTTGTGTGGATAGTTATGCATTGTGAATCGTCTATTTTTATGGTGTATTATGTTTTTTTTGATTTAATTTTATTTAATTTACTTCTATTTTTTCTTGAATTAATTAATTAATTAATTATCATATCACCTATTATAAATTATAACCATTAATTTAATATGTGAAAACTAAATTAATAACCAGTACCTAATTATCACTATAAATACTAATAACAAATATAATACCTATTTTAATTTAAAACTAATAATATTATTAAATGTACATAACTAGAATTATAATTCCCTAAATATTAATTGTGCACATCATTAAACATATTATACTTAATCATAAACTACTATAAAAAAAAAAAAAAATAATTAACATAATTTAAGCATTTTAAAACACTTTTCTCACAATGTAACATACACTCTATAAATTAGCAAATGTATATATAATTAGAAATAATCCAAATACCAATCTATATTCTATATACTTAACCTTAATCAAAAAATAAAAACATAAAAAATAAATAACTAGTACACTAACTTAAGTACATACTAGTTATATTAAGCCACTGACCTGTATATACATAATACTAAATCAAATAAGCAAATCATATGTGTACAATTTCAATTACTACTTTTACCATTATTAATTATTAGTATAAACTTACATTTATATATTTACATTTTTATGTTTACATTTATAATTCTAAATACTTACCATTATACTTATATAATTATTGTTATTATTATCTTTTTTAAACCTATGTGTGTTATTTGTCTTAATTATTTAAATTGTAAATTGTGAAATATTTATTGTGAAACTGTTGTATAGGGCTCCGGCCGTTAATAAATAAATATAAATGTAAATATAAAATATATCACGATAAAATTTTAAAAAAAATAATAAAAAAATAAGTATGTTTATGTTGTATTGTTGTATGTTACCGGGCCACCCCGCACTCCATACGGACCGTCTCTATTAGTTATTCTGTGTTTTATTTTAAGTCTAAATATTACATATTACAGTTGCTTCACTTTGAAACTTCAATATTTTCTGAATAATTTGCTATCTGCCTACACAGAAATATGTGTCTTGAATCTCCACGATGGATCTTCAAATGTATTATTATTACCTGTTTTATCCATATAGAGTAGATGCGTGAATTATTAGATTTGTCGAAATTATTAATTTATACTCTTGTTCATAATAAAACTATTCAAGAAATTTCAATGCATATATTTTTGAGTATCTTTAGATATTCCTTTCATGTGTACTTTATAGTATCCAACATAATAAATCCGCTATGGCAAAAAGTTTTCACTTCCATCCCGCGTACCTCTACCTACTGCATTATACATTTTTTCAAAGTGTTTCTATTTTCTATTTTTTTTTATTTGTAAAGAAGAGTTTAAATATATACATGCAATATTAAACATACCATTTTGACAACATTCGGGACGGGTTTTATGCGTATTAAATTGCATTGTATTCAAACTCCGTATGTACTTCGCAATTGTTATAATTACTTATGTATAATATTATATAATATTATTGAAATATTAAATTCATATAAAATGTACCTATGATATTGTTCTTTTTCATTTTTGTATTTATGACATTTGAATATTCAGATGATTGTATATATTTGTATTTATTTTGAAACCTTACAGTAAAGTACAACCGATTAATTTATCCAATAAAATAAAATACTACTACAACTTCAGCTATAAGTAGCTATAATATAATATAGATAAATATAGCCATTTAGCTTATGAAAAGGTAAACAAAGCGCATTCAGAGGATCAATTCACTGAAAATTATGGAATAATCATACTTAGATTAAGGTCAGAATAATATAGTATGTTAAACACAACGAGGTTGAATTTCAAGTAAATTATATAGCTTATTCAAATTCACCTTACTACAAACATAGAATATAATAAATTATAAACTGCTTTCGTATCAATTTTCTCTAATAATTATGTTAAACTTAAATCTGTTGAATATTATATTATATTCTTACTATCCAAAATTAATACAAAATCTAAAAAACCACTACATACAACCATTTTAATTACATTTTAAAGGTACGATTTGGTTTGGTTTTTGAGAACTTTAATTTGTAATGTATATTATAATATTATGTTGCGTTTTGTTTCGTGCCTTAAAATTATGGAAAAAGTTTCACACATTACTTTAAAGTATGCAGATGAATTATTTAGCGATAGCTTTGTATATAATTGTATCTCTGTAAATTAAAAAAGTAGTGAACAATTTCTGTGTGTACTCTAACCTAAAATACTGTTCCCTTCGGCCCTATTCATTTCACGCTACAGAGTACAGTAGGTTCCTAGACATTAAATTACCTTGAAAGAAGTTTCTTTTACTCGTATTTTCAACAATGTACACTTTTGAATCAAATAGTTACCTCAGTTGAGTGCTTTTAACAGACATTAAGAATAAAATGGCTCTAAGACATTTTATAAAATACATTAAAGTGCCAGCATGATAATTAAAACAACTAAAAATGACACGTGCCCAATAAACCCACAATTTAAATAAAACAAACATTAAGCAAACAAAACAAATCAAATTAAACCAAAATATCAGCTATAGCTATCTATTTTAGTCTGCAGTTATTATAATAAAATTATTTTTTTTAAACAGAATATAATATCAAACACAACTCAATCAAGAATTAGTTAATCGGGATAATGATTTATTAGTTTTTTTCAATTGTTTTATTATTACACTCAATTATTATTGTTATTAAATTCTTACTACATAATAATATTGTCTCTTGTATTAGTGAGTTATATTTTATTATTACATGTATAAAATTATTATTAAATAAAAAAAAATATTGTTCTGCTGTACAGTAGGTTACAAGTGGGTCACTGGATAATGGATGATATTAAATTTGAATTCAACGATATAATATCATTGTATAAGAAAAACGATTCTGAGCGGAGACGGTAGGTACGTCCGTCTAGGTATAAGACATATTAGATACATAACTATGGTATTAAAAAAAATTTGACCTATAACACTAAACTATAATAAATTTCAAATTAATCATAGCACAATATCCATTAGGTACTTATAACGCATTATACATCAACAACAAACCGTGATACTATCATAGATATATTATAATAGTATATACTTTAGAAGTTTCAAGTACCCACGAATAATATTATACAATCACAACAAAATAACTAAAATAGTTATTCTAGGTTTTTTTATTATATATTTTCGTCCAAATTTGAAATTAAAATGACTATAAAAATAAACTGTGCATATGTATTTTTTAGATTTTTTGGTAACAGAATTAAATACTGTTTTTAATTTAGTTTGACTTTTTAAAGGAAATTTTTTTTTTTTTGATAAAAGTAGACAAACTTATAAGGATCTTGTATTACATTTTCATATCGTAGATTTAAAAAGAAATATTTTTATGAATTTCTAACTTGAAATAATTTTCAAATTTTCGTTATTTTTATGTATTTTGTCAATATTTGAACTTTAACAGCTTAAAAAAAGAAATTGTGACTGAGGATTTTTAATTTTTTTCATCTGCCTTTGTAACAATATATTAGGAGCCTTCTATTAAATTTTCAAGCTTTTTAACCAACAAATAAAATTTTATCGATACTTATTGAAAAATAAACTAATAAAATTGGATACTGAAAATATTTTGAAAATTTATCGTGTATAGAATATGCAAATATAATCAACCAGTGAAAATTTCTTGTATCTACGGTAATTTGTCTTAAAGTTACACCAAAAGCCAAAATCAATTTTGTCAAAAACCGATTTTGCGTAAAAATTCCCGTTTTTCCTTAATTTTTATTTTGTTTTTCGTGGGCACTTTAGAAAACCATTTTGAATTTTAAATGTTGACCTCCCAAAAGTACCAACTAGATTCACTTTCCCATCGAACAAGATACTGAAGTTGAAAATCGAAGCTATATTTCGACAACTAACCGTGTACACAGAAACAAAAAATTAAAAAATTAAAAAAAATACACGCATCATTGTAAAATCAATACATTCATCGTTCCACTCAGAAACTAAAATATATTTACCTACTGATAATTCAGCAAGTTCTTAGATACCGGATAAGAACCATTTTATTGGTATGTCCCGTGTAGCTAACTATGTTCAGACTGTTCTTATATTATATTATTCATTGGAAATGTCATTTAATTTATGTTTTATTTAAGGGAGTACATATTGGACTGGTCTCTGATTACAATTACTCCGGATGAAAGAAAGAAGTTCTGACTATATCTCTGGCGCTTTGATATATTAAGCACTAGCGTGGTAGATTGGCCAAAGACTTACTCTATACATAATTCATCTTTCATTTAGGGTATACTTTTCCTTTTATCGTTGTTATATTCGAGTACATTTTATATTTAAGTTATACATTGCCACCGAATTATTATAAGGCATTAGAAAATTACATTTATTACAAAAAAAAGAATGAAATATTGTAATAATTTCTTTTTTTTAGTAAGAACGTTTGCTAACATGAAAGGATTCATAATATCTGATCTATAGTCTGTTATAAGTCATATCTGTCAATATAAAATAATAAACCTCATAAATGTTTATAATGATGTATATATATTTCTTCAGGATTAAATCCATAAACCATTAATATCTTTCTATTTTTCACCTGATAATTAACTATCCTGCTGTCTCCATCATTAGAAAAAAATTTAAATTAATTTTTATCTCTCTCAGTCTCAACTTTTTTTTATAATAAAGATCTTTCCTGCATTGATGTCTTTGTAAAAAATATGAGCTGGATTACAATAAAATTGGCTTTGAAAGCATGAGGGGAGTAGTTACCCAGCAGTAACACTCGACGATTCTCTATATTAATTTAAAAATCTAAAAATGAATACGCTTTATTAGTTTTTTTTTCTGTTCGTTAACTAATCAATAATCATATAGCTCTTAATGGTTGAAAATATGTTATATTTCTTAATGTTAATATCTCTTTAATAGTAATAAACAATCTTTACCTATATTTTATTTCGAATAGTTAATTGGCAATATAAAAGTTGAAGTTATCATTAAAATATCTAAATTAAATTATGCAGCTCATCACCAGTATAACAATTTCTCAGGTCTTAATAAAATAAGGGATCAAAAAACTACATTCACTTTCTACAAACGCATTGAACTGATGTGATGAGAGGGTCCACTGACTATTTGAGAGCTAAAATCCAATAAAATCCAATACATTTTTAAGAAACGTTTAATTTTCTTTACACATTTTAGATTCATTGGAGTATCAGGATCAAGTAATTTATTGATGTTCAAAAGATTAGAAATTTAAGTTTAAATTATTGTTTTACTGAAAATGTATACCTATTTAGTTAGGTAAAAAACATTGTTTATATTATTTTGACATTTTATAATATGTTAAACATATAATTAAAATCAGAATATTGTTTTTCGTTCATAATATAATGTTATTTAACACGGTAAATATTGTAAAACATTATAAGTTGAAAACAGGATTCACATTTCACTTACTGCTATATTTTAGAATTAATTCTCATAATAAAATGTACACACCCTAACATTTAAATTCATAAAATGCAAAAATAAAACCTTGCCAACTATACAATTCAAAACGTATTTTGTATTTTTGTATGAGATTTGGCCAAGTAAAATAAATGGGCTTATTTTTTTTTATGAACATACTGCTGTAATTCATATAAATAACAATTATACAATATTTAGTTATATTTAGTCAAAATCAATATTATGATATAGGTATAGTTTACTTTCAATAATTGATAAATTTGTTATTTTAAAACTATAAATATACTTTGTTTAGTACTTATCCAAATATTTTATGTTTTAATATTATATTGTACTAAAAAGTTTAACTTTTCATGAAATACAATATTTGAAATTTAATATTCTACATAAAATGACATCTATCCATTATAAATTATCCATTACTACAGTTGTTCAATATAACAAAACAAAAGTTTAAGAATGAATATGGTATATTTTTTAATTACATACTCCAAACGGTCTTAAACAACTTTTGAATAGTATATTATTAAAATATAATAGTAATTAGTACTATAATACTACCTTGTGTTTCAAGAAATATAATGATGCCGGAAAAGACGAACCAATCATAAACAAATAAAAAGTACTTTGCATTTTGATTGATGTGTTTTACAGCATTATGTAAGTGTTCGAATAATTTAAAATTTGTTTGAATAAAGGACAAGTATGATTTCGGTCATTTATTGCACTCTTGGAAATAAATATAATATTTTATTCGTTTCTAAAACTTGCGCAACGATGCGAAGATATATATTTTTACGTAATTCAAGGTATGCTCAAAATACATTGAATAAAAAATAAATTATGGTACGTAATACGAATTTAGTTGTTATTTATTGTATAGATTATGTCGATCCCGGTCGTATTAATGAATATGAATTCCCGAAAATTTCTCGAGGAAGAAAAAAACGTTCTCAATATAATATGCAGTAAGTAAACTCGACATGGAAATATATGTGAAACGTTGCGAAAACCTGGCGCACTCGTAACTTTGAAAATAATAGGCACCATCGGTATCGTGCATTGGATAATGTAATCAATGTTTGAAAATAAATAATAATAAAAAAAAAAACATGTACCTATAGAGTATATTATAGTAATATATTATGGATTAATGTCAAACAAAAAAAAAAGTATGCTCGAAACGATTTTGTGTGAAGTTATCAAAAATTCAAAGTCCATTCCCCGGATGTGTATATATTTTATACAGTCCAATCGAAATTCGGGAAACAAACTCTTGTCATCATTTGGGTGTGTATATGACCCACAGGTACGTAATATTCTTAAAATTATTTTCACTTGGGGTGGATTCTCACGTTAATAATATAATGTAAAATATAATATACGCTTAAACAAGTCTCCCACGCTAAAAAGAGGATTATGGTACTCATATGGTTGGAAATGGTATAGTTTGAACAATTTGTATGGTTATTTAAACATTATTTAATCTCTAACAACCTATAAATAGAAAAGCATACTGCTATTCGAAGAAAAGTGAACAAATGTTTTGAGTAGGTGGTATACAAATATTAGTCCAGGAAAAAAATGCTCAAGCCACCACTCGGTGATAAACTTCGTACTCTCGTAGTTTCAGCTGTTGTATGACACCGTAATATTAAATTATCCTTATTTTAAGCACCGACATTATAAAACTATAATAAAACTAGCTGAATAGTGAATATCCGTGTACTTCGCCTGTGAGCAGTATTTTTTTGTGAAAAATCCTATGCAGTAAATATAGTATATACTATAGGTATATATGAGATTGAGTGTTTCTCAGTCTTAGACTTTTAGTGTACGGCCGTCTATTCTCATTTCATGGACAAATTGGCATAAAATCTGAGATACTCTAAAACCGAAATACACCTATATAGTGGTTACTGGTTATAGTATATACTATATAGGATTTACAATTTCCAGGTATATATTTTTTAACGTGGTTAAACTACTTACTCTCAACACTTTTTGACACCTCCAATAAAAATCTCTCAGATTTTCGTCAAATTTAATTAAGTCATTTTTGAGTATAAAGAGTGTAATAGAAAGACATATAAAAATCTCAAAAATAATCTTTTAGTATTACCTACGTTATTACATTCTAAATTAATTTACTCAAAAAAATATTGACATTTAAAAAAATTCTAATGAAAAAATACATGACTTAGATAAATATGTATACCATCAACGTTTTTCTTATAATCAGATTTACAAATTGCATATTTTAAATTTTCCAAGAAAAATTAGTATCAAATTTTTTTTAAATAGTATACGTGTCGCTCAAATGACGATAAATTATATATAAAAAAAACTTAAAAATATTTATAAGAATAAAAGTTATTTCATCTCTCAGGTAGTCGGGTCTTCCTGTTACACTCTGTATAAGTTACCCACTTACATTTAATTTTAAGATATAGTTTATTTATTCGAAGCCATACCCTCGAAAATTTGATGCATGCTTGTACATTGTATCTGATCTTCCAAAGTAACCAATGGCAACCATTTATATACAAAAAAAATTAAATAATAATACCATATAATGTCTACTATTAGGTATCATTATAATCTACAAGAAACGGCAACCATTTCCAAAAAAAAAAAACACAAAAAATTCAAGCTTCCTGTTTGACCACCTCTTTAAAATCCGTTTTTATTGTACATATTATACAGCATTAGAGGAACCTTTATATCAAATTTTGTAGTTTTTGGGCTATAGCGATGAATGAGTGAGTGAGCGGTATTTAGATTTTATATATATTATACTATCCCTCCGGTCTAGTATTGATAGTAATATTCAAACTCAACTAGCGATTCGCACGTCCGAAATCTGATTGATGAGTTGTAATATTATATTATGCGAGTGACCGAGAACTAGGACGTTCTACGCGGAGTGTAATTGATATTGTTATAGTTATTGTTATTATTATTAAAACGATACCCGTCGTAACGGGTCGGTTGAATAATAATAATAATCGTGGGTCAACTTGGGCCGCTGGACGACCTACGTTTGGCGACATTCTCGACTGTAAGTTGTAGTGGCCGTGGCGAAAAGGTCCGATGGTCCGCAAAGTTTTCCGGGCGCACGTGGTCTTGCATAAACTCACTGGCGTCTAGGCTAATATTTCGTCAGCACGAGTACCTACTGGGTTTGGGTTGCGGGTTCTTAAAATACTTCTTTAAATTTTTTCCATTTTTCCATTCTTCTTCCGTAGTAAAAACTCTTTTCGACTCAAAGAAACGCAGAGAAATAAACTATGGGTAGGTACTCGTATAATACGTCAAAGCGTTTCCGCTACGGACAGTTGTGCAGGAGTGTCTCGGGACTTTTTTTTCGGAGCACCTGAAACTATATTTGATCACATATTGTTTGTTCGAAACAAACTTTGCATGCTGACTTATCGATTCCCGGACGTTGGAGTTCGGTAAACGGAAGATAAATGACCGAACACGTACAATTTAAGAATATGCATTATAATACTAAGTAGCTGCTGCACTATTAAAATGCGTGATTGCTTATCAGTTATCATCATCTATTATTACACGACTCTCTCTTATCGTCAAGAAACGAAGTCGATGGCTGAATTATTATTATTCTTTTTCTTCCTTCTTTCTTCTAATTGTTATTATTATCCGTATTATTGCTTTTATTAGGTATCTAAAATTATTTTTATTAATATTACTAATATTATTATTTTTATTATTATTATTCTTATAACTACTGTTAGGTATTATTATTATTTATTAATAGCATTATTGTTATAACCATTATTGTAAGATACTGCACGTAGTTGGATTAAAAATGTTAACATACAAATGTGCCCTCACAATGCACGAAAAATGTATACGAATTGGGAAATAATATTTAACGGTAAATAGTACTTTTACGAATGGTGTTTAGGTGTATATATATATATATATATTTTATAAAACATCGTAAATAAATTGTTTCTCATATTGGCATCCATGCGTATCATGAGGGTAGATGAGTGGTTTATCGCAGGGAATTTTATTCTTCGTTTTATTTTTCAATAACCTTTCTACAATCATCGAAATACCCAAAAAATATAAGCTAAATGTTTATATATATATATATATATAAATGAACGACTGAAAGCTGATGAGTAACATTTTTTTCCCCTTTGGACATTCCTCTATGCTTGGGTTATCTTCTTTGTATATAGAATTTGAGAGAATTCTTTTGATTTCTTTTACAATAACCTAAAACAATTAAAGTAAAAACAAGAGGTTGGGTCAATATATATTATTTCTGTTAACAACATTTTAAATTGAAATCGATTCGCTATGCATGGCAGCATTTGGTGATATATTTCTAATATACTTTATTTCTTATTTAAGCAAAATGTTTTAACAATACAAATATAATAATATACTTTTATGGCTTAATTGATTACATGGGTATATTTTGTATTTTCTTGTAAAATATTAATATTTTATGAATACCAATTATTATACAAAATTAATCAGCATTCGAATAATTGATTGGTGGATATTATATTATGTTATATAATTCTTAGGTTCTGAATTTGCTTCACAACAACATGGGTCATTAATAATGACTCATTAATATACATTATAATATTTCATTCAATTAAATATAATATCGTACTAAGAAAATATTTTAATAGACATGAACAATATAGTAGAACGAAATAAAAAATATAAAGCTCTATTCATACGGAAAATAAAAATCTTATAAAAGTAAATACTTATATAAAATATAAAAAAAAATCGTATTTGGGAGACAATCATCATAATTTCTTACAAAGGTTTGAGTCTTTGTTGAGCGCTGACAACGACAACAACGACATTGTTTTTAAAATACGTCATACCTGTTGTCTATTATGATATTTGTTGTGTATAACACAATAATGTTTTGGTTTAAATGCAGGTTTTAAATGAGTATTTTTAATGGATTATGCACAATGTGAGTTAATACTAAAGATTACAAAATATTGAGATATATGAAACGTATATTAAAGTGTAGACCAATAATAAAATATATTATATTATTTAAGTATGTTACTTTCTTCCAACAAAACACAATTAATATATTATTATGGCTACGGTAAACAAATAAATATACTTTTTTTAAATTATACTAGGCAGGTATACTCTAATGACTAAAACTAACTGAATATTTACCTTTATACAGGAATACAGCTGAGTAAATCCTTACGAAATTTACATGATTTTGTTTTCGTTCGTTGACTTATGTTAATTGTTTGTTACATGATACATTTACGATATACTTTTACTATAGTATATACTATTTTGTAGTCTATTAAAATTGCATTTATTTCATTTGAAATAAAAATAAATGTTGATTTAATAATAATATGATACAGCAAGAAAATTGATATCAAATGTGGTCGAGATTCGATTAATATCAATACAACTCTACAACTCTATAGATCTATTAAAATACTATTTTGCTTCCGATATAATTTTCAGGGACATCCATAAACAAAATCGATAAGTTGAATGTATTATTAAATTAACGTACCATAAAAAACTTGCAGTTTTTTACTATTTTTAAATCATTATTTGGGATGAATTTTCTTTTTTTCTTTTCTTGTTAAAAGTTCTTGCTATAAAAAATTCAAATTCAATTTAAAACCCACTCGTTAAATGTGTAATGTTGGGTACATAAACCAAAATACGACTTGAAGCTCACGTTTTATACGTATGAATTTAAAACCGTATAATATATGAAAATAACTACTCTTTTAAGTTCATAATAATGATGGTTTCTTTTTTTAATTACTGCAGTTTATTACCATATATATATTATTGAGTTTAAATGTTCATTATTGCTGCAATAAAAATATCATACATATAGAAGAATTCAAAAACATTTTATACTTGAAATTTAAAAAAAAAACGAACGGTTAAATGTCAAGAGTTTTACACTAAAGCATAGAACCACCTTGTTTAAATAACAATACAACTACAAACAATATCGAATACATAAATATTAATTTTCCTACATAGGCACTATACGGTGCCTAAATCAAGAACTACTGATTTACAGTGATTCAAAATAACAAAAACGTCATCGATAATAAATATTTAAACTGCAGATTACTCATCATTGATTTTAATAATGTTACCGTTGAAACAATAAAATGGACAATTAAAATGTCCATAGTCACTGATTCCCCTTTATTAACAATTAATTGTATCAATATATCTATGTCCCATACTGTTTTAACAAAATAATTAAAGTTGTTTTGATTTATAAAATTATTGTTAATATTTGACATTTATAAATCAAAATAATATAAATCATTATATTTCATAATAACATTGTTTATTTATTGTTGAAGATTAAAGTTAATTGTTAATTGTGAATTGTTCAAGTAAATTAAAACTCCAGGTATAGTAGACAGGCATTATATTTTCAGTTTATATATTTATTTGTTTATAAAATATTGAGCATTTAACCTGATGTTTATCTCGAGCATACGATAAAGTAAGTTTTTCAAGAACACAGTGGAACACGCCACAGTGATCACTGATCAATATAGTGAGAATGCAACACAAAGTGAATTCGTAATTCAACAAAATAGTAGGTTTTATGTTAAACCTTTTTTAAATACTCTTTACCTACTTTGAACATCTTGCTATTAGGCGTTTCGTATTTTATATTTTATATTAACAATGTATTATAATAAATTATGAACAAACCTTAGGCATCCGGTATTATAATATTATACATAATGCTTTAACTCTGAAATTCTGAATACAATTTTAACAATCATTAGGAAATAATACGATACGAGTTACTAGGTAAACCGATTACCAAATAATAAATAGTATAAACAAAATTATGTTAAAATATGTTGTAACGTTGTTATCCCAATAATGAATAAATACAAAGTTTTTAACATAAATTTGGAATTTTTGTTTTTATTCAAGCCACAACAACAAAGATTATTGGCCTTTTGATATTTAAATAGTATTTAGTATTTACATAGAAAAAGTATGTTATAATATTACATTTTATATTATGAATAAAAGAAGAAAGCAGAGGGGGCGGGCAGTTGAAATAAGTAAAAAATCCATAACGATAGATAAGTATAAATTAGAATGTACAATTTTGAGAATTTAAAGACTGATTTGATGTTGTCTGGATCGGAACCTAAATCTTTTCATATCCTATTATGAATAAGAACAGAATTCGGTGGCCACTTGTTCGCACGGGCGTTACTAAACCATACAGATGGTTGATCGGTGGGGTTGACAAACAGGTGTTGCCTGAACGACGAAAACTGGTCGCCGCCGAACTCTGTTCTTATTCTGAATAGAGTATAGAGGTTTTCCTCTATTTTAAGGTTTGCTGATGTCTCTGTAGCTTTGACAGTTTATGATCAATTTCAATTTATAACGATGGAAAGATAACTCAAACTATTATTTATAAGAGTATATTGGAATTTGTTGACTGATAGCTGTTTTAATAAAATATATAACTATTTTGTCATAATATAGAGTTGATGGTTTTGGGGAATGTGATAAAATAATAAAATACCTATATGGATATTAAACACCGTGCATATAGTAATATTATTGTAGCATCTAGAATACTTTATAGTTTAAACATAAAATCATATGTTTATATTATTATTAGTTTATGTTAAATTAGTTGTTTTTAATTGTTTTACAGTTTTAAAAGATTTTTACAAAAAATCAGTATTGTTTAATAATCTTATATTGGTATATCACTTGGGTATAAACGCTATACAAGATGAATCCTTAAGTATGCTCAGTGCTCATTCCATTTTTTTTAACTTCGATAATTTATTTATAATGATTTTTGGAATTTTTAAATTTATTAAAGACCATATCTTTCAATTTTCTAGATTTTTCGTACTACTTAAGAAGTGTTCTGTGGAGATACGAAATTCTGTTTTTCAAATGAGAACTCCGCTTTTCAACTGTAAATTATTCAGGGGATAAGTTTTCTGAAAAATTTGAAGTATCAGAATAAAAATTCGTACTAGTAGTTTTGAGTTATTTAACTTTGTGTTTTAAGAATAAAATGTCCATGGTAATGCGTTTATAAGATATGGGGGCTATGGTGTTTTGCCATTGTAGGTAGTCATTAATAATAATTTATAAAAATGGCCCAAGTATAATAAATACTAAATCCTGATTTACGTCTATTTTATATTTATGTAAAACCATTTTTAAGGACTATTTTCCTTAATTCACACATTTTAATAACCAATCAAGTACTGATTCAAATTTTGAAATAGGTACATAAGCATATTTTTCAAAAAAATTATCTACTAAATAATTTACAATTAAAAAGGAGTGTTTTTATTTGAAAAATAAAGAACTGTTATCCCCACAGGACACTCTTTAAGTTGCATAAAGAAATTCTAGAATTTGAAAAAATTGTCATTGAATATACCTATTAAAAAACTCCATAAACCATAATTTGAATGAATTCATTATTTAAGAAAAAAAATGGGGGTGAACCCCTTGTATAACAGTGATAAATCAAAATTGCGGTATTATGGTATACTATTACAATTATTAGGTATAGTAATAATTTTATAGGACAATTATAATTCTGGTATACCTACAGTTTCAAAAGCATCAACTGTTTAAAAATTGAAAACCATATTTTAATAATTATCTTTATAACATACCAACTAAATGTAGTTTTTAAATAAAAAGTACCATGATATTTTATAATAATATATACTAATATTACATGAAAAATATAAATCTTAAATAACAATAATATGTACATTGTTAAATCGCAACTATTAAAAATCGCAGGGTAAGTGGAAGTCGCTCTGTTGTACAGTAGGTTACAAGTGGGTGACTGCAATGGATAGTGTTAAATTTGAATCCAATTATATAATAATATCATTGAATACGAAAAAATTCAGAGTTGAGAGGGGACGGTTTCTCAGCCTATGATATTTTATATTATATTTATATTGTTATTATTAATACGGTATCCGTTTAAGCTGAATTATTATTATTTGTTTGTTATCATATTTGTACAATATAATAATATACTTTAAAAGTTTCAAGTATCCACGTGAATAATTTTTTTTAAGTAGCTGGGTGCGGAGCAGTGGCAGAAACCAATCAAGTTACGTAATGATATTAAGCAACAGCCGGTGCCACTAGTTCTCAGATGGGTGACCACCCGGCTTCGTAGTGTGCAAAAACCTTGTCACAAATACACGTGTTCCTAAGTCCTAACCATCTGTTTTCAACCGTACCAACCCTACCAACCTTACATGCTAATTACCTCTTTCGTGTACTGACACAAATAAAAAAATGAATCAGTATCTAAAACGAGGTTATGTTTTGGGTAATAAAATGTGATGATATTTTGTATTATATTAATTTATATTATGCCAAACGTGTAACAAAAAAAAATCATACCATGTGCTATATATAATTCTGTTATTTATAAGTGTTGAGATAACCTACTTGTACCTATTATATGTTTCTATATTAACATTATTGTGCCATCATTAACGTACTGAATAGATTCACTATTGGTGCTAAATTAAATAACTCGACACACGCCTTAGATGTATATACAACATTATCTGTGCGTAATCATTACCATTTTATAATATCTATGATTTGTATACAATAATATACATATATATTTATGATACGTATATCATTATCTTATATTTTAAATGCAGTCCTTTGTTAATAACCTATTGATTTATGTATTCAAATCGAATGTGTATACTCATATTATTATGTGAATGGCAAAAACGGATATTCCATAATATCAAAGGACACGATTTCAATACACACCATAAACGATTTTAGTATCTAAGTATTACATGACTAGAATGTTGGTATACAATTGAAAAATAAAACATATCAAATAATCTTAAAAGATTTATAAGGTACTTATAATATATTATATAAACCATATTATTATTTTGTTGATTCATATTGTTTCTATGCATTTATGAAAAATGGATTAAAATGTACACATATTAACAATAACTCACGTAGTATTCACGGAAGGGGCTTATTGAGGATAATAATATTATACATTATACATCCTGCATGGAAGTAAGTTAGTTATTTTTAATAAACTTAAGGTATTATAGCAATTAGGTATGTCGTATTTTGAAAATATTATCATCATAGTTGATAGGTTTAAACATACGTTCCTTGTGATGCATTCGAGTCACCACTCACCAAAGGATTTAATACGATTGATATAACACTCAAACACAGTCTGTATTATAATAAAAATCGTTCAGTGATACTCCAGTTTAGTACGTTTATGTACGATGATAATATATTTTACGGTAATAATAACAAAACGTAGTAATATATCCACACAACGAAATTATTCTTTTGTTAGACTCCCGGATATTTTTGTATCGGTTGAAAATGAAAAATAAAAAAACGGTATCATGAAACGAAAACAGCTACCGCAAGAGTATTATAATATATAATATTGCCATATACTCCCGTAGAATACTTAAACATATGCATACCTCCCCCGGTATATCCCTGCAGCAAAGTGCGTTTCGACAAACGCTCGAATGAATAAAAATCGATAGATTTCCATAGAGAAAGAAGAGAAAACATTCATAAATTGTGTACCTGATTCAGTTAGGTGTTAGATAATCAATGACCTTAAGAGATGATCCAGGACTCACAAAACTAATTTAGTCACTTTTATTAATAAAAAAAAATATGACTAGGTATATACCGGGAATTGTGAAATATTCGTATTACACTATAACGAGTAGTAAAATAATATTATATTAGGCACAATAGTCGTAGGGAAATTATTAACTGCAATATGACCGGCAGCTTCAAACAGAATTGAATATGCCTTTTTTATTACGACTAAAAGTCGTACACGTGCCAGGTACATGGCCAATGAATAATTTCAACATAGTAGAGTATAATATTATAATATACAGATATGTAAATATATGTATTATCAATATAACGACGATTATAAGTATTTTAACACGGTTGTATGCTTGCGATCCATTATAATAATATGTAATGGCCAATATCCGTATGTACAGAGAAATAATGCAATATTTCAAAATAAATATTATATAATATTTGTATTACTTATAATAGCTATTGTAATAATATTATCATTAGTAAACGAATCGTTTTAAAACATTATAGAATGGTAAGAACAAGTAGGTATTATCATGGGTATACAATTTCTCATTTATAAAAACGAAAGAATGTATTGGTACAAACAATATTAATTAATAAATATTAAATTGGGCCACAGTTGTAGTTGATTCGGCCGATTGGCTCAAGATATTGATTTCTGAAGAAAAGAAAAGAAACCAAACGGCCATAAATGCATTCCACATAATATTATTATCATTCGTCATAATAATATTTTATAGCATATGACTCTAGTCGGATAAAATTCCACGTCCCACTAGGGTTTTATAGACTAACCTGTATACGGCGCGTATGTCTGAGCATATACAATCTCACTCGGGGGACCTACGATGAGTCTAGAGTCGTGGTGGTGGTGGTGGGGTGGTGGCGGTTGAGACGGCGGGGTGGTTGTAATTCAAAATCCAATATGCTGAAGTTGGCCAACGAAAAGCGGATCAAAAAAAGAAAAAGAAAAAAGTGAAACACGTGTGTATAAGACCGCGCGAGTAGTTTTCGCTATCGACCCTCGAGCAGATGTCGATTTCCCACCGTCATCGTCGTCATCGTCATCGTCTTATAATACACCCCCCGCCACCACCACCCACTCATCGACACGACGCTTTTCACTTCTCCGCCACCCATCACTCCTCGACCATTTCCGTATTCTTATCACGTATTCGGTCCGTCACAGGCGCTAAAAGTATCATCAAATCGTCGTCCCAGAATCACACACGCGCACACATACTCGCATGTGCTCACACGTCTCGATCCAACCATCCCGGCTCAGGTTTTCGCTCTTTGTATGTATAATATATTATAGGACCGATTTCATTCAAGGCTCGTACCCCTTTACCCGACATTATAACCACGTAATTTTGTGATGTACACAAAATAACAAACAATCCTTGACTCTTTTTTTAATACACGCACTCGTGACTTTTGTTTGGTGTGTAGTGAGTGGAAGAGGGTGGCTAACGAGTTTTCCTATTTTCCCTTATACACAAATACGGATACTAATTCCACTTTCATGACATCGAAAGTCAACAGTTATGATTATTATTTGTATCGTCGTTATCGATCGAAGGCCTGACCTAACTACCAGTTTAATTTTTAATAATGTTATTATATAAATCTAAAAAAAAACAATTTTATACAAACGTTATCATGTACAACTATGAATAGTATGTATAGAACATAGTAATGAAATTTGAAAAAAATACATCATGATTTAAATATATATATTTATGAAAAACAATAACATATACTTTAATAATACATAGTATAATCTAATATAAAAAATATTATTTCAGTTAATTTTACTCTCAGTAAATTTTAGTCTCAAATCTCCAACTCCCAGGGTTCTCAACACGAAGCTTGGAAAAAGACAAAGAAATCGTGGATTTCATTTCAAATAACAAGGTGTGCATTATTTTGTACAACACCTAGGTACATTGAAATTAAATAGTATATAATATTTACATCTGTAATTTGTTAAAACATATTTTACTCCTTTATGCAATAGACACTTTATAGTTTATCTGATCACTCTTATGAATGAGTAAGCCCAGGACTGAAAATTTCTAAGGTAATTCAAGTCTCTAAATTATGTACAGTAGAGGATCACTACATTTATTTAATTTTCCATAATATTTAAACCTACAATATTGTGGAATTTGTTTTATTTGTTAAGTAGTAACTCGCTTACTACAATATTTATAAAAAAGAATTGTACGTATATGACTAATAGTAATATTATAATATTGAATTATTATTATTTTTATTTTTTATCGTTAACGAAAAAACAGTTGTAATTTATATTTTATAGAACATAACTCTTAAATTAATTATGAAAAAAAAACCTTTATTTATTACTTATATTATATCATATTATAATTATTATGTTGCAAATAATACAATTATTATAACTCATATTTCAATTTCTTATTCATTTGATGTATATACTAAGGAATTATAATTTATAATCCACTTGTATGATATTAAATTAATAACAAGGATGAATTCTTTTTGACGATTTTAATTACAAATTATTGATTGCTGTTTGGAAATGTTAAGTTTAAAAAATATAATCGAATAAAATTAAGACATAAAATACATAAATAATTAATATTTTTGTCAAGCAATCAAAAGCTTACCAGTATTACCAATTTTACCAATATAATCTGTTCACTTCAAAAAATAAAATCAAAATAATATAAACTAAATATTGTATAATAATATGTTATAATAACTTACCCGCAGTATCAGAGTGTTGATGTTCTACAACTTTCAATATTGTGTAACGTTATATCTGTAAGGAAAAAACCAACAATTAATTTAAGAATAATATTATTTTATTACGTTTATATTTTTACATGTAATTATGATACAAATATTGTTAACTGAGCGATCAAATAATTTAGACTTTAAAATACAATATATAAATTATATTATTATATGCACATTGTATGATATTATTTAATTATTATCAAAGACGGATACGAAAATAAACACGAAATTCATCTTTGCATATTGTGATAGGATTAGCATATTTTTAGCGTTTCAGATTAGTTTGATCGTTTATCCGGATTCGTCGTGGCAAGATCCATATATTTTTGACACGTGAATGGAAGGAGGTAGTTGTAAATTATCCTTTCACGGATTAATGTTCGTAATATTATTTACCATTTTAAAATGCTTCCAAGCCGTTTGGTACGGGATAACTCTGCCAACATAAAACCGTTAATAATCTACGTGGGCTAACTGTGCTTAGGGTTATGGATGGTTTTTTTTATGTTTTCCACAAAAAGAAACGCCCAGGGACTTCATTTTTATCCAATATATATATAAACAACAACAATAACAAAAAAAAAAAAACAAAGAACTTTTCCGATCATTGAATTTCCATTTTATATATAGGTGATTATTTCAATAAAATTTTATTTTCCTATAATTTTTAAGTGTGTAAACCTTTTTTTCTTATTACTATTTTTTGTTTATACAAACATATTATAATAATTTCTAGTTATTGCTGATTCCCAACTTCATCCTATTAGAGTACTTTGCAATTTGAAACATTCACAAGTATAACTGCGTATTACCGTTCGATTTTATATTTATTCAGTACCTACTTGTGAAACATAATCTACAGTTATAATACTTATTTCTAAATTATTTATGTCCAGCATTAAATATTAAAATTCAAGAGTTCTTGTTACGAAAAGACCTTAAATTCAGTATAGGATTATAAAAATATAATAAACTACTATTTTAACTATCTTATTCATTTTATACTAGAAAAAAAAACTTTATTCCTGGAACGAGTTTTATAGCGACAGTGAGAAAAAGACTATAAAAATCGATTGCGTAATTAGATTATTTCCAGTTTTATGATTATTTAAGATTAGCTCTTTTTTTTATACATTATATAAATTTCTTATTTCACTCCCTAAATTGTTACGAAAACTAATAAAACCTGAAAGCAGTATATTATTAGAATACTGACTAAATTTGACTACAGATAAGGGTTTTCTTTCACATTTTTAAGCCATTAATAAGAAAAGGTTAAGTACTGATAATAATCGGGAAATTATTATTTATAATAACTCTAGACTTATTTAATAATATTGGATGTGCTGTTCCAGCTAGGGAAGGTTTTACAATAACAGAAGTTGACACAGTTTTGATAATAATTATACAATATACGGAGAAAACATTATAAAAATATTTTCTTAGCATTCAAGACTTAAATGTATCAAACTAGAAATTTTTTCTACTTAAATCCCTCGAAAAAAATAATTTCCTGAATGAAAAGTGACAGATTATTTCGTTAAATGTACCTTCCAGAGTTGGAGTACTAAGAAATTGAAAGTCCAGTGTCTACGTGAATCCAGAAATGTCAATATACTTGAGTACTTTAACACGTTGACCATTTTATTGTATTTTTCCTTTACCTTTTTTTCATTTCTCCAATCGAAAAATAGAAGGTCCCCTGAAAATAAAAGCTAAATATCCGGTCAATACGCGTCAGTGGTTTAAAAAAAGCCGGTGTCATTGTTATTGCATTTCTATATTATCCTCTCCAGTGGGGAATAACTATACAGGTTTATAAACTTTTTTTTCCATGTCCGTGAAACCTTCAGTCGATTCGGTTCAATTCCCGCCGAATATTGTGTCCGAATTCGGGGAGTCAACAATAATAATAATAATAATAATAAATAAATAAATAAAAACAATATCTCTATCACTCAAATCCGACAATCAAAAAAATGATTTCAAAATATTGTGTAATTGAATTACATTTTACACTACTGCACGATTACCATAATAATTATTGCTGTTTAAAGTATCACAGTTTTATAAATTAGATAACGTCTAAAATTGTTTAGCTGTAAATCATATTACATATTATATTATATATTATTATCATAATTTTAATATTTACCCTTAGAATTATTATACTAGGCTTATACAGGTAAATGTATTACACTCGCGATTTGGCATAAGTATTTACTAATAATTTTTTTAAATCACCATTCATATAACAATAGCTGATTATTAAATAATTAAGCACAAGTTTTTCTTATTTTTCTTAAGTACGTGTGTTTGTGGGGGGGGGGGGTGTTATTTACGCGGCCGACGCTGGTTCGATCCCGGCCGCGGGCGGCATTTTTTTTCGGGCAAGTCACAGTGTCTGGAGAATAAGTGCAGCCATCCCCCACCCGGACATGGCAGGTACCTAGGTACCTACGGTTGCCCAAATCAAAAATTCTGCCAAAAAAAACATACAAGTGTTCCTCTCGCTACCAACAAAAACCTACAAAAAAAAAACAAAAATAGCTAATGGCCTTATAGTTGCCGGGCTTCAGATCAATAAAAAAAAAAAATGATTTTATTATTTTTTCCGAATATGACAAAACAGTATTAATTGTATATAAAGTTCAAAACGGGTTAAGAGGTACATACAATAAAACAACAATCCATATTTAGGTGTCCCACTCTGGGCAATTAATGGATAGAATTGTTAATTTGTGACTTTTATTTCAATAGAAGGCACCTTATGAATAATAACCTATTTACATTAAGTGGCAACGTGTCGATCATTTTATTTTTCAAAGTCGAAAGTAAAATAATAATATGATTATCACACAATCAAATAAATTACGATAAACAACACAGGTAGGCAATTAAAAATGTGTACTGCGAAAATGAATAGTCTGTTGTAAAGGAATGTACAATTTGTATTAATAATGATTTAAATACTAAAATATTGGTAATACTAATAATTTTATATTAAGTAGGTACTCTGAATAATTTATAAAATACATACTATAAATAATAACATAAAAGTTATACGCTTTACTATTATGTTATATTTAGTATTTATGTTATATGTATAATCTATTATTGTACTGTAGTATTATTATATTAATTTTGGTTTATTCATTATACTGAATTATTGACAAATTAAATGTTACTTATACCAGCTGTATTTAAGATTTTTTTAAAGTGTATACTTATTACTTAGGTACCTATTGTTACAATTTTGCGAAATGCATTGTCCTTGTTTTTAATAGAAAGCAATAAATCTCCAGATTGAATGTTAAAATGGTGCTTATAGATTTAAGAAATAAAATGGAACAAAAATAAACGTTTGATAAAAAAAAATAAGAATCTTTGCCGTCGTTAACGAGTCACGTTTTTTTAATCTAATACGTCGATATTAAAGTTGTAAGTAGATATAACGTCATTATAGTGTTATACACATAATATAAATTATCGCACTTATAATCGATCGAAAATGTATTCAATGTCAACAAGACAAGAATGTGACGGAAATTCATCGATCACTGCACCGTGTTTATAATACGTGTATCATATTATTATAAACTTTGTCAATAATGATTGCATGATCGACACTGACGACGGACAATGAACATACCTCATATTATCATCGTTATCTACTTCCACCATGTTCGGATGTATTTTGGTTTCTCGTTATGAGGAGTGAGGAGACCACAGCAACGGAAATAATAAACTATATTAAGAATTGTAATTTTAGGAAGCTAATATTATTATAATACTCACCGATGTTACCTTCGGATTTGTCAAGGTTATACTCATCACAATTTTAACGATTTCAATCAAATAGATTGAAGTTCCGGACTATTTTCAACTTGGTAATAATAAAGTAGGATTATTTTAATGATACCTAAAAAATTTCCATCTTCACATTTTGGATACTGAGCGTGGCGATAAGGAATTTATTGAATTTACAATTATGTGTTTTTTTTATCAATATTTGGGGTAGTAAAAATGCTTTGATATGCTTTTGATAATGCTTTTCTGATATAAAAGTAAATATAGTTCATGCATAAGGGAGGTCAAAATAGAGAATATTAAATTTTTTGAAAAAATCTATTTTACTCAAAAACTTTGAATTGCAGACATCAACTTGAGAGAATTTACACATTGGTTTTTTAAAAAATCTTGAGAGTTTACTGGGTACGTATATGCAAGCGTACCTTTACCCTGGATCATGGGAATACTAGTGATTTTATTGTTGTGGAATAAGAGACGCTATAACTGATTTTAGTTTTCCGTGCTGCGGTGACTGGTTAAAAGTTTGACGATGGATATTCTGCGGTGCACTATTGTATATCATACGATATACGGCGCATATTACAATAATGGTAATGATATTATGTCCTGCGGAAGGAAACATTGTTGCTCGCATTCGTATGGGCGAAACTACAGTAGGGATTGTTGTCTCACGCATAAGCGTGCGTGTGTCAAACGGGAAAACTGTGGAAACTTTTGTCGCGTTACGCCACTCAACCGGAAGTGGATGACGGAAGCTGTTATTGCGCGTCTTTCGAACTATCACGTCAGACGAACCAGCCCTGCACCCCAATTCACCTGAACAAAAAGAGCCAAGAGGTGAAAAGCGTCTTTCCTTCCCGTGTGTGAGTGTGTGTATATAATATCAAGAATACTAATTGCTTTTAAAACCACGCTTAGACCACTTATAATGTTATATATTATTACACAGTAGAGTCTCGATGACTCGAATGTCAAGGGGAAACTTCAAGTCAACTACGGGGTTTTCGAGTTGTAGTCGATGTTTGAGATATCGCGACTGTATACACGAATTAGAATTAGTATCAATTAGTATGATAAATAATAATTGATAATGTAAAACGTGGTATAATAGTAATACATCTACTAAAAAAGTGTAAGCACTAAATAAAAATGATAACAAATAACAGAACATTTTTCAAAATAATGATTCTTTTTTTCGTAGATACTAGATACTATCTAGCCGATTTGCTCTCATAAGTGAAAATTACATTGTTACCACTAGTGAATCGGCTCGTTAGAGTAATGCCCCACTTGTTTTCCAGTTGGGCCACTTTCATATACAATCATCTTCGAGCGGGCCAATAGATATAAAATTACGAATTATCTAACCTTAATTTGACAATATAATTTTGTTACACAATATAGTAGGTATCTAATATTTTGTTTTATTTTATTATGTTTTTTATTAAAAATTTGTAACGGGCCATATCGAATATACCCGCAGGCCTCATGTGGTCCCGGGCCCCAGATTGGGCATCACTGCGTTAGACGAACGGTTGATGAAGACTGAAGAGGGTGGACAGCCTCAGGGTATGTTGAGTCCTAAGTTAGTACCACCACCAGCCTTCGTGGCCGTGAGGGTGGTTTCGTGCAAAAGGGCTGCAGCGGTGAATCGAATATTATGGCGCAACACAATTTCCAAGGGGCTGTGGCCTGAGTATATGGGTAGGTGCCTACATTAACAATTCATTAGGCACGTCTACTCACTGATTTAATATAATATTATCATCATCATCATCATCATCATCATCATCATCATCATCATCATCATCATCATTATCATCATCAACAACGAATTCCTGAAGGCATTGAAGAGTTATTAAACAAAGCACTATGTAATACCTATATAATAACATTATATAAGTATTGAATGTTCCTAAGTGCTGCACGAGAGCGTCTCGTGTTTTTTGTGGTAACGTCAATCATTTTCTCTCTTCGTTTCATAAATATCCTGATGCCCGATGGTAGGTAGCTGATTTATGGAAATTTTAAAAAGAAAAACCTTAACTGAAGATGGCAATTCAATATCAATTTTAATTGACCGTGATCATAATAGCATTATTATGTTCGTGACGATAATTAAACTCATGTAACTCGGTACTTACGTCAGGAGATTATTTTTGATATCAATGTCAACTCAAAAGTATAAAACCAAAGTGATACTTTAATAGAAATAAATAAAGTGTTTACCTAATTAAATTTCTGTTACACTGCAATGTAATTGTTGTTCTGTAATATAATAAATTAATGAAAACTATACAAATATAAAAAATTAAATGTTTAATAAATCAACAAGAAATGACGTGTCACTGATAAAATATTATTTAGTATGGTTTATATAGTTATTTTATGAAAATCGTACCATAAACATACGTATTCATTTGATAAATACTAAATAGCGATTTTAATATGAAAAAAATTAAAAATACTAACCAACTAAACGTAACGATAAAATAAAACACAATATAATTATTATAAATCACAACTTAAATATATACCCTTAATCATAAATTTAAACTGCTTAAACATTATGCTACCTTTTATTTGAATTAAATCTAAGAACTTGGTATAATCTTGAACTAACAATTAATTAAATAGACGTACGTTTTTAAAATAATATATTGTATTCTTTACTTATTATACTAGTTAGGAAATATTTAAGCATTAATTTGCTTCATTGCTTGTGATTTATTATTATTACTTTATAAAGGGTATTGAATTCAGGGTTGGCCCAGAAAAGCACAGTCAAATAAGACCCAAGCTACATTTCTGAGTATAACTCCTAAATTGTTTAAACAAAAAAAATACAACACACATTTGAAAAAACATAGTCCACTCTGGACTGCTTAAACCCATAAGCTCAGGGTTATGCACTATTTTTTTGTGTTTGGATTTTGCTAATACTGATTTAAATGTTAAGATGTTACTGTTTAAAATCAATTATTATCAGTCTAATGAGTAAATTTCTGTAAATAATTAAGTATTAAATAGTTTTATCAATTAAAATAAATATTAAACTGTAAAACGTAATTATAGTAAAATTGTTATATGACTAAACTAAATACAGAATTACAGAGTATTTTTAATTATAGAATTTCTGAAAATGGAAAAACCACAATATATTTAAGAATATATAAGAATATTTATTTGAATACTGATGCGACTAAATTAATCTTATATCAACCGAAAAGTTAATAACTTAAAGTTATTTTGTCATGTTGTCATGTTGTTATGTTGTCAAATATTTTATTTTAACTAGTCTAATGAGCTTTAAACGGTAAGCAAACGATTTAGAATCGTTTCTAAAATATAATTTCCAAGATATTGGATATTACACGTATTACACATTATTATAATTTATATTTATAGTTTATACCTATGTACTGTACATAATATATTATTACTAGCTAATCCCGATCACTTCGTTGCCAGTAAAACAAAATTTTGATGTTCAACTCCTTTTGGGTGCAACTCAGCCTCCCCGGTAGGCAATATGCGAAAATTTGATTTGATGTATTATGCTTGCACCTGATCTGCCCTATTAACCAATGACAACCAAATAATAAATAACTATACTAATTTATTAATATTTATTTATTTCTCCTATAACCATTTATAATCAAAAATGTCTGGCCCGGCAAACGTTGTTTTGCCATATAAATTAATCCGTCTGAGTTACGACCATGATTTTTCACCTGATCTTCCAGAATAAATAATGGCAACCAATAATAAATAAATACTAATTTCTACTAATTATTTCTCTTTTATAACCCAAAGCAACCATTTATAAACAAAAATATTCACCGTAAATCTCATAATCCCCGTTTGAGCACCTCCGGATGTGTGGTAGGAGGGTGAAAAATACTTTACGACCTATACTTAGACCTAATGAGTATACACAGAAAATATTATAATAATCGGTTTTTATATTACATTATTAGGCAAGCCTAGGCATTGGGTAAGTTAATAATAATTGTTAATTGAGTTAAGTTAAGTTGATAGAAAACATTTTAAAAAGTTTAAAGTTAATAGTTATCCTAATTTTTATTTTAACTCAGTTAAGTTAAAAGTTATATGGAAACTTCCAATAAACTGACTAGTTTAAGTTAGGTTATTATTTTTTTTTTTTATATAAATAAATAGCCAGTAATATAATGATTTGAAATAATGAAATGTAAATGTTTATGCAATATGTATCATCAATAATAATTTTAGTTGTAGTTATTATTTCATTATTTATAAATTAACTTGACTTGGATTTGATTAAAAAAACTCCTTATTTATTGGTTTTATATCAATAAAAATCAGTTATGTTAAAAAGTTAAAATTAACTTAATTTTTAACTTGAATTTAACTTTTTAACTCGTTTATGCCCAGGTTTGTTACTATGTGTCATTGCTGGATTTTACTTGTCCGCCGAATCAAAATATTTAAGTTGATATCGATAATTTATTATATTTTTATATTATGTAATATTTAATAATCCAAACAATCGAGCGGTGAATTTGAGTTTTCTTCGCCACGTGCATTGTTTTTCGTTATTTGGAAAAACAATTAATCACCCACATACGTAAAACTATTCGAAGAAACTATTCGACCAATAAATGCGACTGGACTCTCCGAATATGTGGAGACGGCGAAAGCTCGGCATTAACGTAGTTGTTTTATTTGTGTCGTTAGCCGCTCGTGGTCGGGTTAATCCGGCGTACGAAATCGTATATTTTACGGTTTGTGAAGTATATAACGAGCATAGGAAGTGTTTTATAGCCACGGCTACTACTATACTGCACTAGGTACTACTACTACTGTATGGTTTACTGTTTGCCTCCAACACGGAGGAAAAGTCTCCGCTCCGTCACCTCCACCCGACCCGGAAAAACGCAAACACACACACACATACACGAATTCATACACAAATGTTGTGTGAGCATAATGTGTGTGTGTGTGTGGGTGTGTGGGGTGGGTGTATGGCGCGTGTACACGACGACCGGACTGGGGGTGTCTGCTCCTGACGCCACTGCCGTTGGTTATTAATTTGCCCGAAAGGTCTCTCCTCCAACCCCTTCCACACCGTCGTTACCCCCATCGTCAAATTGCACACGTACACACGTGCACGCACATGTACACACACTCATTAGGACCTGTTTTACCAATATATCCCATATAATCCCGGATTTCTCGGACCTACACATAAGTGCCTTGTCATGCTGTCACACCCAAACGAGCTCAAGGTTGATTGGACCCCGTACCATGGCGATTTATGTCTAAGAAGTAAGGTCTAACAGGCAATTTTTCATCTGATCGCTTCCACCGCTTATGCTAACGTTCGGTGGGGGTGTAGGGGAAATACTGTTTTAGCGTTGACCGTACCCGTGCGATAAACCTCTGTTATTTCAATAAAAATAACATTAAACCATTTTTACACCCGTTCCAGGGGATATAAATCGTTCGAATTATTCTCATCTCTTATATCACTCACACGTACACGACGTTATAATTTTTTTCTGTATTTATATAACTTATAAGATTAGTTCTTACGTAAATATAATATTGTGCATTATGCACTTTAGAATGATGATTTTTCTGATTTTTTTAAATATTTAAATATTAACATACAGATCAGAGTAATACAATTTGTTGGTATGGAAGTTAATAAAGTATTAAAGTAACGCTATTATAGAATCGTGAATCTACAAATATATTTTCCCCACTTATTCAGGATTTTTTTGTCGATGTATCTATAATACAAAATTATTTACTTTTATGCTATATCAAATATATTTATCTCATATAAGAGTGAATTCTGGATTTTCAAATAATATATTCTAGTATATTAACTAAACATAGTAAGATTATAAAAAATATGTAAAAATCTATACAGTTGTAGTATTGACTGAGTCTTCAATCGTTTCACTTGGGCCTTGTATGGTCAACCTATGAGGAATTTCCCAACTCAACTTATTTGGGACTTTGATAAAAACTAAAAATAGTGCAAAATTTAAACATTAATTTTATTATAATATATACATTACTCAAATCAACACTTTTTCTATACATCTTATATTTAGCATGCTAAATACATAATAATATAAAAATGTGCAGAGTGATTTATTTAACATTATAATTAAATTAGTTATAACTTATAACTTATTATACTATTAATATATTCAAATATTTAATATATATTAATTGTCTTACGATAAATGAATAATCCTACTTGTAAATGAATGTCGGTCATAAGAGTGATGTATATTATGTTAAAAATTTGTATGTGTTTTATTAGAAATTTTTAGTAAGGTACCTAATAAAATCCACAAAAATATCGATTCCTATTTCGGATTCTTTTCCAAAAAAAAAAAAAGATCTTTGGAGGGTCCGGTGCAACAACCAGATAACTCCATTTTGGAAAAATGTTCAGGATGAAGATATAACACTTTCCTTAATTTTGCATTGAAGATAGGATTAATCTGTCGGTATATTTAAGTTGAGGACATAACAATAAATAATTATATCTAAATATCAAAATCCTAGTTTTAAATTTTGTAACCGAAAATATTTTTCAAAGTTGAACTTAACAAGGAGTTATCTGGTTTTTGATCAGAAAAGTGCTAAATTTCAAAACTTAAATAGGTATATATTTTTTTTTTTTTCATGATAAAACAGTTTATTTTTAAACATATTTTTACAAAGATTTCTTTGATTTTAGTATGATATTGTGTTCATTAGGTAATTTAAGTAGTGTTTCTGGTTCTAATACAGGGTATATTTTTGTTCAGTTTTAGTCCAGCGAGAAGTGTAAACATATTTATATTTTGTTACTTCAATACTATTAAAAGCGACAAATTATTGTTGTAGTTAAAATATTGAAAGAAAAATCAGAGATGCTTTATTACTTATTATAATTATGTTAATACTTATATAAATATAAGTTGTTTGGAAAAGAAATATTTTTGTTTAAATTTAATTTTCAATAACAGTGAGAAACTGGAATTTTTTTCACTGATAAATAAAAATCTAAAATTATGAATGTGCAATATTTTTAATGAAAACAAGAATTTTTTTTCTATACACAATAGAAAAAAAGGATTGTAACTGAAGTATCGTAAAATAGCATCGAACAAAAATAATGCAGGTAAATATGTTGGAATAGGTAAGTAAAAACTGTACAAAAAAAAACTGAGCTTGTAATAATAATTTAAGTAATATTTATTTGTTATTAATTTAATTGGAGAGTGTAACATGCATTATATTAAGGTCTGTACTCTGTAGTTATAGTTACATTGTTTAGTATTATTACCAAATACGGTACAATAAAACTACTAATTTTTTTAACTCAATTATATTTTTTACGCACTGAATTATGAATTATAATTAATTAATATAATAATATAGAATACATTGTGTATTATAATATCGATAATATTTATTTAAAATAAAATTCTAACAATTTATGTACATTTAATTTTAATTATTATATTATTACAATGAGCCCGGAGTGTTTTATAAATTAAAATATACTCAAGTTTGTGGTAATTAAATTAGTACTAACATGGCTCACTGAAACCTTGTAGAGATCACAAAAATTGTGACGACAATAATATTATTTTTTGCCTCTCTTTTAGGAAAATATAATATTATGCTTATTTTTTATTAAACTCGTTGTTTAGAGAAATAATAATAATAATATATACACAGCAATCGTTTTCCCTGTTTTGTATGTTTATGCTAAGGGACATTTTAGGTTTAACACTATGACCAACCATAATAATACGTTATTTGAATACACTACAAAAACCATTATTTTGTGTTCGGGACCGCTAAAGGTGGTTTCTACACATAAACAGTTGACCCTAATAATAGTGGTTTTCCTGCTTCTGTGTTTTTCACCGACTCTATTCGTATTATCCCTACCGTTTTCCCGTTTCATTCGTCTCTTGCACTCGCTGTCTCTGCAGGGTCCCATTCTCTTTCTCATTGTTTTCCAGTATATTTACGTTTTTGTTGTTTTTATTATTATTATTATTTTTTTTTTTTTTGGTTTTTACGCTCTTCCTTCGTTTTGGAATATTATTACTATTATTATAACTATTATTTTTATTATTATTACCGTTATTTAGGCTGCTACTGGTCAGACCGGCAATCACACGAGTTACATGAATAATACATTGCGCGAGGAATACCATTACAGTCAAACTGATAAAAAGGAGACGATACGACTCGCGTTCTTCATGTCTCATCGTATTATTGCTATCATGCTCACAGACGTTTACTTGGGATTGGCGTACGTGGTCTCAGTCAGAGTCCAAACCTACTATATAGGCGGTATACACGTGTATGTGAATTTCGGAGGTCAATAATTTATATTAATATTGTTTTTGAAATTATGTTATTATTAATGTTTTATCCTTGCAGTTGTATTATATCCTATATTTATCAAACGATTCAGAATATTAATATCATAGAAAGTATTAGATTCATTATAGCTGTTATACATAACAATATTAAGCTAATGTGTTGTCAGCACGTCATGAAATCGATCGTAATATGAATTTTATTTTTATTTGATTGGAAATTGGTTGAAGAAAATAAAAACTTAATGGATACAAAATAATATATCATGTTGCATATCGTATAACCACGTACCTACTATATTATATACATTCCGTATTCACTTCATAAACTTTTACTTTAGTTTCGGTAACTGATACCAATATCATTGAACTTTAACCAATTAATATTTTGCAAAGCGTCTTATAATCGACGTTTGCATACGTTTAAACTCAAGATGAATATGAAATAATTTACTAAAATATTCATATATATTGTAATCACAATATTATACATTTATATCTCTGTGCAAATTTACTCCTTGGAGACATTTTAAATCAAATAATTTTGTGGTTGAAAGTAAATCATGTCAATAATATTTATTTCTCTTCAAGTTTTCTCCGTTTTCATTGCAGAATTGTATCATAACTAATATACTTCATCAGACGCCCGTAAACATATTACTACATGATGTATCATTTTTGCCGAGCATTTTAGTTTATTTTCATTTCTAAGTTAAAAATTGAATGCCATTGCACAATATGGACGGCCTCAAAAGTAAATAAGATCAACTTAGTTACCTACCTATTTAACCTTTAAAAAGTTAAAATCTATCTCGAATTCTCGACTTCCCCAAACATGTTGGAATAAGTAACAACTATACAAAAAAAAACTGAGGTTGTAATAATAATTTAAGTAATATTTATTTGTTATTAATTTAATTGAAGAGTGTAACATGCATTATGTCTGTAGTTATAGTTGCATTGTTTAGTATTATTACCATATACGGTACAATAAATCTGCTAATTTGTCAAACTCTATTATATTTTTACTCACTGAATTGTGAAATAGTTTCAAAACTATTTACGTTCTTCATAATAATTGGTTACTGTAAAATAATAATGGTTAAATTGCGAGAGCACACAATCATTATGATAATATCACAAAAGCCAATCTGTATACAGAATCTCAGAAGATCCACAAATGTTTCCCCTATAACAGTTATTTTTTATAAAATTTACTATTCCAATAAAACATTGAAAATTCATAATTTATGTTTCTTTTTTTTTCATAGACCTCGGCACAACCGCTTTATATATATTATATTATATTCATTCGATATGAGTTTAAGATGCTATAATAGTAAAGTTAGTACATAACTATAATTACAGTGGAATCGCGATAACTCGAACCTCAACAACACAAAAGACTCCGTAACTCGAATTTTAATTTTTAATTTTGTTAGTTAGTTGTAAATGGGGTAGGTAGGTATATAACTTTTTATTCCCCTTGAGATTCAAGTTATCGAGACTCGATTGGTATATACGTTTCCTCACCAATCGTCAGCCATGCTCGGGGAAAACAATATAATTTTATAGGCCATCTGCTGCTATCCAAATCGTCAGTGTGTCATCAGACCGTAAGTTGGTGGCCTTCATAATTGTATGGGAGTCTAACATATTAATATATTACAATATGATAGTGGGTAGGTATATTATCATGACATAATTGTGTTTACGCTCACCCGTGTCGGTCAGTCATGGATACGGTATGACATAATCATAATCTATTACTAGAACAATGTAAATATAAGTACTAGTTATACAAAATGTACTAAGTACTTAGACTACCATAAAAAGGTGTATTTCCGTTTCGTTGCCTGCAGGAGAAGATGACGTGCAGAAAGTCATCGCCATTATTTTATAAGGTACAATATTATGTATCAGGTAGGTATATTATATTGTGTGGATATATATATTTTAGCAAGCATGAAGCAAATATAATTAAAATAGGTCAGACCGGCGAAGCGAAATGTGCTGAGGTGACAGTATATATTTTTTATTATTAAATACCACTGCACGCCCAAGTACGGGGTGCAGTATCGCTGTGGTAGCGGAGAACTTGACAGGGGTGTAGGTGGTGTGACGGCTGTAGGCGAGCGAGCGAGGGTCGATGACTGTAACAACCGTGGTTGGGGGGGGGGCTAAGTGTTTTATTCAATGTTCGATTTAAAGCCAATATAAAAGACATCTTCGATAAAAAAATTGCGTTTGATCTGTGTATAATAATAATTGTAATTTGTTGACCCCTGGTCGAGCTCAAACCGAATTGCTTATTCGCAAACATGCGAACATGCAATTTTGATTCGTTCTCCTTTAGAAGTGACTGGAGTATTCCTTCGTAACTCATTAAAGTTATAACAGCGCTAATCCAATAGATTTGGAGAGAGAGTCATTAGCTCGGGCCTCGGAGCGTATACTATTATATTGGGCGTAAGATGGTATGGGTTTAGTACGAGTCACTCAATACTTGACAGACGTCATTACACTATATTTACATAATAAAAATATTATATTTTTACTATACGCGAAACCCGTATAATATAATATATACCCCCTCCTAAACCATATGCACTTGTTCCACGGAGGTTTTTAATTTTTTATAGTATTGTAATCCAAAGGGATTGGTTGACATGCGACCGAAAGGCATTTCCCGCGGGATTAAACGAAATTAATTTATTTTGTGCACATGCAATTTCCCATGATGAAAAAAAACAAAAATAAAATAATGATAAAAAATAAAAAGAGCACTTAAATAGACACCAAAAAATCACCTGTTGTCTCGTCGCAAGAGTATTCACGGAACCATCACTAGGTGAGAATTATTGCAGTGCGATATTGTCTTTTTTTATTAAAACTGTTTATCATCGTTATCGTTATTGTTATCATCATTATTATCATTATTTAAAATCTCATTACTTGTTGATCTTTAGTCTCGCCCGTCTCTCTCGCTCACAACCACAACTCACATTATACAACTACTGCGTACACGAACATCCAAAACTATTTTACAGCGCAGTCGTAAATCTGGAATTTGGTAAAATGCCACTAACTCGGCACAACGTCCCATAGGAAATCAAGCAGCCACAAAGAATAAACAACATTGTTTCGACGGAGGCGTAAGTTTTCAAATCGTAAATTACGAGGCAGACGGTTGTATTTCATCGGTTACTCGAAGCGCCGACAGCAGATTTCAAAATTTAGAACATCCAAATTGTTATAATATATTACAAATTTTTTTTTTTTTTTTTAAATAACTCACAAAAGCTCGGTTCTCGGTACGTACCTACGTGTAATTGAATAGAATAATAAATGCTTTTTGTTCGGCTAAATCGAAGTTTTGTTCAACAAATACTATATTTCATTGCTATTATTGCGTTTTCCCTTATTTCATGAAATCACGTAGGTAATACACGGCAAGAGTCTTGTGCCAATGATTTATTATTATTTACACATACTTACAAGCACTAACATGTCTTTTAAGATAATTGTTTACATGTAGCTTCACTGCAGTTTAATTACAAAATAATAGAAAACTATTAAAAATTACTATAAGTTTAATAAATTGTATCAGTTATTTTAATAAATTATTAATTTTTCATCTGAAAAAATTGTTGATTTACTAAATAGAAAAAATTGAATTCCATGCTTAATAATTTAATATTAATATACTATATACCTATCTTATAGAAATAAAATATTAAAATATAACATACAATACATAATATTATGATAATAACCAATCGGAAATTAAATGTTTAAAACATATTTGTTGTATAAACACATTTGTGGGGTATGGAAAAATAAACATATTATAAATTCAATTCACTACCTATAAATATTTATATTAAAAAAAATTTTTATTTTTATAATTTTATTTACAATCTGTTACAAGTAAAAATATGAACAATAAGTAAAATAGATAATTGAATGAATAAGTGGCTTGAGGAAAGGACGGATTTAAGAAGCCTTCCAGTGAAGATACTTTGTCAGCTGTTTATATACATTTCAATAAGTTAACAATTATTTATAAATAGAAAAAGATTAGATAATTAACTAAATTAATAGGTCCCGACACCACCGCCTTTTTAGTCTTTTCCTAGGATTGTCGGGTATGTTTGCCGACGCAAGTCCTTTAATTAGGGGATTATCATGGTTTTAACAGATAAGTTAAATCGTCTATAAAAAGTTCTAGCTACATCACAGACGGGTGAGATGGCAAGATCGTTATGTAAGGTCTGGTTGGACACGTAGAAAGGTGCTTTAGTTATGGCTCGGAGCGTTTTGGATTGGAAGCGTTGGTACGGTTAGTGTTTGAAATTTTTATATTAAAAAAAAATAAAATATATTTTATAGAATATTTTTTTAAGTATTAAAATTTAATTTACTTTGAGTGATATGATCTTAAATTAGTTGGGATTTGGGAAGTTCAGCACTTGAGAATTAGGTTATATAATATAAAATATGTATATTTTATATTTTTACTTTTCGTGAATAAAGTAATTTTAGATTTTTTTTTTAAATATTTAGTTTATCCAAATGTGACGCCATTTTAACTTTTGAAAATGTTATGCTTATTTTTTTAAGGCAACATATAAACAATACGCATTAAATCAAAAACAATAATAATCATTCCTGATAGATTATAATAATTATACGGTTTTCAAATGTAAATAGTACTACTAATCGATATAGTTGTATTAAAAATTAAATACTTTATTCGCATAATATTATAATGTTGAAATATGTTAAACGATATATCGTAACTTGAGAATAAAATACTAAAATTAATGACTGAAATTAAAAATAAATAAAAAGTTATCGTATTTAAATATGTCAAGCTGTATTATTTGGAAAGTTAGAGCCCACATCAATCATCACTTTAATCTCTAGTTTTGTAATTTTTATTATAAACTTACTAGCGTTTATATATGTAAAAATTTAATTTAAAAACTATGACATTCCGCTGAAAATCCACTCTACACAAAACACCGTAAAACTTGTCCAAATTTCATCATTATTATTTCTATATATTATAAAGGATCAGTTATAGATTATTTTATGGTGAACAAAAGAGTAATGGCAAACTATTTTAGTAGTAATATTACATGATAAACTTTTTTAATATCATACAAAATTTGTTCATATATTTCAATTTTTTTGTTCAAAAGAATATTCAATTTCGATGATAACACTACCACGTATTAAACAATATGATTCGTTAAAACCGTAACATCGTTCAACATATTACTATATTTTACCTTTTGATATTAAAGTCGTAACAGACAATATCCAATATTAAAGGTAAAGCATATCCTATTCGATGCATACAAAAAAAAAATGTGGGAAAGTAGCTAGTAGCGATTTGGTGCACATACTATATAGTGTTGTAGGTATCAAGTGTACCTTGCGTCACTGAATAAGTCCCTAATTAACTGGAAAAGATAAATTTGAATTCAATGAAAAATCATTACATATGAAAAATGACTCTGAGTGGGGACAGTCGTTGGCCCATAATATATAATAGGTACTATAAGTAAATTTGTATGATTTATTTAAATTACCATTATGGTACTTAATATTAGTAAGAAATATAAATTATTTCCAACAAATATTGCGACTATTATATGTTATTATAAATAAATAAATATTAACACAAAAAACCATTTTAACTTGATTCATATACTAAAACAATAAATTAATGTTCTAAAACATTTCATCTATCCTAGATTTTTCGATTTTTCTCATCATCATAACTACCTATTACAACTGTGATTAGTTAATACAAATTTATAGTATTTTCTCACCTAAAGATTAACGAAAAATGTCATCTATTTTCTCCAATAAGATGGAAATGTGCTCCTTACGAAGTTTCTTATGGTCTTGCTTAGTTCCATTTATAACCATTTTATTCAGAATACTATTATTCACTGGGTCCTATGTCATAATCAAATGACTCTAAAATATTTGTTCATAACTAATTTAAAATTTTAAAAATTTTAATTAACCACTATATTATTGAGATTTACAGCTTATTTATATGAATTATTCACAGACAATGATTTTTATATCTATACAATATCAAATAAATACATAGCACTGGTTGAGAAACTATATCCAAATGGTTATTAAGTTAACTATTTGTTTTAACTCGTTAATATAGTTTATATAGGTTTATACTATTTTTGTAAATAAATTTACTTTTTTTTAACTTGTGTATAATTTATATTTTATTTTTACACAAAAACAAAAATGTATAATAAATGTAATGTAGTTATAATAATTATTGATTGAACAAAAACAGTAAAAAAGGCCATCCCTTGATAGAACCCTACTAACAGAAGTTATTAATTATTTAGGGTAGGTAATTAATTTTAAAAGAGTTCACGGCACCAATGTTTCTTTAAACGTCTAACTAGGATATCTGCAGGTAGGTAATGTTACTGTTAAGAGATTTGAAATGAATGTGTTTTGTATGAAATTCTATTTTTCTATGCAAATTCATACAAAATTATATTTAGGTACATACGATATTTGGTTCCTATTGACATCCTGAAATAGTGCGTTCTACACATGTACAGTCTTCAATTTAGTATTTACAATAAGTACTTAAGTACAATATAAATAATATTCCTGTTTTTTTATTTTATTTTTTTTCTATAAAAAAAATTGACTTAGTAAACTACAAGTTACTTGAAAAAAAAGCAATTAGAAATGCAGCTTACTTAACTTAAGATTTCCCTTACGTTAATGCATAGTCTTGCTCTTGCACATATCAAATTTCTACATTACCTATGTTAGTTTTGTTATTGATTTTATGCTATTTCAAAATTTTAATATATATTTAAATGACTATATCATTCAATATATTATATTTGTTTTTAAAAACTGTATATTATGCGAATATTAGGTATGGTTAGTTAACAGATTCTGAAATTATTTCCAACATAATAGTTCTAAAATACTCCATGCTTTAGTTGCACCTAAAAAATTGTAATCACATTATAATTAAAAATGTATTGTTGTAATATATATCTAGTAGTGTAGGTACTATAAAGGATAATTATAGTATGCCTAGACATTACCTTTTACTGCTTGTAATCTATAATATTTCTACTTTACTGTTAGCGAGTTATCAAAATATTATTCAATTATTCAGTACATCAAATACCTACTTAAACTAATAAATGTTTTGTTTTATCGTTTTAAATCACGCAAATAAAGTTCATGTTTTATGATTGAATACATCGATATAATATTATTGCCTATTACATAGAGTAGAGAACATTGTATTCAATCAAAATATAACAACAAACAATACTTTCATGAACATAATTTGTATTATTTGTATTGTTTTATTTTATTGCAATTATCTATATTTAATTAACTAATAATATGTATCATATTATATATTATATAAAATACATACAAAGTGATTCAAAAAACATATTTACCACATAATTGTATTAATTAATAATAAATTTATTCAAATTCAGATTATTTTAGTATTTATGTATAGGTACTTAAAAACATAATTATTATCAGATACTTTCATTTTTACAATGTTTAAGGATTGTCCTATACTAATATGTCGGTATAAACTAAATTGTTTTTATATTAAGACCCACCATATTTTACTTTAAATTATCTTTAATTTGTAAGTGCACACTTTTTCAAAAAATGTTATATCTCTAAATCATAATTTGAACTGTTAGTTTCCGAATTATTTAATTACTTCTGTTATGAGAACAGATGTAAGGTGCAGGCTATCGTAATTCTTAAGTACAAAATAATTAACTATTTGAAAACTGATCGTTAAATATCGATTGACATGCACCAAATAATCCCCCCACCCGGGCATGGCAGAAACCTCTTCAAATTGCCCAACTTAAAATTCAGACAAAACCCAAAAACGTGTTTCAACCAACCGTTCCAACCCCCCCCCCTCCCACTACAAAAACAACATAAGAGTTAATTAATATCCCAATTTAACTACTTGTTGTTTTCACAATAAAAATTGTTCTGAAAACTAGTCATTGATGCTAAACATAAATATTATGAATAATAATAATTTTAATACATATGTGATTATTACGTATGGTAATAATTGTATGCGTATGTTGTTAGGTAGGTAATAAATACAAAAATTAAAAATTGTATATTAAAATATCCAAAAATTAACAGCTGAACTGGCTTAATTTCAAAAGTTTCAGTTTAATACAAAACTTTGTTGTCATAATACCTACCCAGACCAAATTATATAATAATATCTCGTCATGTTTAAAGACTTTAAGCTCATATATTATCTACTAACAGCCAGAATTTAACACTAATGGAAAATATTTCAGTAGAGGTGGATCGCACACAAAACCCGAATCAGGTTTATATGGGATTTTTATTTTGTTTGCATATTTTCCGTAAGTACGATTAAGTGCATGAAAAAAAGAGAGAAATTCTTATCAAACGTGCTTTTGATCGAACCCAAAATATTTAATAAAATAAAGGCTAGATCACACGCATCCTATATTCTATAATATTACTCTAGCCAAATACATGTCACACGAATGAACTTGACAGCTTGCTTAAAATTACGGTGCAATCTGAACATATGGGATATAAGGCACCTTATTAACTCATTACAGATAAATCATCGGCAAAATTTCCGCAAGTGAATAGCACACATACAGGAACGCCTAATATTAATTTATTATTATGAGGTAACATATAATTTCAAACACATTGTTTTATACTCAAAATTCCAAACGTATTGAACTGTGCTTAACTTATTCGTATTAGTGTTTACACAAACAGTAGGTAAGTATTGGACTTGTTTTTTTATTTTCTACCTTCTATATTATTGATAACTACTAATAATAGAGGGTCCTCGGGCAAAGGATCGTGGTATTTTATTGTTGACACGACAATTAATGAATATATTTTACTATATTTTTCTAAATAAAGGAGATATTATATCAAGCAAAATAATAATTAGATACTTGACTTATATTTTCTTATTATAGAATAATATTAACTATTATTTAAATTACAGTGGAAATTACAGTGAGTAAATACAATTTTATTATTTTTTATTTGTTTATTTTAGTTACCTAATAATAACAATAACAATTATCTTGCAATACGTATACAAAATATGAATATGCATTTTTAGAAGTTTTATGACCAGCTTTAAAATAACTAATTGGAAAACCATATAAAAATACAAATTATTGTTTATAAGTTTAAAAAACTATTCAATAAAATAATAAACTTAACACTTTATTCTATATGTAATATTTTTGACATAAATGTATTATACACATGAAACAAAATAAAATATTTTTTTCTTTAATTATTTTATACATTATATATTATTATATTGCATACGATTCATTTTAAGGTTCTTTGGAAAATTTAATTAACTAGGTACCTATATAAAGTAATATTGCTAAAATCAACAAAACAGGCCTCAAAAATAATATTTGAAAATTGCAACTACTTGTTATGTTCAAAATTAATTAAAAACATGTCATCCACAATAATAATATACTAGGTTATAAACTGAAAATGTAATACATTTTAATGATATTGTTTTTACTACAATTATTACTGTGTTAGGTATTTTTACTGTAGCGAGGTCAAGTTATAAAAAAAAATATATATAAAAAAAAACCTAGTAGGTATATTAAGAAAATAATATTATTCTATGTTTATATTTTAATTGATCGTGTTACATTACAAACATAAAATGTCTTTATTTTTATATTTAAATAATAATACAAAAAACATAACAGCACATTGCAATTTTTACAGTTAAATAATCAAATAATAAATAATAATATTATTATTTTTTTACAATGTAGCATTGTTATCTTTAGATTATTATAATAGATATTTTAATATAATATATAATTAAGTATTAATTACGGGTTTTTAAAACGATATATTGTGTTTGGTAAGTCATAACATCGCAATTGAGTATAGGTAAGAAATAAAAGAAATCATGAGACTAATATAATAGAAAGAAAAACTCTGTTTCATATTTAAGTTGTAATATGTAGAGTACCTATATCTGGAGGATTTAACTATAATTTTACACAGCAATTAAATTTAAATATAGTCCATGATACATATAGTGTAATTTATAGGTAAAATAATATTATGTATTAAGTTAATATACTGTGTTATATAATATTATTACAGTGTTTTCTTCTTTATTTAAATAATAAATTATGTTTACAAAATCTGTAATTCCGCGAAGAAACGCACAAGAAAAATGGAAAAATGTAGATAAAATAAAAGTAAAATGCTATAATATAATATGATATTGTTGTAGGTAGTTGTTAAACAAATATGTTACGTTTCAAACGTTAAAACCACAAAAATATGTGATACGGAAATAATACTATAAAACACTATGACATCAGTTTCTGAAATGTAATTTTCTAAAAATGCATCTCTCACAGATAGTCGTCAGTAAGTAAATAGAATACTTTGTACTTAGTAAAGCTAAATAGGTATTTAATTATTGTTGTATCACTAAGCTAAATGGAATTATTCAAAAGAATATTAGATATTTTATAAATTAGAGATTTTTAAAGAAATTAGCGAATTCACCAAAAAAAGAACATTTCAGCTACCTAGATAAGTTGGTAAATAACTTACTTATATTACTTACGTATATTGGAAACATAGGTATATTTAATATCATTAATATCACATTAATCTTAATTATTTTCGAAAAAGACAGTATATTGAGTACCTATAGTAGCTTTAAATATTATACTCAGTATAAGAAATTACTAACTTTCAATACAATTATTTGACTGGTTCTAGATTCAGTATAGAGTTTATTAGTACCATTAAATGTGATATAAAATTATTCACCTCAAACCATTATCCATCAATAAACCATCAATATAACCATATATATAATTTTAGAAGAAATTTTAATTATAATAATATACATAATAACATAATAACTAAAAAATTATCAGGATTTAAAATATATATATAATATTATTTATACATTATAATTATATGTATTATTTTGTATTGTATTATTGATTTGTATATAATAAATTATTATCACATTTACCTAACTTAAAAAAAAATGTTTCTACAAATATCCAGTGTGTTGCACCTATAAATTATTACACATTACTTAACTATTTTATATTGTATTTACAGAAAAACTACGAATATTCAAATTAAAGTGACCAATATTATGATTATGTTTCTACGAATCCATAGTTAATAGTAAAAATAAATAAACGATTTAGAAACCAGTGAATTATTTATTATTATATTTTTCAGTTACTGATTATATTGGGAAGAAGTTAGCTGACAACTAAATGGCAGAAACAGCTATGCACAGTTTGAAAGATTTGATTGAATAAGTTTTGACGTTCATTATTAAACATTTAAGTTAGTGTTAAAATATCACGTTAGGCCCAAAGTTTCTATTCAAATAAAAATCAAAGCAGATAAGCATATCATAAAAATCTCAAATTTGATTTTAGTTTATTAATTTTTTTTAATATTGAATGTTTTTAACACGTTGACTGCCATGCGACCGCCGGCAATTTATTGATGAAATTAGACAATATTAGGTTGTTTTAATCTAATATAATTAAATTAATTTTTTACTTGGCCTAATTTTAATTGAATTTATTTACGATTAAAATGGTTGGTTATTTGCATTATGTTACTTTGAATACATTTTTGTCGTGTTTCAGTATCTACCTATTCATATTTTTTTTTCTGTTCTCAATAATATTATTATGTTTTTAATAAAATTTGTAATTGGAATGAACAAATTCCGAACATATTCTTAAAATATTTTATCGTCTTATTTAGTAGGTAAGCAAGTTAACCCCCGTCTATTTTTATAGTTGAACAATAAATACATATAAAATCGTTAATATGTACTTATTATAATATAAATCATATCTAAAATGAAAACATCTGTGACTTTAAACTTAAAACTTTATAATATAGTTCATCTTCGACTAAAATTAATCTTTTATTCAAGTTTCAACTATTAAAACAATCACTTATCTATTTTTTTTACTTATTATACAATAAACATGCATATAGATTTGAGTTCAATTAAATGTATTCTAATTATGGTAATTATATGCTATAATGTTAGTTATACAATATTAATAGAAAAATATTAAAAAAAATACACTGAAGTATTCAAATATGAGTATATTACTCACACGTTTGTCCAATTCAAGTATATTTGATTGAGAAGTATTATAATATATTAATATACACCTAAAATAGAATCCTTCAATTCACCCCACCCAACCATGTATAATGAATATTTTTTTTTGAAAGTTAATCTTCTGCATTACATATTTATTAAACATCATAGACCATCTTTCACATAACATATAAGTAATCTTTTTTTGAGTTTCGACTACTCGATTCTAACGAGCACTAAACAATTTGTTGACTTATTGTACGACAAACAATCATATCGATTTGTATTTAGTGAAATTTACCATAAGTGAGATAATTTAACCACTATTATTGTATGGTAATAATATTAGGTATTCCTACCATTGGGTAATAGAAAAAGTTCAAAATATACTCATATATTGGTATATTTCAAATATATTTGATTGACAAGTATAATACACCTATAATACTTGAACCATTCAATTCACCACACCCAAATATGACGTATAATGCATACTTTTAGAAGTGAATCTTTTATATTTTAAATAAAGTGTTATCAAATAGGTTTTATTAAATATAATGTAATACAAAATAAAATTGCATTTAAATCAAAACTTAAAATATGTAAGTACTATGTTAAGTATCAACATGTATTGAATGAAAAACAATAAAAAGTATTGGTCGTAGGTTATAATACTTAAGTATTTTAACAACAATAATAAGGAGTATTTGAAACAAATTATTTTAAAATTAAATGTACGTTATATGTATAAATTCACCTATCATTGCCTATAAACTAGAATGGGATTAACAGTTTTAAATTAAAATAAATATTTATTTGTAGATGACATAATTATATACCAATAAAATTATGTTAATAACACTTATTATTTTAGAATAATCATTTTTACTATATTATCATTTATATATTATTGAAATAACATTATTATATAGGTATACTTAAAATACAAATTTGACAGAATTACTTACATTTTCTCTGTTACGAAATTGAACCTGTAAAATAGAAACACAATATTAAATATTATCAATAGTTTAGCCATTTTATCATTTTATTATATAGAATTTGGTTTAACAAGAAATGTGAGGGTTAAAATATTATTTAAAAAAGCATAACAAATTACAAAAAAAAAACTTAATCATAAAATGTGCTCAGCTAACATTTATATAGTTTTTTAAAATCATTAATAACAATTTACTTAGAAATGAATTTTTTATTCAATCATTATTAAATGTTGATATTTTTTATTTCTTTTTTTCACAAGACAGGTGAAACATGTTTCCAGTGAACTGGTGTTTCATGTAGATTATTCTTGCTGACATTGTTTTAAATTAAAAGTTATTTAATACGACATTTTTGAAAAATAATAATTTAGAACAGTGGTATTCCTAGTAGACATCACTGCCAAAACATTGTTATTGGTTATTAAAAATAACTACTTGAGTTATCTAGAAGCATAATATTATCAGAGAATGTTTTTTATGATCAAAGTATGAACTTTAAAATTTATATTAAATACCAAATTCAGAACTAAGTAAAAATGTTTTCCTATTACAAGTTTTCCTATCACAAAAAAAAAAACAAGTGTTTGACTGGGTAAATAGTGGTAATTATCTAGCATAATAAAATATATATATTAAAAAAAAATACAGTTACCATAATTGTAATAAATTAGGTTCAGACGTTGTTGTAACTAGTTTATATTTTAACAAATACTGTTAAATTATATGATAGAAAAAAAATAGAAATATTGATAAGTCTAAATTTATTTTAAACAAAACGTCCGTCAATAAATTATTTAAAAGTGAAAGAACCATATTATAATAAATAGCAATATATTGTGAAAACAGTCTCTCGGCTATTCGTTATAGGTATATTATGGTAAAATATTGGGTGTAAAATATGTTATATAAATAAAAAATGTGTGGCATCATAAAAAATATTTTATAAGTTCAGGTACCTAATTGCTTTCCCCTTATCATCTCGACGCATGCAAACAATTGATAGTGTTTGTATTATTTCGTTAAAATTAATTTAAATGAATTGATTACCATTGATTCAACCATACACGATCGTACAAGATTAGGAAAGCAAGGACTGTTTACTTTTATTTTTTTTTTTAATTCTGTTGTCTTATTTCATGTGGTTTTTTTTCTTGTATTTAAGTACCTAAGTAGAAAAGTAATATAACCTATTTACAATATTATTAAGTAAATTGAATTTCCAATTGGTTAACTGACAAGAAATCAACCGGGGACCAGCTGACGGAAAATTGTAACTATCGAGTAACTATATAGTATATTATTAAGGGATCAGTTGGCTTAAACACATCTCCAAAGATAGCTAATGACCCATTTAAAGTGAAGACACATCGTAGAACCATAACGTTTTGATAACTGAGGAAACCGTTGCTCATGTCAATAGATTATATTATATATATGAATAATATTAAACATCATACATAATATAATAATACCTATTGATTAAAATCGGTGTTATTAAATATATGCACATGGTCTTAGGACAAACAATTTTGAATACATTTTGGATTATGCACGTCATCGATTATATCATTGTTTCATATTATATTCAATTTTTTATATAATTATGTGTACTAATTATAATATACTAGGTATGTACTAAACTTTCTGATAGATAGCAAAAAACAGCTTTTAAAGGGCCATTCTCAATTTTATTTTCTGTTAAATCTGACATACCAGCTATATTGTCTATAAGAGAATTTGTAGTTATTTTTCTACTTTTTCTGAAGTTTTGAAGACTTGAAGAGTGAGGTTTCAAATTAGATCAATTCATAGTAGTAATATATTGATATTTGATTTATAATAATTACTTTAAAATGTATAATAATAATAATCATTGTTATAAACCAATTAAATATAATTAAATACAATTAAAAATTACGCTTACCCCTTTTTTTCTTCAATAAATAATAATTCAGTTATTCAAAATCTGATAGTTAGGAATTTTTAAATTTACCTTAAGACCATAATATATTCCAATATTCTTGAAATTTTTTTGTATTACTGATAATGAGTGTGCTGTAGATATACAAACTACTGATTTTCAAATAAGAACACACGTCTTAAACTGTAAATTATACCTTAAATAGTTCTTATGAAAATGTTGACTATCAGAATCAAAATTCGCACTAGTTATTTTTGAGTTATTTAACTTTGTGTTGTAAGGATAAACTGTCCATGTTAATGGGCTTATAAAATATGGGGGCTTCGGTAATTTGAAATTTATTATAGTCATTACTCATTAATATTAATATATCAGTTTTAATAATTTATATTTTTATAAAAATGGAAAAATTACATTAAACACTATATAAAATTGTACGTATATTTTATATTTTTGTAAAACCATTTTCAAGGAATAGAATCTATAATACAAACATTTTAGTAACTAAGAAACTAGGTACTTATTAAAATTTTGAATTAGGTACATAAGCATTTTCAAAAAAATTATCCACTAAATAATTTACAATAAAAAAGGAGGGTTCTCATTTGAAAAATATATAATTTTTGTCCCAGCAGGACACTTTTTAAGTTGTATAAATGAATTCAAGAATTTGAAAAAATTGTTTTGAATTAAATAAAAATTCCAAAAATCAGAACTTGAATAAATTCATTATTTTAAAAAAAAAATGGGGTTGAACATACTTGGTGAATCCTTGTAAAACTTACCACTATTCGTCTAGGTATATAAGAATTGTTTTTTTTTTTTTTAACCCTTTCACTGCTATGGACGCATATATGCGTCCAACGTAGGCAACTCTGTGGTGCTATGGACGCACATATGCGTCTTTTCATTTTAAAAATCATTTTGAGAATTTTGAGAAACCATTTTGAGAAACCCTGGCTAAGAGATATACAATTATCAATAACTTGGTAAGTTTTGTTCCAATTTTTTTTTTTTAATTTTTTCAGATTCAGTGAGTATATATCTATATTTTTAAGGTGGAAATACTAGTTAAATAATTTATGAAATATAGTCAGCACAGAGCAGTTGCATTCGATTTTTATGGTCAGCAGTGAAAGGGTTAAATTTCGTATATTTATGTATTCTTAGACAAATCCTCTCCACGTTTTGTGTACTTATCTATACAAAATATTTTGACCATATAATATGATTTTCTCGGTATATTTATATATTATTAAAGTTGTCCTGCAGTAATTATAATATATAATATTATATAACATTGGCCCAGCTTTAGGTGCTGTGTGTATACCGCTTATTATTATGCAGACATCGGATCCATAAATAATTTATTATTCCACTAAACTTTTTTGGTGAAAGTTCAAGTGATGGTCATAACAATTATGACAATAATGATAAATGTGGGCGAAAGATCCGAAAACCGTAAAGTTGTGGACCATTGCGCAGGGTGCGTACTCGCGGGCGGTCGTTTTGGCTTTGCTCAGAGTGTAAGTCGCGTGCGCCCCAAAAAAAACACCCTACTCCAACCATGAAACCCTTAAATCACGTATTCATACGTCATAACTACTGTAGCTCACTAGCGTCGTGGGTATTGTTTTCCCTACACTACTCCACTCACGCAAAGGACGTGGTTGACCCCACGAAACAGCGAGTTGCTATAGCTATTTTTTTCTCTAGAAAATGTGGCAACAAGGAGAACCCGCTCGCGATATCAACCGGCACAATAATCGTGATTACTATCGGGTTTTTCTCGTGGAAACGGTTTATATTTTATGTTTTGCTTTTACAGTGACGTGACTTTTACTAAGAGTTTATTGATTATGAGTTTATGTATGGCCAACTACTTACTTTAAACACATTTATCCACTCTGCAGCCGATTGTATAATTTACGATTCTGGTTGTATGTTTAATTAAAAATGCATAACCTGTAATGCAAGAATATACCTTTTTTTCCTGAAATAACGGCATTGTGCTCTGAAATTGGAAAAATTCGCAGCAGTTCTTAGTGACGTAGCTAGGTACTTACTTATTTATGTTTGTTGGGTCGTTATACTAATAAATTAGTTTTTTTTATCCCTTAATCCATTAATACATGCAATTATAACGTTAATTAAACTGCAATACATTTCAACTAATGTACAATTATTAATTTAATTTATATATGATATTGACAAATTTAAGAAAACCGTGCGTGACGAAAAACTAAACAATATCATGTAATATGTATAGTAGTTATTATTATGTGAGTGAAGTAGTTTAATAATATTATAAAATGAACTCAGACAGCAAAATTATTAATTCATTGAATTAATAATTAAAATAATAAAAACTGAATATTTCATGAACACGCATTAAAACAATAATTTACGTTTCAAACTATAATATTATTTTAATTTTTGACGAATAACAAATATATTATATTATCGTAAACCCATAATTTTTTTTTCGATTTCCTATTATTTGACATTTTGTATATTTAATTGAGTTTTTAATAGGTACGAATATTATAATATTATAATCCTACCTATTATACATTTTACTATTATAAAAAAAAATCTATATTAATTATATGGACTAGGTACATAGCTAGATGAGCTAAATTTATAAAATCAATACAGACCCGCATCATTTTTTACCCCTAGATACCACAACTAGCGATGTAAGAATTCCTGGGAATTTAGGAAATTTCCAGGAATATTCAAGATCAGAAATGTATAGGGATTATTACATTTTTTTATATTGTTCAATGTTCAATTAAACTAGTAGGTAGTTGTAAATGATAAAAACGACAAATATTTTATCCATTAGAAAGACTTTAGGATCATTTCCAATGGGGGTCAAGTTAATGAAAACAATTAACTGTTTAAAGTTAAGTTAATTCAATTAAATTGCCTTCAGTTAAGTTAAAAGTTAACAAAGAAAAAAAAATTAACTAGATAAGTTTAAAGTTAAGATAGAAAATAAAATTAACTTATCTCAGTTAAAAAAAAGTTAATTTTTTTGAAGGTATAATATTTTTAAGTCACAAACCACCATAGTATTTTATTGTACACAAACATTTACCAAGATATTTAACAGTGTATAAAAATTTAGATTATTATAATCAAATGAACAAGTATGTTTAACTTTTTTTTTCAAGGATTTTCATCGAAAGATAGAGGATTATTTCGTTAGTATTATTAGTAGCACATCACCAACCACGGATTTTGACGGACAACAACACAAATTTAATATTATGATATTATATTTTAACACTCCATTTCAATGACTTGAATTATGTGTTATAATAAATAAATAATGTTAAAAAAGACAATACGAAATTGAACTTCTCAAATACACAACACATCTAGTTATAAAAGTTCATAAAATAAAATACCAGAACGTAATAATATCTACTCTCGTGTTAGTGCGAGAACATACCGTGACCAAATTAATACAAGTTCTCAATTATAATGTTTTACTTTTTATTATAATTATGTAAATTATATTTTTACCTAAGCATACAAACAAGTTTAATACTTCGCTTAAAGGTTCCTTGAACGTAATAATCCATATTATACATACATGTTTATTAGTATTTGTTTTTCATAATATGCATATATATATTTTTTTTTACAAATTTACTTTCTACCGAACATTTTTTCCATTCACGAGGATCCAATTTAATTACGAGAACTCTTTTATTTTTAAACTTAATTAAATTATATAAATATATGAAAAAATATACAGGGAAAACGGTGAATGCATCTATATAGTACTATTCGATTTATTATTTTGAATACTACACATTTGAATATCTGCTGTAGATGAAATTAAATATTAAGAATGGATAGAAACTGAATGGATGTAAAGTATTTTTCTGAGAATTTTATAAATATTTAACGTAAGTACATGCAACAACTTATCACTAGTTGAAATCAAAAGGTTAAATTAATTAAAATATTATATAAGTACAGTTTGAATAAAGTCAAATAGAATTATTAATTATTTATATACTACAAAAACTTTATTGTTACTCATTTTAGTGAGTCTATATCAATCATTGTATATTATATACCTTGTTACAATACTAATATACATTTGTCAATAAACCCTAAATAAATATTAAAATTAGTAACTATGTTTGAATACTAAAATAAAAACATTGCACAAATTGTATTGCTAAATTACAATACAGTCTCTGATTAGGTACCTATTTGAAGTGAGTAAAAAACACTTTAATTGCATATTAAATAATTACCTAATCAATACAAAGATCATATTCTTATAAAGTAGTAAGTTATAAAGAAAATTTGTTAAAAAAATAACAAAAAGTTTATTCCTTTAATGGTCACTGACATAAGCAACTTTGTAAAACGAAATATTATTATTGCATATTGTCAATGGAGGAAAATTTTTTTTTATAAATGTTATTTGAAAAAAAAAACTGTTACCAACCACGGACATTATATGTATTTAGAAACTAATTTATTTAAGATAATTGTTATAAAATGTATGTTCAGTTACTGTATGTTTTCATTACTTTTTCATGAATGTCACTATGTCAATACTTTATAAAATGGTTGTTCAAACAATATAGTCATAAACATAAATATATAATAAATATTAGTTGTTTGGGTGAATATTCTAGTAGTGTATTGAATTCAATGCGTTTATTTTATTATGAATTCAAGCAATAATATGATTTGATATTACATAATGACGGTCTATATTATTTTTTTTATTATCACGGGGCAATTATATTTTAACGCACAGTTGGTATATAAGGTTATTTTTTTTTTTTTTGTAAATAATTCAACATAATATTACCTATTATTATAACGAATTAGGAGTTTCAATATTATTAATCAAATAAATATTATATTACAAACATCATAATGATAACGGTTTAAAACTTATTTTAAATATAATATATTAGCGTATATAATATGGATAGTGAAATGTATTATTTCATTAAAGTATAATGTGTAACGGAAATGTATAATCTTTTTTTCCTCAATCTTATCTTATATCATTTGCCATTTGAATAAAACACACAAACATTGTTCACAGCTTCAAAATAATTATATTCTATTTCACCGCTTGATATTTGGTATCCATACTGCAGGACGTAGTATATTCCCTCATAGAACGTAATAATAATGTAGGTATAACAGTAAAACGTATAACTCGAGATTGCATGTGAGTATTCTTTTTATTTATTTATTTTTTTGTCGTAATTTTGAATTCAAAAATATATGTATTTACGTTATGTTTCCGCCGTATGTGTATAAAATATAAACGTAAAGTGTAGTGGTATATGTATATATATTATACATAGGTACGCATCCTGCAAAGGGCGCATGTATATCATTATTCGTTTCAACAAGGGTTTAGATAGTTTCTATTCTCCGCAGAAATGAAAAACTTCAGCGACTGGGAGATTTATAGGGTGTCCGTGTATCCATATGTCCAGGTTATTTCAAGTAAAATATCTGACTGAAAAACAAACATTACAAACATGCCCCGTAAACAAGATGGGTCTTGAGGGATTGGGGGACGAATGTAATATACAAAGAAATAACAAATAGGTACGAATAATGTACTGCGGGTCGAGGTAACCTGCAGAACAACTGCGTCTAAGGATAATGCAGCGACATGGTAAAAATACAATTTTTACGTCGGTAAAATATAAAACAATTGCCTTTAAACAAAAAAAAAAAAATCGGACCTAGTAATGCCGTAACGTCGTTTTTGAACCAATCACCTTATTACCTATTATACACCCTATAGTGTACATAGGTACACACAATGCGTCTTCGTCATAATATGTGATTTAAATTCACCATTACTCTACGAATTCTTATTGTTATTATACTTTACGCATCGGAATCATATTATAATAGTGGTCATATTATTATTATCATTATTATACAATTAGCACCGTTGTCGTCGTCATTATTCTTCGTGTCGTCAGTCTTTTGTAGTAGTATAATATAAATCATCATAATATTACTATGCATGATTTTCGTATTTATAAATCCACCGTTCCGGTTATGAAATACAAGATGTTTAATTTAAGAAATCGTGTATAATATAATATAATATAATATATATTACGTGTTTTATCAAAAAAATCAACAATCCGTAAATTTGACTTTATTCCCGGGGAAAAACAGTATCTAAGATGAAAAGGATTATTATAATGCGTTGGGGATTTATCACAACATTTGTTTTGTAAAGAACTCGTTGTTTCATAAATATTTTATTATAATATGATCATACATATTTTATATAATATACAATATAACAAAGTATAATAATAATATATATATATCTCACCGGCTTTTAAAATGAAACATAATGGTCACGGCTAACGAATGATGTTTGTTCGAATACACATAATAATGATATACTATTCACAATATTTGTGGCACCATAGACATAGGATAACATTTTTTGTATTTTTTTAATTAAAAAATGTGTAGGATTGCGTTTCTTTACGAAGGATGAAAACATGACTTAAAACAAAAATAATACTTTATGAACATTTTTAAAGGAAAGTCGTGGGCTCAGACACAAAAGATAGTATCTGAAAGTATTAAATTATTCAGGGGAGAAATTTTAAACTTTAAACAGTAATATAGTAATTCGTAGTCTAAATTAATTTATTATACATACTAATATATAATATTATATACGTGAAGTATATTAAAAAAAATTCCTCACCCCTGAAATTTATTTTTAGTGACACATTACTTTAGGTACCTATATGATATCAGTTCACCACCCTTTAAAATGATCTTCAGATCCACCACTATATTATACTTTCCCCTCATACAACCCCATCCCATTAAGTTGGTAGTTTTGCTGATAAACGTCTAATAATTATATGAATTATAAATTGTAACAGCATATTGTTATTATTTTAGTTGATACAATTTTAATACTTTTTGGCAATCATTATTTTTTTTTTGCATACAACGTTTTGGTTTTAACAATATTATATTTAAGTACCAAAAGGAGCTATAATTTAGATAGCTTTTAAAATATAACAAATTTATCGTATATGGATTTAGCATCTGCAGAATAAATCTCCAAATAATGGACCTACAATATGGTTGACTTTGATTATCGAGCATTGATAAACAAACCTATTTTATGAGTATAAGTGAGAAGTGGATTTTCAAAAAAATCGATTTAACACCTATTGTTTCTGATCCCACCAAATATTTGTTTCATGTCGGAAATCCAACGCTGCAAAAGGTGACGGGTATCAGCTCATCCGTTACGTGGAAACCAGAGGAGCAGTCAAAATGTTCATGTATAAATTGAATAATAATAAAAAAAACCAACACCTAAATTACACTACAGTGTATAATATACATACAGGTATATGAATATATCCGTTTAGTGGCAGTTTTTTAATAACAATATAGAAGTTCGATTGAAAACCCATTGGCGATAAAGCAGCGGCTGCCGGCGCAATCATAAATGTTCGCGTGACTGGATTACTGGAAGCGGCACGTTTGAAATAAAAATGAAAATATTAATATATTACCTATATTATTGTTGTTACGATAATAATAAACACATAAATGTATAATTTTTTACAGTGATGTACATAATATAATTGGCATTTATACCCATTAAAAATACGTTACACACATCAGTTAGACATCCTTCAAATTTCTGTGGGAACTATACTTTTTAGATTCTGAGTGAAACGATGAATGTATTGATTTTACAATGATGTGTGTTTTTATTATTTTTTATTTATTTTTTAATTTTAATTTTTTTTTGTGTCTGTCATCACGTTTTAGGACAGTAAAAGTGCTTGGATTTTCTTCAACAGTAGCTTTTCTGATAGGAAAGTGAATCTAGTTGGTACTTGGGGGGTCAAAAGTGAAAATTTCCAAGTAGTTTTCAAAAGCGCAGTGAAAAACAAAAGAAAAATTTAGGAAAAACGGGAATTTTTACGCAAAATCTGTTTTTGAGAAATCGATTTTGGTTATTGGTGTAACTTTAAAACAAATCATCGTAGTGAAATTTTCACTGGTTGTTTATATTTGCATTTTCTATACACGATAACATTTTTCAAAATATTTTGATTTATTTTGAACTGTTTAGGGACATTTTCAGTTTCCAATTTTATTAGTTTTTTTTATGAATATCAATAAACGTGTATTAGTTGGTTAAAAAAGCTTAAAAATTTAATACAAGGCTCCTACTATATTGTTTCAAAGGCCGATGAAAAATATTAAAAATCCTTAGTAACAGTGTTTTTTATAAGCATTTAAAGTCCAAAAATTGACAAAATATTTAAAAATCACGAAAATTAGCAAATTATTTTGAGTTAAAAATTTTTCTTTTTAAATCTAAGGTTTTAAAATGTAATACAAGATTCCTTATAAAATTATCTACCTTTATCAAGAAATAAATGTCTATGAGAAAGTCAAATCAAATTTTTATGAGCGTTTGAAATTCAAATTTTTACAATAATGGATATTCACTCGATTTCTCATGTAGCGATTTCCTTATTTTGTTGTAATTCAAAAACGAATGACTGTAGATACATGAAAATTTCACTCAATGTTTATATTAGCATTTTCTATACAGCATACAATTTTGAAAATATTTTGACTCTTTTTGAGCTGCTTACGGACATTTAAAGTTTTCAATTTTTTTAGTTTTTTTTTCTATAAATATCAATAAAGTCTTATCTGTTGGGCCAAAAAGTGTAAAAATTGAATACAAGGCTCCTGATATATTGTTACATTAACAGTTGAAAAATATTAAAAATACATATTTACAATTTTTTTTTATAAGCATTTTATGATCGAATTTTGACAAAATTTATCAAATTTAAAATTGAATTATTATTTTGTAGTTAAAAAGTGATAAATGTTCAACTTTTATATCTTATGATTGAAAATTAAAAACAAGAGTCCACGTAAGTAGTTAGTTCTGTTACAAAAAAATCTAAAAAATACAGATGGACAGTTTATTTTTATAGTCATTTTAAGTTCAAATTTGGACAAAAATACATAATAAAAAAACCTAGAATAACTATTTTAGTTATTTTGTTGTGATTGTATAATATTATTCGTGGGTACTTGAAATTTCTAAAGTACACCATTATATATCTATGATAGTATCACTGTTTGCTGTTGATGTATAACGCGTTATATGTACCTAATGGATATTGTGATATGATTAATTTGGAATTTTGTTATAGGTATCTATTATATTTTAATAATAATATTTTTTTTTAATACCATAGATAAGTATATAATATGTCTTATACCTACACTGACATACCGTCTCCGTTCAGAATCGTTTTTCTTATACAATGATATTATATCATTGAATTCAAATTTGATACTATCCATTATACAGTGATCCACTTGTAACCTACTGTACAGCAGAGCACCTTTTTTAGAAATAAACACGTATGGAATTGTGATTTTAGATGCATCTACAGTGAACAGATTGTTATTGATCTGAATGAAAATTTATATTTTCTTATTTACTCCTCAAGGCCCCCCCCCCCTTGTCAAACAACAAACTTGTAGTTTAATCACAGTACACCACCGGATCACCCTGTATCAAAAATGTCAATATATTTAGAACAAACAATATTGTCATTTGTTTTAGTGATTTAATTGTAGTTTAACCACGGTATAGTAGTAGTAATGTAGTACTTGTGTCGCAAATAAATTAGTACTGTACCACAGTCGTGCCGGTATTTGCAATAACCGTGGTAATGAGATATCGGCTGTAAAAGTTACTTTTGATGTACCTACATTAACTCAATTTGTAGTCAGTGACATGCAGATCGATATAAACAGAGGCTGCGGTGACGACGATGATTTTCACGTGTCGTCAGGAATAGAGCTATGACGCCAAATGCTTTATATCAACAGGGGTGGGTACTTTAATATGTGTGCAACAAAAATAGAGAGCTCGTGGTCATAATTTATCTCTAAACAAAAAAAGTTAAAATATTATTATAATTATATAATAATATCTATAGTAAAAATAAAAATATATTTATCGAATATTTACTGCCCTGGTCCAGATTTTGGAAAAAACCAGCTTTTGATAATCGGCTGCCCTTAATGCTAAAACCGAACACGAGTTTTTCATCCGATAAACGAGAATACATGGAAAAACTGTACGCCGTTATGCATAATAATGTAATGTTCGATTGTATTCGGCTTGACATGGGAAAAACACTCGATTTTCCGGGAACGGGATGGACAAAAAACGGAAAATAAAAACGAAATAAAAAAAAGTGTGGTGCATTTTTATGGTCGATTGTTGGTGGCGCAGCTCTTTTATATCCATTGATTTTTATTGCAACGTTACCACGGTAACGGGATAAATATATAGTAATTGTACCGCGGTAAGTGCCATCGCTTAAGACAATTATCGTGTGTCGGAGGTTTATACAACCACTAATGTTTAATACAGTAATTTAAAATAAAAAAAAAAAAACTACAGAAAATATTTCTATTTTTGGCGCGGGGCGAGGGAGTATAATGCTTCTGTTACAGCCTTTCCAGCAATTTAATCCGTCGTATATTTTCTACATGTATGAGCAGAGCATAATAATCTAACAGTTATTTTCTAATCGATAATAATAATAATATTATATAGTACATCGAGGGTCCTAGAAACTCAAAAATTCCTCGTTGGTAAGTATATGGATAGTGATACACTTAGCCAATTAATTATAATATTATACTCGGATGCGTGAACATAAGTCTTAGTCGATGTACCGGTATTTAGGTCATCGTTTAGCGATCCAGAGTAGTAAGTACTTACACCTCAAACATTTACATATTTTCAATTCATACACATTATTATAATTTTTCAACCCGATAACCCATAATATTATATTTAAACACTATTTGTATTTTTTCGCATGCTCCACATATTACTACCCCTTGTAACTGGTAATGGTCAAATGCCATTTTTTTTATATCATTATAGCATATATTTTTAAATTTATAAATACTTTAAGACATATTTCTAAAGCGTAATAATATTATATTAATTTCATTTATGACACGATTTCTTTTTGTTTTTATTTTAATAATCACTCTGCTATTTTCTTTGACATGTTTTATAGTGTTAAAAAAATATTTTATATTTAACATTTTATTATATACCTCGTATTATAATAATAATAACAATAAATTATAAAAAGCAAGTAAGTGGGTAACGCTCTGCTATACATTAGGTATCTAAAGAGTTACTGTAATGGATGTGTTAAATTTGAATTACATAATATAAAATCATTGTATGTATACGAAAAACTATTCTGAGTGAAGGCAGTCTGTCAACCTAATAATAATATGACTAAGTATATTTTATGATACAATATTGTGATTAAAGTAGTTTTTTTTTACTATTTTGGAAATGATGCTGAAGAAAAAATTGAAGCATTTCATATCCTCAAAACGTGATGATGACAGGCACAAAAAAAACACACATCATTGTAAAATCAATATATTCATCCCTCCCCTCAGAATCTAAAAAGTTTAAATGAAATTTCTACACGAGCTATATAGGTATGGCCATCGAGACACGTAACTTTTTTGGAACAGAAATGCTAAATAATACTATGCTTTGTTTAAACATATTATTTGTCTTTGTATCTCAAGTAAGTTACTTTCCATTTTCAATCTATTATTATAACACTCCACCAAGCATTCATAATAATATAGTACCTTAAGGAAGATGTATATTATTACAGAATTTTAATTTCTATGTAGAAATGTAATTTAGAAAACACGAGTAGCGTTGGTGTAAATCAAATATGGTTTATACTCATATACCCACGTTACCTACTTTAAATTTCCCCCACAATTTTCAAACTGTCAACTTTATATTGTACAGTAAAAAAAAGACCCGACGGACACTTTATGGGTTCAAGTAATCCCCATAGATAAGTAGGTAGGTACACGAATAAGGTATCAATTTTTATTTATTTAAATTACAACCTTTGTTTTGTTTACGATATCAAAAATAGATAAAGTACCACCTACCAATACAAAAGTTCAAAATCAAAATCAATATTATCATAATATAATATGAATAAATGCAACTTTAGTTTATATTATTTATTTTGTTTATACGTATACAGAATAAACTTTTTACACACAAATGCTTTCGCATTGATTTGTCGAAGTTACAAAAATTTTACAAAAATATAATATTATTATTATTATGATTCAACTCTTGCATTTCAGTTCGTATACAATCCATACGCAGATTCTTAAACGAACCATTTGAGGATGTTGGCACACGACATTAGTATTATAATTTTTTTCTTGTGTTCTGCAGATAATTTTATCTGTTTTTTTTTTCAACCAAAATATTAATGTAAATAGTAGGTACATACCCAGTTATTAAATAAATTCGAATGTTACACTTGATCGTCATGTAAAAATATTAAACAACAATATTATTATACACGATTGTATTTAAACGATACATAGGAACTACGGTATGTTCCATAAATCATGGTTTTTATTATTATGATTATTGTTATTATTAACGTTCCCGAATTTTAGATGTAATTATTCATTTTGTTTAGTGGAAAATTTAATTTCACGCAAATATTCTTCTCATTAGTTATGTGATGACGTTATCTGTCCAGATGTCTCAACAATTCATATTATATATCCTATGTAAAACCGGTACTCCGGTACTCAGGATTAATAAATCTGCCTATTGTTCACTACCGTACAGATTATACTTGCGAGTACAGTGTGCATAACCTACACTAGTTCTCCATTATGTTACCTCGATTATACAGTATAAGTTATTGCGTTCACATAACAATGTAATGTCTGTACTTGATAAAACTAAAAAAAAAACTTATATGCCCCTAAGATGGTTGGAACATAACACCTGTGATATTAATAATATAGTGATATTATAATATTACTTGTCCTTGTATTATAATATTTGTAGCTTGTACAGACAAACTGTGAATATCTTATCAAATAATTTTATAATAATATAATACTATTGTATTTCATGAACGTGTTCCTATCGAATAAAATCACAGTGAAATTCCTATGGGTTTTATGTTCTTCAAAAATACTTTGACAATATCTCGACATATTTTATTAATTAAAATAAAATACAATATGTTTGTACCATGTTACATAAATATATTATAATATCGTAATGAATAACTTTAATTTGTGCATTAATTAGTAGGTATATAACACAAGCCTGTAGTACATTTTTGTTTAAAAACTACATATAAAATTGTAAAATAACATATTTTATAGTCATATAAGTTATATTATGTTCTGTGCAATAAATGATAACATATAATATTATACTATTAAAATATCATTGGAATAATAATGATGTACCAACCTACTCCTTATTTTTTTTGGCGTATCATTCATTTGGATGGTGTAATTATTTATTATGTTATCATGATGTTTTGTTTGTGTTATAGTATTTACCCCGTGTACAAAATAGAAAATAAAAATGTATTGTGTGAAAGTAGTTTTATAGATACATTACGTGTACAGTCTTAAATGATGCCATAACAGTTTTGTGGTAAATGGTCTGTTGAAATTCAAGTAAGCCACATGTGTCTAACTGTGTATCCAAATCATGTTGAATATGCATTAAATTTGTTTTTACCTTTTCAACCGTCAATAGATATCAATATATTATATATATGTGTATATACATATAGATTATAGAATATAGATATAATATATTATTATGTTATTATGAATATTACACTGTATTACGCTGTCTGTTTAAAATTGGAATTGGAATTTTAATCCGCAAAATAAAGATTATTATTATTATAAGTGGATCTGTGATGGATAAATAATGTATTGGTACATATATAAAAATTAAATGTAAATAGCCGATTATTTATTTAAGGTTTATGTTCAATTATTTTTTTTTTCAATTTAATAATTATGACAAGTTAAAATACTGAGGGAAAAAATCAAGTTGTCAAACAAATGTATTTATACATTTTTGTTAGACATACAAAATATCAAAACATATTTTAATGTGTTATTCATGATGATTGGTCGAACTTATATGGAGTGGTGTATGTAAGACATGATAAAATATTGACGAATTTTTATTCTTAAAATTAATAATAATATAACCGATGTAATTGTATCATGTTTCAAAACATATTAAATCAAAAACAAACTATCAAACCTGTTTAAACTTTATCAACTAGTACTAATCATTAAAAAGTTTTCATACTAACATTTAGTACGGTTTACTTCTTGTTGCTTACAAACTTATTCAAAAAAATTATTATTATTATTTTTAATAAGGACTATTATAATACAATCATGGTCTTAGGGTGTCTATACTAAACTTAATACAATGTATACCTACTATGTTTTTTTTAATCTCTCAGCAATATCATATGACGCATATACTATGTACTGTATTTATAACATTATTAAACATATAAATCATTGATGTATATAATATATATAGGGTTTTTGGTTTTTTTTGTGCATACGAATGTTTTGTCTTACTATACCTACTTGGGTGTAGGTTTAATTGTGATAAACCATAAAACTATAGTTTCCGATCTGTACTGTGTAAGATGAATAATACCAGAGTAATTACCTGTAATTTTTGTGGTTTTTTTTTCGTTTTGAAAGTATAATGTTATTATATTCAAAATAGACTGGTACGTTGGTTGGTCAATGACTACCGTCCGTCTACACAGTGTTAAGAGGATCTCTGGACTGCGTCTTCCAGTTTTGGTATATTTTCTGGTCATCAGACTCTTGATTATCCGATGGCGAGGCCGCCGTAAACATGCTCTTGATAGATCATTGTTTGGCAGGTTTTCTCGTTAACGAGGTCATTTGGAGGTCTCTAGGATCGTGTCTACTATCGTATTTGTTATCTTCAGTACCTTTGTTATACGATGTTTTGATCAGTATACGTGTTGTTAGGCCGAATATAAATAGTAATGATCGTATTTTTTTTTGCTTTGTTTTAAAAAATCTGTTCAAAGCCAGGCTCTCACCTGAGAGTTTGAAATAAGAATTGTTATAGGTTTTGATTTGCCAAGTGTAAATTAAAATTTGATCTAAGTATCGGTGCAAAAGTTAATTTTAGGCCAATAATTCTATTACAATTTTTTTTTAAGAGTGAGTGTTGAAAGTTTATTCCAAAATGTCTTCAATATGAGAAAAGATGTTTTAAGGATTTCGGATGGTTAATATGTAACGATGAAGTGGTTTTCTGAAATATCAGATGTTATTACCTTTGCCGCATTGATATTATAAATTGTAAAGAGAAGCATTAACAAACAAGAGCATTCAAGACTCAAGTACCTACTCCAGTTTGGATGCTGTCCAAGTGAGATGCAAGGTTTATTTTTCAATGAGTATATCCATTAGATCATTTGATTATACACTTTCAGTGACTCTGTATGTTAGAGCTCACGTCTTTAAAATTTGATTGCGATGGGTTTTTTTCTGTATTTAGGTAGAGGGTTACTGCTGTATTGATTTATCTAAAAGAAAGTTGTCATGATGTGTGAATACAATAAATTGCAAATAATATGCAATAAATTATATAAAATAAAAATATTAATTGTATTTTTGTTTACACTATTTTACACTTTTGTAATTAACAATATTATAACAATATATTTTGTAAACAAACAAATATGGCAAAATTAATAATCGAAATGAAACCTAATACATATAATATCAGTGTAATTAATTACACAAAGTAGCTATTTCTAAAAATGAATGGAAGGCTCTAACAATTTGCACTCTTGAGAATAGGCTGTTCTTCACTTGTATTTATTATTTGTATGTTAATGCAATTACGTTTTTATGACATATATTTTGAAATTATAGGTATCATTCCTCAATCTTTAATTCATTGAAAAACCTTGTTCAGCTGTATAGATTCAATGTCTAATACAATAACGATAGTGATAAAATCTACTCAGCTGCTTTCGTCACTCTGAAACTAAGATTAACCTAATCATTCAAACATATCGATTTCAACATCCGATTTACTGTCCGCACATTCGCTTCTACGATCTCTTCTTTGGTCCTTTATCTAAGGGGCAGTAAATCCGTGTATAGTGTTACTGAAATCACTGCTCCAGAGTGTAAAATCATGGTATTATTTTTATTAAGAACTCTTTCTATTGTTTGTTACAATATTGATAATAGTTATTGTTCTAAGGATCGGTGCGTCCTCAGTACATTTTTGACGAAATTATTATCACGCCATTAATTTATTATTATTTACTATATCATTTACACAACAAAAACGACGACGACGGTGTAGCGTTTCTCCGTCGAATCGCGAAAAACGGATTGTGTAAATGTGGTAAGTCGGTATATATGTACAGTGGCGGCGGCAGCGGTCGTAGGTCGGTCGGTATATAGTCGCGAGCGCCAGAGCCGGATGAAAGCCTCGGCGAGGCGGCCGACGCGTATTATAATATTATATCCGCAAAACGGCCGTCCGTGTGACGTGTTTTCCGTCGCGTTACCGTGCAGAACCCATAAATAGTGCTTAAATCTGCAAAAGATATACTAAAAACGTATACACAAGTATAACATATCTGCGTGAGCGTTGCCGCCTCTATAAATATATATAATATATAAGAGAGGGTGGGCGAGAGACAGAGAGGGTGAGTGAGAGGAGTTGCGCCCGGTCGGGTCAGGCGAACGATGGCACTATACTACTACACTGTCGGACGGGCCGGGAAGGGGACGCGGTTAGGTCGGTTGACGTCGGGCGCTCGTGCCCGCAATAAATATACGACCGCCGCCACCTACCTCCAACCGCACGCGTATAATATATCCACCGGCGGCCACGATAATATAATTCTGTATACCCACACACACACTCACCCACATACCCATACACACGCACCCACATACCCACACACTCGCACGCACGCACATATACATACGCCCGGGGAGTCGGATCACGGAATATTTTCGCTGAAAAACGTCACCTCACACGACCCGGCGATAAATCACGTTTGTTTTATATATTATATTGTTATTGTTATTATTATTACTATTAATATTACTACTATAATATGCGTTATTCGATCCGAACCGTTAAGTGAGCGCAAGCGCCACACTACATGCCTTGATTTTTCACCACGATGTTGTTAAGCGTACTATATGAAGTACCTAGTATTAATAATATTATGCGTGTGACTTACTCGGTCGGTCCAACCGACCTGCCTTCCCCGATGATGTATCGTATATGTACGGTAGGTGGACCTAGAAGCTGGTTGTTCGGTGTGGACCTCGGTTGCGGTATACTCCTCTAACCGATCGTATATAGTGAAACGACGACGATGGGTGTTGCGGGATTTCGGGTGGAAGGTCGTAATAATATAGCAATAAGAGCCGGTTCGGGTCTGACGGAACGTTTCCATAATATTTCACACCACGGGATCGCGGTTGTCGTGTCGGTACTCCTCGTGGATAACCGTGTCCAGAAGAACGACGTAATGGGAAATATGCAGCCACAGGATGGACCGAATTGAGTGGGTGTGGTGTAGATCTCGGTTGTGGTATCCTCCACCAACCGACCGCGAACCGACGGCGATGAGTGTTGTGGCATTCCCTGGCAGTAGGTTATAATATTATAAAAACAAGATCCGGTTCGGTCGGAAGGAAGGTTTTCAAAATATTTCACACCACGAGCTCGTGGTTAGTTATGTCCGTTCCCTTCTTGCATAACCGTGTCCAGAAACAAGGTATCGTAGAAAATGTTGGCGTAATTACTTATCGTTTGCAATTTGCAACACACTTCAGCACGGTTTTCCGATCATAACCGCAGTCGATTTATGCGTGAGAACAACAATAGGTCACGGAGAAATACAACTCGATTTTATACTCTTTCACGTCATAGTAATAACAACATAGTATCACAACATCCGTAATATATATTGTATACGGTTGCATGTCATTGTATATGTAGCGTTATTCATCTTGAGCTGTTACTCGCTTGGCAATAAACAAAATTGATATATACGTGGTAGTTGTGGTAATAGTTATGAGTACGAAAAATACACGACGCCGTACCGATCGTGCCCAAAGTACCTACCATAAAACACTGAATTAAAAATGCTTCATTCCGTCGTTATGACTGTTGCATAGTCAATGGTAGTACCTAAATAATTGTTTTATACCTCATAATATATACCTATACTAATAATATACAACTATCGCGAATACAATGGTATTGCTAATCGAGGGTAGTCACGTTTTGTTTTGTTTTGGTTTTTTTTTTATCAGAAACAAAATAATTTTAGGTTCTTAGGCGGAGCAATCGTGATTGTATTGGTTTTACCATGGGGTGTATGTGTGTATTTTGTTTTATAATTTTGTAAATTTTTACTTTTTACGCTTATTCATATTAGTCAGGAAACGTATGGTATAGCAGGCTGGTATCACTGTTATATTAATAAAAATATTTCAAATAAATGTTACTACATTATCGGCCTACATCAATTCAATTATTTTGGTAGTTTTCGAGTTAATTATATTGTGTTAATAATTATATTAATTAACAATCTTTTTTGTGCAAAATGTAAATCATGGAATAATAATAAAATATAATAACGCATACACTATAATAATGACAACATATGTATAGATATTTATTAAATTATTAAACCAAACACTTTTGTCAATAATGATAAGATATAAAACAGTTTTCAAGCAAACAATATTATAAATTTTATTATTAATTTTTTCCTCCTAAAATGAAGTCTCAAAGTATTGAATATAATATTATATAGGTGATTAGTACAAATTTAAAACGACTGAGGATTGGCGAGTAACCATTATTTAATTAGTAGAATTTTCTATGAGGCTTCCGAGGTAGATCGAATTAAAAGTCGGTTTACATAATATTATTAACACAAGTAAAAACAGTCGAAGAAATAGTTTTGTGGTAACGTAGTAACAAGAAATCGAAACAAAACTTTTTATCGATAGAACGTATAATATTGTAACGTAGTAAAGTTCATAATTTCTTGATCATGAATATTCACACCATCGTAAACTATTTGGTTTTATGAGCTTAACAAATGCGTGGAACCAATATTTGAATGCATTGGTAAAAACTGTTGACACACGTTATAAAGTAAATTAAAAATAGTCCCTTAGACGAACATAATGCTATCGATTAATAAAATATGAATGTCCACCAAACGGAAAAATTAGGTAGTTATATTATAATAAGTTTAAAAACAAAGAAAATGAATAAATTAAAAAATATCAAACTTGTTTAGAGTTTTAGGGTTTATAACATTATTATGAGTGTTTGATGTTTTTTATAGAAAGTTTTTCATAATTTGTGTCGCGTGTGACATGCGAAAATTGCGAACGCTTATAGTTTCAGGGGAGTAATACAAATCCAATCATTTTTAGTTTGGAACATATAATACCAGCTACAACGGCGTACACGAACATACTTACATCAAATAAATATATTGAAACGTTACAGATAAATTAAATAGATTTGTTGACAATTATAATTATAACACTTTGATAGTAGGTAATATTAATTCATTTCGGCATCATACTTGCACAGTACAAAATACAAATATCAATATAACAATCTGAAAATTAATTAGCAGCCACGAACGTGCTGATTATTGTTACGTATTAATGACAGACATTTGGTATGGATTATATGTATTTTGATATCAATATAATAATTATTACAGCTTCACATTTTATTACAACCGCGTTAAAAGTTCGATTAAATGTCATTCATAGCAAATACTATTTTATATTGATACACATATATATTTTAGGTATATAAATATAGATATTTATTTTTCATTCAGTTAAACTTTGATATTCTATCCTACCTACCTATGTGTACAACACATATATGTATCATACGAATTGAAAAAGAAATAAACTTATCTATTATTTGTGTATATTTTATATTTCGATTTTATTTCCACTTCTATGTAAGAAGTATATATTATTATATATATTCTTTCTATATCCAGTGAATTTCCCGTCAATGGGAAAATATTTCCTAGAATCAATTACAATGACGAGTTACTCAAACAATGCAAATATGTTATTATTTATTATACTTAATGATTACTATTATATTGATTTTGTCTAAGTTAAATTAAACAGTCTAACATAATAATAAATACATGTATTATGTTTTTAAATATGTATTTATATCTTGCAGCTATCAAGTTTATATGCTATAAAATGTTTAAGTTAACATTGCTTTTTTTGTATTAAAATTTAATATAATATCTCAACTCCAAGTGAGTGACATAATAATATGTCCTGTAATGACTAATGACAATTACTTTAGTTTCAATCAAGATAAGAATGCCAACATTTTCATCTAAATTTTGATGAATATTTTACTGAATAAAGTTTGAAACGTTACTTTAATTTCATTTTTCGACTGGACAGGTTTATAACGAACCATGTAGATTGGTAAGCTAATAATGTTTACTATTATTATGCTTGTGCCTTAATATCAAGTTACATAGTACACATTTAGTCCATTTAGATGTTTGCAAAAAGGACGCTAAAATATACAACTCGTTGTGTTTGGATTATTGAAAATAAAAAATAAAATAACGACAAAACCCACTAAATGTTTAATGGGATTAGGATTTTAACTTTTAAGTTCATCATTTATTGGATTATTAAGGTAATTTAACTTATAGTTAATTTTATCTAAAATATTCCTGGGCAACTTATTTTGGTCCTTTTTTGTCATTTACTAATTAGTGTACTTAATTAAGTACCAAGCAGGCAAACTGAGCATTATAAACATTCATTAAGGAAAGAAATTAAGATGTACTGTTAGAATGATACTGCTCTTGAGAACACGCTATATATACCTAAAATGCACTTTGGTGTAGTAAAATTTGAGTTATTCGCCCTCCTATAATACAAGTAACTAGTGTCTAATTAATAACAAAATATTATATTCTTACAACAATAATTGCATTCGTTAGTTATTTGTTCTAGCAATAATATATAGTAATACATGTTTAAGTTTGCATTAGTAACGTAATAACTAATAAGCATTATTCGAAAAATAATATTTATTGTAGTACAGTATTTTATGGTAAAAACGTTGATCAATACAAACAAGTAATAAGTATTAATACATAATTTATAGTCCAATTTCCAAATCAATCATTCTACAAGTTATTAAAAGCCGTTTTCTCAAAACCAGCAATGTTTTAACAAATAATAAAAAAATAACGTGTGTCTGGCTAAGTGGATAACACACTAAATGATTGGTCAACACATTTTAAAACTGTTTGATAGTAATATTTAAGTGTACAATCAGTAGTACAAAAATCATTAAACTAATAGCATTTTAAAATCAAAATTAAATTACTTGATACAATATTATTATATATAATGATATAGAGAAAATCATAAATAAAAAAAGCAGTTTAGTGGATGTCACTCTACTGTACAGAAGGTTACAAGTGTGTCAAGGGATTGTATTTAACTTGAATTCAATAATATAATAGCATTGTATAAGAAAAACGATTATGAGCGGAGACGCTTTGTCAGTCTGGATATTTTATATTGTTATTATCTAGTATAGCCAGTAAGTTGAATTGATATTATAATATTATAATTGTTTATTCGTTTCTATGGTGATAAACAAAGCGTTAGAAATTAAAATACCATTTTAAGCGGTTGTTTGTGATTTGTCTGTGATTTTTCCCGTGGCATTAAATAATTATTGAGCAAATCGAAAAATGACCTCTCTAAAGTACCATCTTAATCCGATTTGCTAAAAGATAAAATACTTGATGTTGAAATCGAAATACTCTTTCTGCTAGAAATTTCGTATACAGGATAAAAAAAATAAAAAAAATAAACACCATTGTAAAACCAATAGCTTCCTCGCTCCACTCAGAATCTAAAACTAACTTTAAAGCATTTAATATCCTAAATATGGTATTCCTTCAATATATGCACTAGTATGCCTTAACAATATTATTTAAAATATGTACCTACTTGATAATATTATTCAAAAATAAAATATAATAATAAAAAACAATTTTATAATGTATTTTTAATTTTAAACCCCAATTTATTATTGTGGATACTATTTGAACTTTTCGACATATTTTACTACAGTAGATGTAATTACTTTTTTGTCTAATGTATATTTACACACAATGAACCAATATAAAACCAAATAAATAAATTATTATTACACATAAAACAAATACCAGTTCAACTCTGCAGAGATTTATAACTAAGAAAAAATATACAATTGCATAAGAAAAAATTCAGTATGTTATATTATAGTATTTAGTCATAAGCTAGATGGACATGAAAAATAATTATTTGTTAATAATATTGTGTGATGTATTTATGTTGCATATACAACACGCCGCGTTACACAATATTATACTTGACTGGTGGACACCATACTATCTAGACTTTTGTAAGTGATTTCGATTCGGTTTCATTCGTGCGAGAAAACAGTAGATTATTGTTTACTTTAAATTTCAATGCAATTCTAAATCATTGAATTGGAAAAAGAGTTATGGCAGTCAAGGTTGATTTACTATAATGTATAAAATTTAATTGGTTAAAATAATAATATGAATTTCTATAGTTAATATTATTATTATTACAGAATCAATATTGTAAAAATGAATTGGGTTAACTTTTATAATATAAAATGTATAATTTGTATTGATACACAATTCTAAATTGTATTCTACTAAATGATGCATAATTCAAGAATGTACGAGTAATAATAATAATTATAATAGTTCTACGATGGCCTGGTATACCATCAATACTATCTCTTGCCATTATTATCAGTATTTACTAGAATATATTATTATCCAAAATGTTTTATGTATTTATTTTATATCCACAGCAAATAACTCTACAACATTGTAGATAAATATTATTATTTATCCCTTTTAAAATAATATTAAGTAACCGTTAGACATAAACAAATTAATTACTAAACATTTTAGGATTCATGAATTCTTTTCACAAGTGTAAGGATTATATTTTTTCAGACTGATACGTTATGTCTTATTAGGAATGTACCTACCTACTTAAGAGTGTATCACAAGAAGTTTAACCCGAGTTGGCTGATTAGAGATATCATCGATGTGCTCAGACTTAAATATTATTAATGATGATAATCGAATATCCGAAGAAGTATAACGCTGTTCGACGAGCATTTGTTATTCAACTGCAGCGGAATGTGTCAACTGACCGACCAACAATATATTATCATCAGTTCCAGTTTCTCACTACATAATACAACCGTCATCACCACGGTGAAATAAAAGTATATAATAATAGCTGGTGTTAGGATACCAACTACATCGAGCCAAAACGGCCAGCGCGGTGCCATTATTTGTACAGAAAAAAAAATGGAAACATTTATCATCCACGAGCGAATAAAACTTTTGCACCGCATTGGCGGAGGGAGCGGCAAGGTTTTGGCGTTTGTTCGTTATTTTTATTCTCAATTTTAATTTGTGATAGTGGTGTGGCGAGACGATTCTGTGGTTTGTGTGCGAGTGGATTCCCTGCTTGGACCGCCGATTACAATAATATAACGATAATATTATACGGCGTATCTGCTGCGATAAAAATATCGGACGTGGTCGACTCCACTTGACCGGAGCGGTAATCATAATTGGTGTATTTTTGTGAAAGGGGCGTTGGACGGGGGTAGAAAAATCTTCCTCCCCCCTCCCGGTCGAATAAGCTATATATTTTGTAATATTATGAACAAATAAAATAATAATATACTTAATATTATTGTTGTCAAATCGGAGTAAAATAAAATAAAAAATGAATACTACTGTTGAATAAAAAAATCAATCAAGAACATGGTTATTATAATGTAGGTACGTGCCATTGTGGGAAATCCTCTGAATCAAAAGTTATACTATTATAAATAATTGTTATCACGCCTAACCAATAGAATATTTTGGTGGAGCTTCGGATAAGCCACTGGCCTCCTGCAGTGGCGATAGACGAAATAATCTTGAACCACACGCCTACCAAAAATCATTACAACTTTCGTTGACCGACCAAACATCGGAACACTGCGGCAGTTATAAAGGGTTGTCAGATAGACACGCATAGTTGTGAATCACCGATGGTCGATTTTTCAACAATTGCACATCATAGAGAGAGGCTGAGTACCCGACGCCCACATAATGGAGGAAAAAACTGACCCTATAAGTTAATGCGTTGTTCTAACCATCGAGTTCGCACTCGCTCTCGCTCATTCCATACCTTGGTAAATTTTGTAACCGAAAAAAACGAGGTTATGTAATTAAAATTGTTTAATCTACATCCATATTAATCATATCCTACGCTGTAAATTATACGTAATTTTTTCAATTAATGCAAAACGTTTGGCTTTTTTGCTAATTATTGTCTTCGCAAAATGTAATATGCAGTAAATTCAAACACCAGTGTTTAAAAATATCCTCACATAGACACATTAACTAAGATATACAATCCGCTTGCATTTGTCTACATACACCTTATGGAACAGATCGAGTTATATAAACAACGGGGCTTAACAAAAATTAAGAAATACCTCTATTTTTAAGTTTTAAATGCTAATAATACAATGTGTTTTACTCAGAAAACGGCCAATTGATAATAATGTTATAGTTGTTATTTTACCAGAAATCAAATAACAACAATGTTTTTATAGATTGAAAAATAAAGAAATACCGAGATCCAACACACAGGTTTTTAATGTAGGTAATAATTTATTTTACTGTTATACAATAACTATCAACCTTAAAAATCTTATTTAAAATTTATTTATGTAAAAAAAATTTTAAAAAAAAATAACTATCAAAGGTTTAAAAAGTTGTACATTTTTCATATACCATAATGGCATAATGTTATTGGCATTAATCTGGAGAGTTGAAATAAAATTTGAGTCTATGAAAATCGATTATCATTAGATATACACTTGACTTTCTTTTTAATATCTAGATTTGGCAAAGTAGGTACACTTTTGAGGTGAAAAAAGTCGCACATTTGAATATTATCTTAATGGAAAGTCCTTATAGCATTAATTAATTAAAAATAATAGTTGAATTCGACCAAAAATACTATTTCTCGAAATTTTGATTGAAAATCATCAAACGCAATATCGAAAAAAAAATTAAAATGTTTATAATGGTTCAACATTTAAAAATACAACGTTATAATCATATTGTGGTGAATCAGATTCTCATTGGGTGATCTTTTATAATCATACCCCTCATATTGACACAGACTTCGGATATTTGTACTGAGGCTTTTCTTAACGCTCACGCAATACTGAACGCCGCCGAAACGGGACCTATGACCTCGTTGGTCGCATTCTCGGATAGTGGTGAGGGGGGGGGGGAGAGTCTGGTTTTCGTATCCTGAAACAGGGTGACGCCCATTCCGTGAGCCCCTGACCGCATTGTTGCATTTTCGTTTGAAGTTGCTTTTCCTTTAAACCAGAACAATAATAATATTATAACCGTTATGTTATTTTTTAATGTAAATATTATAATAAAACACACGCGTTTGTTCCACAGAGGCGGTGTTTTATTCTTTTGTTCCACGACTGTATGTTCTATTTTAGATAATCAATTATAACTACCTTTCATCAACTACTGAGCAGTGGCGGATCTAGGATTTTTTTTTTGCGGGAAGAGGACGTTTTTTTAAAACAATATTAAATACATATTGATAGACAACTCTCTTTTCAGTAGTTAGTGTAAATAGGAATTTTATATTATTAATGATAAATTATAGTACAAAGTAAAATTAGTACGTACGTATGAGTATAAAATATAAAGTTATTAGTACAAGTTACTCCAACATTGTATGCCATAACTATATAGTTACAACAGCTAATTGGCCATGGGGGCCCAGGTCCCTTTGCCGCCCTTAAATCCTTCTCTGTAGCGAAGCGTTATTGTTTGTCGCCGGCTAACAGCAGTGTAACTGTGCAAGAGTCAACACCTAAGATAAATAAACAATATTATAATATAATATTACTATATTTTTATATATTATATTATATTGATACAACGACGTGCAATTATATTTATTCGGAGATCGGTATAAAATGTTTATGCCTACTGTCGTATACACAAGATCGTTATGAATATTGAATATAATATCTATTTATACAGATACAGCTATATCGTATATTTTATTATAATATCATGAGATTAAGTATATCAAAATTTTTCACAACTTTTTTTCATGCATTTTATGTCGGTTTCAAACGAAACAACCGCCGGTGGAACTCGCACTTATCGGTTTTCGACGATCCCCGTTGTACTTTTTTACTATTGTTTTTTTTTTTTTTTTACCGACGCAAAAGTACCGTTGACACATTATACTGTTATGATACTCGTTCACCCGGTTGAAAACATCATCAGGTTTTTTTTTTAATTCTCCAAGTGCTTTTTACCCATTTAAATTACTGAGGTCAAATTCTATTATTACTGTGCCGTTGTCGGTCGTTAAATACACACAAGGGGTATAGAAATATTTGTTTAACAATCGATGGAAAAATTTCAAAACCCCTCTTTCACGGCAGGAATAATAGGTTGCCAATATTTAGAAGAAAAAAATTTTTATTCTCCGTCAGGATGTCGGATGAACCCAACAAAACAAACATACAGTATTGAACTTTGTCCTATATAGTATATATATTTATTTAATATACAGACCTACCGTAAAATGGTGGAGTAATAGGTTCGTGTCATAATAGCTAATCGCTAAAATTAACTACATTTTTTTTTTTTAAATTTCGTTGTCTGTATAAAATAAATAATATGTAAACGTTTGGAGTCCCCCTCCGAATAATATTTTTGAACTACAATACAAGATAACAAATCGATATTCTTGATAGTAAATATATCATATTTTGCCACCATTTTAACTTTAAATGTCTATGATAAAAATGTAAATGTATTTCAATATACATTCACTGCTCAGCTCGGAATCTAAAATAAATTTAAAATAGCAATAATATTATACAATATACATTATAAGTTATAACAAAATAAAATATCCTTATAAATATAGCCTGCAGACAAAATCTGCTCCGCTCAAAATCGTTAATAATCGTTTCCAATACATTTTAATATTTTATTATTGAATTCAAATGTATACATTTGTTACTAGATCCACAATTTATTTTTAGTTATTTAAATTTAAGATGATTTAACTTGTAATTGAACTTTACCTCTGATAATAATAAATGCTTTATTATACATCCATCTAGTAAAACTAAATATTACCATAATTCAATATTATTAATATTAATAAAAAAATATTCAAAAATATAATTTATAGTAAAAATGTATCAATATTTAATACTGATCTAAAATAATAAATGGAAACTGTAGATAAAAATATACATAGAATAATCAATCCTCTGCAACTAAATATGAAAAAAAAATAAAAAATGGAACTTTAAAAAAAAATTAATTTATACAATATTGTAATAAAAAGTCTATACTTCGTTTAAATTATTTATGATCTTTTTTTTTTTATAACGAAATATATAGCTTAGTTAAATACTCGAATTCAAACTGTAGTATCGTGGTTTATATTCTCAAATGTATTTATTGAATTTAATTAAAAAAATAGTAGAGAATATAAAATGGGTATTATATTTACATAGCTCAAATTAATTTTTGAAACTAAAAAACAGATCATTGTTGAATTACTGGACTGGGTTATCTTTCATAATATATTTTATTTTTTATTTATTGTCCGTTGTTCATTTGAAACGGAATGCGATAAATTGCGGGTCAATAAAATACGATTAAATAAAAAATAATAATGATAAGCATCCAATAGTATTAAAATGGATTATGTCTGATTCCGTTTTATGTAAATACGTATACTTTTTACAGTTGACTGTATTAAAATATTTTCTACCGGTGGTAGTATTCATTATACGAGATATGGGTATATGGGTTTAATATAAGTGGGTACAACTTTGATATTTTATACTTGAATATACTAAATTAGTATACTCTCGTTGTTCTATTCACCGAACCACAGTTGCTGGAGATATAGAACTTCAATAATAATACTTATAACTATTTACATACTTGTGTAGTTTATTTTGTTTTATTTTTAAATTTTTAGGCGGGGAATGAAATAAACTTTATTTTATTCTATGTATTTCAATTATTGGGTGGAGGATAAATTACGTAGAATTGTTGGCACATGAATCGTGCGACTTCCGCATCCACTGAAATATCTCAGGTAAAATATAATGATATAGGTAGCGTGAGTGTTGTTCAATCAGCGGACATATTGTGCATACCTAATACGTTTCTACTAGCACGGTTAAGGTGGTGAAAACGAAGCACATGATCGAAAGACTACCAACAGAATAAATATAAATGGCCAACGTAGTGGTGATGGCTGTGCAGGATTTATAGTGATGAGTGGGTGGGTTTAGGGGATAAATTATTTTCGACGACTATGTACTGAGTAAACGAATATTATGTCGAAACCTTTTTGGCGGTTTATGCACATACGTAAGCACGCCCAATAATAATCACGATAATGCACCAAACGTGGGGAATATACAAAATCGCAATCAAAACATAAGCAACCACGTCGACCGGTGCCCGGAGTAGGTACAAAGGAAAAGTTAAAAAAGAAATTGGATTTTTTTGGATACTCCTCAATCCTGTACAACTGCTTATATGTGTTCAATACGAAAATCCGATTAAAATTGAAACCAGTGAAAGAAAATAAATTAAAAACTCACATAATATACTGTTTTCAATACGCCTACTGAAAAATAGTGACGACACCATAACCACTTGAGACTGGTCTTATGTCATAACGTTTTCATTAGTTTTATCGAGCAATCTATAATCATCGGTTGGTCGTCTACTGCAGTTTGAAATTATGCGAATGTAGGCGGTTTTCAGAGTTTTGTGGCAGTGTGGGGGGAGGTGTTAGATCGACGAATAAGAAGTTGAAAGAGACTTCAAACTTTGTTATTCAAAAACGCAATATCCGAGTGAAGAGGCGGACGGATTATGATTGTTGTGTGTGTGTGTGCGTGTTTGTGATGTATTTATTTACTGACTGTCTTTTAAAAAAATCGAAGTTTAAAATTAAAATACGGTTTATCTGAAATTTTAAACCTATACACTAGTCTGTATTTGTTCTTGTCCAATATTATGCAGCGACTACACAACCGATATATATATTACGAAGTTCGTGTTCGGAAAGAAGAATATATATTTATGGTTTCGTTGGTTTCCAAAGACAATAAATCGTGTGCGACTCGAACGTTTACCGACTGAAACTTTATACTATCAGTTATCACAAACGATACTGTTTGTAATCGAGTGCCTACATTTCTTCTTTTCTTATGATTGATTTTTACTTATCGTCGTCATAAATTTTGTCTTACGCATTAATTTTGATCGTCGAGTGACTATAGAAATCTTAGGTATGCATCAGGCATATGTACGTTAAAAATAACAATAAAAATATGTACAATAAAAATTACAGCCTCACTTAACCTATTCCATAATTGTTAACACTGTTCTTCTAGGCCATGTTATATATTATATTTAATACATATACATATACAAATACACACGTATATAACTCAAACACAAGTATAATACCAATTTAAATTATCATAACATTACTTACAACGTACCGAACTACTTGACATTTCAGTAGACAAAGACAACTTTGTATATTAATTAATAAATAGCTATACTATTTAAATTATAATATTATATAATATATAGAGGTAGCCAGGTATAGGTACGTATTCATATAGTTTAATAAAATTAGTTACTATTGCATGTTGCAAGATAATAGTTTATTGTTTCTATCTTATATCAAATGTCATATTAATTTATTAACCAACAATAAATTAATATATTGTTTATCTTCTACAATATAAGAATATGATGCAATTATTCAACGCGGTGGACCTCTATCTCTCACTAATTACATTTTCTAATAGGGACAGAGCTAGAATTTTATTTTACACACATTTCTTTGTCTTCTAAACAAACTGCACTAAGCCACACAGTACTTTCACAGTTGTTAAAATACTGAAGCCTTTATGCTTATACGTCACTATAATTATAGCAGCTCTGATTAATTTATAACATTTACCTGTAACTCTAAAACAAATAATAATTGACCTGAAGTATTGAGTCTGAACTAAGGATATATAATAATATAATATTGTTATGCATTTAACTTTAAAACGTAATATACAATTTTAAACCAATAACTCAAAAGTAAAGATATAATTATTACATATTGATATGTGACCCAGAAGTGTGCTCAGGAATTTTGAATGCAGGGGGAGGTAAAAAAAAATAGGAAATTGCCTGCTCTAAAATTGAGAAAAACAAAAACTATAATTATATATAAATATGTATATAGAATATATTATGCCATATGTATATAATTAAATATATATTTGTCTAGGGTTGAACCCCAACCCTCTTTAGCATGACCCTGATCTGACCACAATATATGTTCATATGTTTTCTCTTACATTTTTTTTAAACATACCTATAATGATATTATTTTATAACATAATAATAATTATTATACTATCTATTAAAAAGTAATTATTACTATGCAACTGGTGATAATCTTTAAACACGCATTTACAAATTGTTTACCAAGAACATAATATGTTTTCTTAGACATTATTAAAGTTTATCGATAAATCATTACTGAATATTTATTCTAAAAGTTTTAGTAATCTCCAAGTTACTGTCTTTAGGAAACAATTAGGTAACCACCAAAATCACAAGATAAATCATACTAGAGACTTGGACTCGAACCGTTTACATTATTTTAATTTATGATTGCTATTGTCCTCTACCAACAACGTTGTCGCAATAATACTATGGTTGTTAAAATATAATATTATATAATGAATACATGAGTAAGTCAACAATGACATCGACTTTTCTACTTGTTTTTAATTTTTCACCCGAGTTGTGTGAATGCGTGTAGCTCACGATAAAAAATTTAAATAATTTTTCATTCGTTATAATGATTTACGATTTTCAAGTGCGTATATACACTCACTTTTATATCATTACAGCGATTATATTTATATAATTGATGTATATTTTTTTTTAATTCACAGTAAATTAATAGAATTTGAAGTTTGCAAAATGATTTCATAATAAAATGCGAGTACATACTCAATGGAAAAGGACTACAATATACTGGTTTAAATTTATAATTTATATTTAATTATAAAATAAGAAATAATCAAAACAAATTTATTAGTATTGGCCAAAATAACAAATACATAGTTTTTAATGTTTTAATATGACGGTGACTCCAGATAAGGTTATTACGGATTTTAAATTTGTATTTAATTTTTGTTAACACGGTTTTTTTTTTGTAATATTGCATTGTTAATTCCTATAAAAATAGTCAAAATATTTTTTTTTATTATCCCTCTTAAAAATATATGACATTTATGACACTTTAAACCCCTTAAGGGATGTTTGTCACATATCTTATGATTGTTAGATCCAGGTAAGTCAAATACAAAGTATATACAAATTAATATTTTATTAAGTGCTATATAAAACTAATTTTAAACCTTTTTGAACCTTTAGGAACCTTCTAGATATCAAAGTAAAGTTGAATCTAGTTTAAACAAAAATACAATCGTACATGTACAATTAGCTACTCAAATCTAGATCAAAATATCCTAGGACGAAAGCCAAAATCTGGTGTTAATAAAATCAAGAAGGGGGGGGGGCAAATAATCCGAATGAAATAAATAATTGAAAATAGCCGGTTATAAAAAAAATTATGATAATGATAATTAGATTTTTTGAGTATAATTATTAATTAATGCATGTCAATATAACTATACTCTAAGTTGTAAATAATAATAAACAAAACAATTTAATTATTTGAGAATAAATAAGATATAGGTAATTAAAATAAATATTTGATTTAAAAATCACCAGTTAAAAATAAAAATAAAGTTATTTATTTTATATACTTACCTATTTATATTTTTATACTAATATATCTGATTATCAATAATTAATTCCATAATAACGAAATAAGTAAAACAAACAGTTTAAATAAAAATGAAATATATACTATTATAGTTAGTAGTTACCTACGATGGTACTATGGCAGATATGTACATAATTTTACTAATGATATAATTACGAGCAATACTAGATTTTTATATCGATGATAGATGGTAATTACTAATCATTAACAGAAATAATGTTACTATAAAGCATATAAATATTGATAAAATGTCCAGCTTGAACTGACTTACATTATGTATTTCGTCTAGTATGATTTAATTTCAAATATGATACTCAAAATACTGATAACCAAAGATATATTTTATCATTCCTCGTACATTTTAAATAAGTATTATAAAATAATTATTGTTGTACCTATTTATAACTGTTTATAGAAAATTACACAAAACATAATATCATTATTTATAATAATATTTACTATTGGCAATCGGTTCGGACAATCATTGAGTAACAAATTGTATAATACTTTAAAAATGATTAATCTAAACTTGAAAAATACTTAACTATTTAATTTTTAATTGGGTATTATTTATAATTTATTAAAAAAATATTGTTATCACTATAATATTAATAATCCATGTTCATACATAAGATTTTTGATATTCTGTTAATTTATCCCTCCAATATTTCAGTATAGACATTTTTTTCTTGGATATTCTTATCCAAAGACAATAGCCAGACACTCCTCGTGTAGTGGGACGAAAAAATTTCCATTCTAATTTTTAGTAAAACGTTATCATAACAGCTTATTAAGACTTATCAATGCAGTCAAAAATTACACATCAACAATTGAATTAATACACTAGTTGTTTGTTGAGTTTACAAAAAGAACGCTGGTAATAAATGACAAGTTCACCCAAAAAAAATTATTACATTTTACTTTTTTAGCATATCATTTGATACACGACAACATTTTGTACCACCTGCTGCGAAAAAAAGTGATTCTTTTTTTATTTAACATTATGAAACAGGACGGGCCCAAAACAAATTTCAAATAGTAATCTTAAAGATAAAGTATAGTACAGTATAAATAAATTATTAAAATATCAACATATACATTTCATAAAGTACGTTCGGTGACAAGTTTAATCTCCGAATAAGGAAGATGAATCCTCATAATCATATTAAAATTAAAATAATCAGTAACCATACACGGTTGTAATACTTTTAAAATAATTTAGTTTGGTAAATCATCATGGCCATAAGCTTTTTATCTGTATACGCAAACGTTTTTTATATCATAATAATATGTGCAACGGCGGAAAGAAAACTGAATTTAACTGCATCATTAGACGATTTTCTGATAAAACGTAATTACGTACAATTTAAATGTATTTGTCGTTGCAACAGTTGTCGGCGAGAGATTGTATTTGTACGGAGGTGCAGTTGGTGTAAAACGAAGCTGATGTTTTAAATGTAATACGATTTTCGGAACTGTTCATCAGAAAAAAATTAAATAATACCGAGAAACTTTAACTCTCTGTAATGCTCACCTCTAGGAACTCGCATTCGAAGTAAATAATAATAATAACAATATAACAATAATTATTATAACGGACGGGTAGAGCGTTTATTTCGTGTGGCTTTGAGCATAACAACAAATATAACAATACTTCATCCGAAAGCTGTCACAACCATCCAAATGTTGCGTACGACTCGGCAGACTCGTTAAACGGCGTAATATCCGAGACCGTGGGACGCAAAGACGTCTGGAAGTGTGCTTTAAAAACGTTTATTAATGATAATATTGTTCTGTGTAGTATTATAATAATTATGCATAACTATACTAGCAGCCGTCCGCCACCGCGGCCGAGGGTAAAACTTTTGAACGAGTAAATGAGAGGTCTATCCTGTCAGTGGGTGAAAGACGGGGGGGGGCAGAGAAACGCAAAAAAAAAAAATGACAGGTGTACGCGAATAAAGCCATCTTTCACCCTGCATATTTTGCAGACTGTTGCGCCATTGTTTGTACGGGGGAAAATCGACACTCTCTCTTTCCTTTTCACTCTCAGTTCTCACTGATTGGATGAAAATCTTAATATAAATAGTTTATCCCTCGGAGATTAGCCGTGTCCCAGTAGGCTGCAAGACGTCGTTAAAATTATGGGGACTGCTGGTGTTTAAGTGGGTCACACGAGAGTTGTTTGTGCCGAAAATGTACATAGGCAGTCTTAGAAATAAGGTTTTACAACACTCTCAAGGTTTTGGCTCTCTATGAAAACCATTTGACTCTGCCACACTCTAAACATGGTTTATTTTATACTCATATAATATATATTATTTTATTATGATTATTTTTTTTTTTTTATTGGATGAAGGCTTCGACGACTGAGGTCATTAGCCTGTAAGGTTTGAACGGTTAAACACGTGTATCTATGTGTGGCAAGGTTTTAGCAAACTACGAACCCGGGTGGTCACCCATCCAGAACTAGTGGTAGCGGCCGTTACTGACTCTCAGTCACGTTGCGTCGCGCCACATCAAGTCATATTATTATTATTCTAAAGGTCAAAACGTATACTTTAATAGTTTAATGGCTCAGCAATCTATTTAGGTTTTTTAAATTAAGATTAGCATATAAATTAGCTTAAGCAATACCTATTCTTAAGCATCGACCATACGGCCCTAACCCTATGTTTAGAACACCTCATTTCCGCAATGTGTCTGTCCGTTTGTTATATAGTTACCTGCAGTACGTAGTTAGGATTATTGATTTTAAGATATTATAACTATTTATTTACTGTTGTTCGTAAGTTATAGTTACTATGCATAGTTACGATTGTTTATATTAATAGATTATTTAATTAAATACGATTGTGTTGATATTATTATAATTACTTATTGTTTAAAATATATTTAATATAGATTCATACTATGCAAAATATTCTATCTGCCAACATATTATTAAGGGTACTTACCAAGTTCTATTTAAATTGAATTTGGAATTATAGCCCACTCATTGCTTTGTATTTAAATACGTCTGGAAACCGGGAATTTAGAGCTCTAGCAGAGAGAACTTTAATAATTTTCGTTTACAATACATACGATTGCGATTACAATAATATAAAATATAAACATATTACAATACTATGAATGATAAACAAGTTAAAAAATAAAATATGTACCTAGTAAATTGTTCTCTACATTTTAATACTTTCACTGTTTATACACGCGTATTAATAATAATAATATTATATTGTATTATCTTATTTCTGTATTTTATTTACAAACTGTATGTTCTAAATATATTTTCCTCATAATTGGCCTGAGCAGTACAAAAACCTTTTCCCAAGAATATAATACTCTAATATTCATGCGAACTACTCGTTTACGGATCTCCGCAACCGTTCTCTCCCGTTAAGCTTTTTCCGACCTGTTTGGAGTAATATTTTTTTTCTACAAAACACACAGCACGCAGCCACCTCCTAACAGGTTCTTACCGAACCTTCTAACACAGACTTTACAAGTAATTACCTAAATTGTCATATGATCTATATAATTAATATTATACCAAACAAAGAAATAAATGATACGTATAATAATATCGCTGGACATGCGACCCCAAGAACGCCTTATTTCATAACAGCTGCAAGGCGTTGCACCGATATAAATGCCGATTATTTTATTGTTTCAAACACATTTTTTACATTATGTAAATTAGGTGACATTATTGTTTCCGGAGAATCGGTAATGAAATTAAAAATATATTACTATAGGTGAATCGTTGCGGTGCGTCATATTGTGCTAAAAAGCACGTCGATGCGACAACGGTACCGTCAATATTCAATTATCACTGCGCACAGTTCAGTTCACTGTAAGTAATTTCATTAGCACATTAAGGGTCTTGTAACTCAAAATAAATTGTCGGAAATTCTATTTTGATATTCCACAGTCAACAAAAGAGAACGAAACAAAGGGTTAGGTTAGGTTACGTGTACCTATTATGATAGTGCAGGGCACTGGGCAGTATTATGTAACTCACTAAAAGTTTTACGCTCCACGTAATTTTGAGGATACGTAATATAGTTACTTTAATTTTACCATTTAAAAATGAGTGTTTTCTTATTCATAATATTTACTTGGCCGCTTTTCGTATAAAATAAAATATATACTGCTGCAGTACGTCTGAAATTAGTTTAATATTTGTATTTAATTTTCATTGTCGAGGTTTTCATGCTATATAGCTCTATGTAATCGTGTTGTAAACTAAAATAAAAAAAAAATAATAATAATATACTACAATGTTATTGTTACAAGACCACATTAATAATATATTTTATGCAAGCGAAAAGTACGTACTCGTTGCATACTTAAAAAAAAACATTAATTTAAAATAATAATAATAATTTTATTTTATTTGTATATTATCAAACATACCTAGTTCTAAAAATATGTATGTAATCTAAAAAATCACTGCATTGAAACAATAAGTGCCAAAGTATATAAAAACATTGTATCTATTTGTAATATATATATATACCTACATAATATAATTATTAACTAAATATTATATGGCTATTAATAATAATTATAACTGTGGATCAAGTAATATTCAATTAAACACAATAAAACGTAACGTTGTATTATATTATAATTTATCGTATTGATAGAATATAGTATGATCCAAACAGAAATCGAAGAGCATTATTAATGAGCAATAGATCTTCCAACGAGAAATTCAGGAAACAAATCGGGACAGCTGTGTCTTTGGACGAGGTCGGAAAAACAAACGGAATGTTAAGTCTTCGAAGTCAACGAATGCTTGCCAACGGTCAAATTGATAGCTGAAGGGTCCGTCCTGGGATCCAAAAACCTTCCGATTGTCCAGTCGAGTTGACTAGAAGCCGAGGGTAGATTTTAAATGGGTGTGATGATACCTATCATACCTTTACTTTCGATTTACATAACATGGGTGTACATGGGTTTATAGTTTTCTCATCAGTCGTTGTTGGACAGTTCGTCCCCATTTAGCTGGTTCATAATGCAAAAAATTAATTATTTTCGAGTCTTTTAGAAATAAACGTAGGTACTTATATAATATATAGTGTAATTCAGCAAGTATTATTTTTTCAAAAATGAATTTATTTAAATTATGAGTTTTGAAATTTTTTAATACTCGTAAAGACTATATTTTCAAATTTGTTAGATTTTTAGTACTACTTAATGATTGTCCATGTATGCCCTGTGCCATGTGATTTGGTGGTAATACAAACTTCTGTTTTTAAAATGAGAACCGCTCTTTTTTACTGTAAATTATTTAGTGGATAATTTTTTTCAAAAACTTTAATGCTCCTAAATTTGAATGAGTAGTATCTCAGTTATTAAAATGGTATAATACTAAGAATAGTAATTAAAGATGGTTTTACAAAAATATGAAATAGTTGTAAATTGTAATACTGATCCATTGAATATTATACTTGTAAAACTTAGATTATATATATTATAGTATACCGAGATTATAAATAAATCTATCAATAGTTGTACGTGTACTACCTATTGATTATTATATCAATTTTCATAATGTTCAAAAATATTGTTTTTAAAACATACCTACACCATTTCCCAGATGGATTACTTTATTAAATGCAATAATCATGCCAATCACTGATTATCAGTTAAATATATTAGTCCATCAACACCAGTTCTACAGTCAGTTTTGTTACCATAACCGTTACCATAAATAAGATGTTTATACGTACCAGAGGCGTATACAAGGGGGGGATGTGGGGGTCAGATCCCCCCAAAGGCCTTTTTTTAAATTTTATAAAATAGTGTTCTTAATGACTTAATGTAAGGAAATTACAAGGAAAAAAAATGTCAAGGATTTTTTGTAAATTTTTATTTTAACACAATATTCAACAATTAATTAAAAATAATTTACTTAATATTAATCAGTGATCATATATTTATTTCATATTAATATAATCGTATTATGTGATATTTGATAAGAATAATAATATGTGGCAGACCAGCCACGGGCCGTCGCCACCGTCACCGATATCAACGCGGCGGAGACGACGCCCGCATGTCCGTGCATATAATAATACATTTTCCTATACATTAGAAAAAGAAATATTATTATGGTATAATATAAGGTTATTGCACGATGGTTTTTACGCATTTATACCAAAACATTATCAATTTTGTATATTATCAATTAACATGGATATACCTACAACATACTAGCTAATAGCTATCAGTAATTTGTTCATTGAAAGCTAAAAATAGCTTAAATAATAAATATTATTGACTAAAAAAAAAAGAAAATTAAATTTTGTTTTATAATTACTTGTAGAATTTAAAATAAAATGTATTGAATATATATATGTTTTATCATTTATTAGGTATTTAAATGAGCACATACCTAGGTTTAGGTATTTTCGTTCCATAATAATTTGTTTTCAACTGATCCCCCCCCATACAAAAGTTATGTATACGCCACTGATACGTACATAATTTTATAAAAAATGAACATCATTAGTAAAAAAAAAAGGTGGGCAAGTGGGTGTCGCTCTGCTGTACAGTAGGTTACAAGTGGGTCACTGTATAATGGATGGTATTAAATTTGAATTCAATGATATAATATCATTGTATAAGAAAAACGATTCTGAGCGGAGACGGTATGTCAGTCTATGTATAAGACATATTATATACATATCTATGGTATTAAACAAAAAATTGACCTATAATAGGTACCTATAATAAATTCCAAATTAATCATATCACAATATCCATTAGATACTTATAACGCGTTATACAACAACAAAAACCGTGATACTATCATAGATATATAATAGTACACTTTAGAAGTTTCAAGTACCCACGAATAATATTATTCAATCACAACAAAATAACTAAAATAGTTATTCTAGGTTTTTAATATGTAATTTCGTCCAAATTTGAAATTAAAATGTCTGTAAAAAATAAGTGTGTTTATATATATTTTAGATTTTTTGGTTACAGTATGAATTATTTAAGAGAATCTTTGTTTTAAATTTTCAACTCTTAGTTATAAAAACTGAACATTTTATAATTTTTTAATTCCAACGATTGATAATTTTTGAGATTTTGATAAATTTTGTCAAAATTCCAACTTTAAATGCTTATAAAAAAAAATCGTGCCTATGTATTTTTAATATTTTTCAACTGATATTGTAACAATATATCAGGAGCCTTGTATTAAATTTTTACACTTTTTGGCCCAACAGATAAAACTTTATTGATATTTATAGAAAAAAAACTAAAAAAAATTGAAAGCTGTAAATGTCCATAAACAGCTCAAAAAGAGTCAAAATATTTTCAAAATTGTATGGTGTATAGAAAATGCTAATTTAAACATTCAGTGAAATTTTCATGTATCTACGGTTGTTCGTTTTTGAATTACAACAAAATAAGGAAATCGCTACATGAGAAATCGAGTGAATATCCAATGTTGTAAAAATTTGAATTTCAAACGCTCATAAAAATTTAATTTGACTGTCCGGTAGAGATTTTTTATTGATAAAGGTAGATAATCTTATAAGGAATCTTGTGTTTCATTTTCAAATCTTAGATTTAAAAAGAAAAATTTTTACGAATTCTTAACTCAAAATAATTTGCTAATTTTCGTGATTTTTCCATATTTTGTCAATTTTTGAACTTTAAATGCTTATAAAAAAAAATTGTGACTATGGATTTTTAATATTTTTCATCTGCCTTTGAAACAACATATTAGGAGCCTTCTATTAAATTTTCAAGCTTTCGCAACGAACAAATAAAATTTTATTGATATTTCTAGAAAAAAAACTAAAAAAAAATGAAAAATGAAAATGTCCCTAAACAGTTCAAAATAAATCAAAATATTTTGAAAATGTTATCGTGTATAGAAAATGCAAATATAAACAACCAGTGAAAATTTCATGTATCTACGGTCATTTGTTTTAAAGTTACACCAATAACCAAATTCGATTTTTTGGAAAATCGATTTTGCGTAAAAATTCCCGTTTTTCCTTAATTTTTATGTTGTTTTTTCCCGGCGCTTGTGAAAACTACTGGAAAATGTTTACTTTTGACCCCCCAAAGTACCAACTAGATTCACTTTCCTATCAGAAAAGGTACTATTGAAGAAAATCGAAGCACTTTTACTGTCCCAAAACGTGATGACAGACACAAAAATATAAATAAAAATATAAAAATATAAAAATATAAAAATATAAAAATATAAAAACATACATCATTGTAAAACCAATACATTCATCGCTCCGCTCAGAATCTAAAAAGGTGGGCAAGTGGGTGTCGCTATGCTGTACAGTAGGTTACAAGTGGGTCACTGTATAATGGATGGTATTAAATTTGAATTCAATGATATAATATCATTGTATAAGAAAAACGATTCTGAGCGGAGACGGTATGTCCTTCTAGGTATAAGACATATTATATACATATCTATGGTATTAAAAAAAATTGACCTATAATGAATTCCAAATTAATCATATCACAATATCCATTAGGTACTTATAACGCGTTATACACCAACAACAAACCCTGATACTATCATAGATATATATAGTAGATTACTTTAGAAATTTCAAGTACCCACGAATAATATTATACAATCACAACAAAATAACTAAAATAGTAATTCTTGGTTTAAATATGAAATTTTGTCTAAATTTGAAATTAAAATGTCTGTAAAAAATAAGTGTGTTTATATATTTTTTAGATTTTTTGGTTACAGTATGAATTATTTAAGAGAATCTATGTTTTAAATTTTCAACTCTTAGTTATAAAAACTGAACATTTTATAATTTTTTAATTCCAACGATTGATAATTTTCGAGATTTTGATAAATTTTGTCAAAATTCCAACTTTAAATGCTTATAAAAAAAATCGTGCATATGTATTTTTCAAATTTTTCAACTGATATTGTAACAATATATAAGAAAGCTTGTATTAAATTTTCAGACTTTTTGGCCCACCAAATAAAATTTTATTGACAATTATAAAAAAAAAAGAAAACTGAAAATGTCCGTAAACAGCTCAAAAAGAGTCAAAATATTTTCAAAATTGTATGGTGCATAGGAAATGCTAATATAAACATTCAGTGAAATTTTCATGTATCTACAGTTATTCGTTTTTGAATTACAACAAAATAAGGAAATCGCTACATGAGAAATCGAGTGAAAATCCAATGTTGTAAAAATTTGAATTTCAAACGCTCATAAAAATTTAATTTGACTGTCCGGTAGAGATTTTTTTATTGATAAAGGTAGATAATCTTATAAGGAATCTTGTGTTTCATTTTCAAATCTTAGATTTAAAAAGAAAAATTTTTACGAATTCTTAACTCAAAATAATTTGCTAATTTTCGTGATTTTTCCATATTTTGTCAATTTTTGAACTTTAAATGCTTATAAAAAAAAATTGTGACTAAGGATTTTTAATATTTTTCATCTGCCTTTGAAACTACATATTAGGAGCCTTCTATTAAATTTTCAAGCTTTCGCAACCAACAAATAAAATTTTATTGATATTTTTAGAAAAAAAACTAAAAAAAAATGGAAAATGAAAATGTCCCTAAACAGTTCAAAATAAATCAAAATATTTTGAAAATGTTATCGTGTATAGAAAATGCAAATATAAACAACCAGTGAAAATTTCATGTATATACGTTCATTTGTTTTAGAGTTACAACAATAACCAAAATCGATTTTTTGGAAAACCAATTTTGCGTAAAAATTCCCGGTTTTCCTTAATTTTTATGTTGTTTTTTCCCGGCGCTTGTGAAAACTACTGGGAAATGTTTACTTTTGACCCCCCAAAGTACCAACTAGATTCACTTTCCTATCAGAAAAGGTACTATTGAAGAAAATCTAAGCACTTTTACTGTCCCAAAACGTGATGACAGACACAAAAATATAAAAATATAAAAATATAAAAATATAAAAACACACATCATTGTAAAACCAATACATTCATCGCTCCGCTCAGAATCTAAAAGGCAAAACAATTTTTATTCGGGGTGAATATAAGATTAGATTTGATCAAAGAATATTTCATAAACTCACCCTAATATTTATAAATGTTTGAATGTGTTAAAAATATAATCAATTCAGTTAGATACGAGAATATTGATAAGATCTTCCAAAATGGAAACCAAAACAACTAGCACAACCACAAACATAAAATCAGTTTTATAAATACCTAACTTAATTTATAAATTCAACAAAAATTAAGTTGCAATGTTTGAAAGTATTGGCAAATAAATTTAAACCTCTGAAACAACCTCGGATAAAACTTTATTTTTTTTGAATCCCATACTGTGTTGGTTATTTATTATTTTCTTAAATTGGTATCGAGATATTTTTGAAACAGTATATTTACTTAAATGTTTATAATTATTTATTAACCTTCATTGACATTAAATCAATTTCTTTAATTATATTAATATTATAATATTTCCTGTAATTTAAGGATAGAAATTGATTAATTATAGCTATTAAAGGCGATTTCAGTGCAATAGGTTCAAATAGGAGGTAATTCAAGTGAATGATATTTTTGAAATCGAGAGTCTAGAACAGAGTTTGTGTCACCAAAAGACACTATATCCTCGATTTAGAGCATATTTAAAAAAGTCCAAAAACGATATTTTGAACGTCTAAAGAAAATGAACGGGAGTGAACGTGTTCGGTGAATCATTCTGTATATATAGTCATATATTAGACATTAACCGTGATCCCGATGTGTGCCATAGTGCAGCAACTTACTATCCGTTTCGCAGACGTTTCACCTACAGTGGGGAAGAAATGGAGCGAATAATAATATTATTAGTTTATAAAAAATAAATAAACAGTAGGTCACGAAGGATTCATCGCGCATCTGGGTTCGCGTCGAGATTCGTCGTTTGCAAGCCGACCGCGTCCGACAAAAAGCCATATAATATCTTCGCGCCGCACCCTCGCCGGCCGTGGCGGGTGGCAGAGAAAAATTTCTGGACATTTACCAAATCCCTTCCGGGCGCCATTCCGTAGCAACATGCGAGTGTACCGTTATAATATATTATTATACACCAAATAACATATACATATATATATTATATTATACTACGCCACGATTCGCGTTTTGTATCGGCGCTGCCTTCCGCCGCTCTGAAATTATAAGACAATACGCCGTATATGCGTGTATAGTCCCTCCGATATTCACAAATCCACCGTCTCGATCGATATAATAATAATACACTGCTACAGTCTCAAAGTCACGTCGATTCGTCGGGGTGCAAGGAAAATCCGCCCACCCCTCCGATATAATATAATAACTCCCCGGACATATTATCGTCCGGCCGGATGTTTATTGCATTCCTCCGAGACGGCGAAAACGTGATCTCTCCGAAATTACACGGCTACGAACAGGAAAAGGAGAAAAGTAAAACCGACTAAATTCTGAAGGTTCCCGGGTATACCTATATTAATATTATATTATTTAGCTAGGACTTGGGCCGACACAGATAACCGATATTATTAATATCTGCCGATATCGCAGGTGCTATACTATATTATACTGGTATATTGGGTAAGGGATTTTTTTTCGAATCGATACCATAATATGTGAGTCGAATAGTGAAGGAAGTGGTTATAGCGATGGTCATGCTATTTTCAAATAATACAATCCACTGGTGATACAAACAATTTCATGGGCTCGAGAAAAAAAGTTCTGTAGGTATATCTATAAAGTTTGCTTACATCGAAATTCATAAAAAAGCGGTTTATCAAAATTTAAATCAATACATTACAAATACATAATATTCATTTCCATTTAATAATACTTACATACTCTATACACATAAACATATAAATAAGAATATCATATTACTTATGTATAAAATACATGAGTTATACTATTATATTATTATAAATTGCTTTGTACATATTATTATTAGTTATTACATCCCATTTTATTTTAATTCAAATCGGTTATTATTTTTATTTTTTGTGTAGTCGTTTGTGCTTACCCGGTCAATAGAGTTGACCAGATTTAAAATGCTAGAAAATACACTATCTTCAATGTCTATAAAATGTGATGGCACTGACACTAACCTGATTTTGCTATTTATTATATTTATTGGAAGTGTATTATTATTGTATAATTATCGACGGAAAAACTTCGTAATAGCTTACAAATTGCTTCTATTTATTTTTATACATTTTTCGTAACGTTATTATAATATACTAGCAGATATGTACCTATTTTATGTTAATACAAAATACAAATCGTAAAATTGGTTTACATCGTTAGAGCTTTGGCCAAAAAGACTACTTTATATTGAGATGACTTAAATACACTTAATTTTTTATTATACCACACGGAAAAAAAAATTGGTAATAGTAAATAGTTGGATAATTTACAGTTGGCGTAACGTTTTATTTAGTTGCATCAAACAATGTGTTTAGTTAAGAGTACTAAGATGAATTAGTTAAAAAGTTATAGTTGTACCAGAAACGACAGTTTTTATAGTTATAATATCGAGATTTTCTTTTTATTGAACTTGGTTATATATACTTAGATCGCGAGTTGACTGCAGTATAATATTATTATGGAAATTATATAATTTGGTTAACTATAAATCGTCTATCCACCGCTTGTAAAACAATAGTGTTTCGTCTGTTTACCACGATTATATAATTCAATTGAATGATAAATGATAATATACCAAAAATTATTAATTATTGTATTATCAATGGTTACTAAAGGTATGAATATCAATTAATGATTCTATTAATTATCGTGAATTTTATGATGAACACAAACCATGGAACTTAGGTTTTACCGAAGAATGGTATTATTATTATTTTATTTTTTATTTAAATAATTTATTCTTAAAAAGTTTAAAGTATATTTTACTTTTTTGTTGTTAACTTATTGTTTATTATTATAAAAAATAATTTAATACATTATATTAGAATCATTAACTATTTTGTTAGTCATTTGATTGTTTATTATTATTATTTTTGTTATTTTATTCTCACTATTATTATTGTTTTATTTGTTTTAAGCTAATTTCACTTTTGTATTAGACAATAGAGTATAAACCAATACAATTAATTTAAAAAAAAAATAATGTATTAACAATTATACGAGCGAAAATCTATGACAATATAATATTATATCACATGATATTTTATATCCGTTTATATCAATTTCGGCGTACAGTCAGTTATTAAAAAAATATATTGGATTTTTTGTATCGAATCTCGCATGGATCCAAGAATAATTTGTCATTCTAATAGATAAACTAAACGATTTTGAACACCATTTAATAGTAATATCTTCTCATATAAATAATACATTATAGCCTACTTATTTTCTATACATAATTATACATTTATAATATTATAAAAATTATACACATAATATTATATAATAATAATACCATAACATCAAATACTTGAGAAACAAAACATTTTAGCCACCGAAATTTATTTCACGTCATGGAAATGACATTAATACATAGCATTTCATTTACACATGCATGTGTCCATCCTTTTTCTCTCAAAATAGATACTATAAATACGTCGGATGGATATATATTATATGAGAAACGAATGAAATATCATAAAACGTAAACAATTGACTATGTTTTTATTATTGTTTTCAAACGTTTGTTTCGATTTTGTTGTTTAAACATTAAAAATGAGTTATGTGTTTGATTAAAATATAGGTACATTTTTCGGAAACTCAACGTACACTAATCGAAATTTTAATTAAAATGGCCAATTTATTTTATAGGTAGCAAAACAGTCAACGGAAACATAAAATAAATCAATAGGGCTTCTATTATAATTATTATAGATTGCGTAATAAAACGATATTATGTATAGGTACCCATGTATACCTAGTCACTCTAGAGATGTGAATTTGTAGAAAGTCCTTTAATTATAGCTTAATGTAAAACATATTACATTCCTACTTACAAAGTTTGAATTGGGTATTTTTATTTGTAGAAAGTTTAATTTTTTAATTTATTTTGATTGGTTGAGGAGATGATAAAGATTATTATTTGGTGATAAGGATTGTGGTTTGTTGATTCGATAAATGCAATAATTATTATTTTTTTATATATTATTTTTTTCATTAATTAACCCACGGAAACTTAGGCCATTGGGTGGTTTTCATCTATGGGGTAGGGTACTGTAGGTTTTTTAAACATGTGTGTTTTCAGTTTGGCAGAATTTTTAAGTGGCCACGCGTAAGTATCTGCCATGACCAGGTGGGGGATGGCAGCCTCTTTCTTCAGACACCGTAACTGCTTGAAGTGCCACCCGTGGTAGAGGTTCGAACCGACGAACTGACAACTGTATAGGTACATTTTATGAATATACGAGTACATTGCTAAAATATTATTGACCTACTTCTAGGTACTTATACTCAAAAATAATGTATTTTACATAATATCGAATTCTCTGTTTTTTACAATACATTAATAAATGGTTGAGCACCACAAATAAAAGTACTACTTTCATTGTTGTGTGAACTCGTAAAAGAAAGAGAGAGTAGTATAAAAACAAGTCCTTCGTATTTTGAAAGTTACGTAACTTAAAACAATTAATCCAATTATTATTTGACAATCACAAAAACTTTTTATTCCACTACAAAATTAGATAAATTTATTTGCAAAAGACAATACCTATAGAATTACTATATATTTACGAGTTACATTGAGATAATTATTGTATTGACTAATATTATATTATATTATATTATATTATATTATATTATTATATTATATTATATCATATTATATTTTATTATATTATATTATATTATATTATTATTATTTTAATGATCATTATTAAATATAAATGCATTTATATTGTTTAGTTATGTAATGGATCAATAATACACATTTGTACTATCTTGGTGAATTATGTTGTTTAATTTACATTAAGTTCTAACTTCAGTATTTTAATTATATTTTGTTTGACTAACAAATAATAGTCAACAATTAAAAACTATTTTTTTTTCTAAATTTTAATTTAATATACAATTATTATATTGTCATTAAGTATTAAAATCTAATGAAGTTCTGAAAATTAATTGTTTTTGTACAAAAAAATATGTATGCGCCTTCAAGTTTAGTTGTATTACTATTTCACATTTTTTCACAATTAAATAATAAAATGACTATAAGTGATTCATTTTTTTAACTAATTTTATATTATTAGAATCAATTAAAAGCCATATCATTTTTTTTTTAAACAAATAATAAAATATATTATCTAAATAAATATACAATACATAAATTCATCTAAAATTTAGAATATTTTAGTTCATATTTCTACTGAAATCTTCCGTAGTTAATATCGAGAAAATATTTCTCACTTCTGTACCAAAGTTAACATTTTAAATCATTGGAAAACAATTGTTTTTAAATCTGTTTATTTCTTAAAGTGCAATCGTTCTATTCAATTATGATTAAACGGAATGACCACAGAGTATGATAAATTATTAATATATTTTTTATTCCAGAAATATGACATATAATATATGGACGGAATATGGGATTTATGTGTATGATGAATTATTTATAACAGCTATACTATAAGTTATTTTTCGTAATCAGAAACGTAGGAAATTAATCCAATATATTATAATATATTCTGTACGAAACATTGATATACATTAATGCAATATTTTTCTAATAAAATAATCATAGATATTATCAATTGGATACAATACTGTTGATATAAACTACTTATTGTGAGAATAAAAAAAAAATTGTAAAAGAAAATAGTCTAGAGACGAAACGTGAGATTTTGAAATCCAGTGAATAGCATGAAATTGGGAGTCGATCATTGCACTATCCCTATGTGCGTAATGGTGATTGGGGGGGGGGAGAGTAAAACAGCAGTCGGTTATAAATCTATATAGTATTATATGATCTTGACCACGTGCTCTGTCTCAAGACGATCGAAATGACAAATGGCGTACTTTGTTTCGTTTCCTGACGGCGGCGGCGGGATTGGCTTAAAAATACGATTTATCGACCCCGTGGCCCGGCTCCAGCCCTACAGCGACCACAGTAACTCTCGAATTAGTATAAATTCTAGAGCGCAATAAATTTCCGGTTGACTGGGAAATAAAAAGTAACACGGCAGTAGTTGTAATGTAAGGAACGGGTGAGCAGGGATTGGTAGATATATATTATATAATAGATAGGTAGACTAACCTATACACATAAGTACGCGTTATATCGACGACGTTGACCCAGTAATACGACCATTTTGTAATAGGTAATTATACGCGGAAGTGGTCTTTGGGGACCACAGTTGAACGCCAGTCTTGTACTCGCTCGTCTGACTTTCCGACGGCATAATAATATTAATGACAATACAAATGAATAAATGTAATAACATTAATAATTAGGTATTTATCTTTTTGATATTTCGCGCTTAGGGCTTCGATGCGGATATTGAGCTCACGGCAACTGCAACATATCACGTTTGTTGTTTTATTATTATTATTATCAATAATTAGTGTTCATATTAATACGTGTTCGTGATATCAGTGAAGTTAAAAACTGTACTTGCTACCTTAGTCCGATAGAAATTGGAACACAATTTTGTCTACAAACTTAAAATATCAAAGTTAATACCTATCTAGATAATGTTTCCTTGGCTTTTCACCCTACAAATGTAAGTTTATTCGCTTGACACTACATTTAGTCATTGTTTGACATCATTGGTTTGTCCGCAGAAAGGAGGAATTGCTATGTAAACTTGTAAATATTAGGTAGTTATATATTGTATGCGATTGTCCTGAACTATTAATGTCCCTCGATATGTGTGACCAGGCCTACTCCTCATTATTTTTATTTATTTTATCAAATATAAGAAACTATATTATGCTTCAACTGCAGGGTCTATCAATTTAAGAGAATGGAGATTTCAACTAAAAAAAAAAAATTGAATCAACTCTACTTCCAGATTGAATCTTCCATAATATGGAATTAAATGCATTTAAATGTTAAACAAATTATTACCTACGTAGGATATGTGAATGGATATTATATTAAAATGGTATAACGTAGTAACATTACTCGTTCAGTATAAATACCAATACTTTTTAGAGTAAGCAAGACGTGCACTGTAAAGGCTATAGTGAAGCACGCGTTAGCCGTTTTAATCCATTCAATATTATATAGAAACATATCTTTTACTTCTGCGCGTTCGAAGCGTTGTAAAGCTTTTCCGTTATGATAATATTATTATTATTTCGGTCGGGTCCGAGGCGGCGGCGGTGGTGTTTAACAAAAGGATCGCCGCCGTCCTCTTTTGCTTGCCGATTCGGCCGAGCTTTCCGCTATAGAGAAAATACATAATAATATTATAATATTGTAGGTATATACCACAACAGCCCCCCGTCGATGTCGTCGACAACGGCGGAGCAGGCCTCGACGCTGTTTCCGTTTTCGCGTGTAGGTTTATTATTATTATAAGTATAAACGGTCGTGCGATACGTTCCCTCTTATTATTATTAGTATCATTATCGTGTTTGTGTGTGTGTCGTATCTTAATAAATCTGTGTACACACACCATAATTTGTGCGCACGCGCGCTTGTGTGTTGTACCTCGCATGTACAACTCTAGTCGTCGTTCACAGAACGGGTGTTAGTATAGTGGTGTGTGTGTGTGTGTGTGTGTGTGTGTGTGTGTGTGTGTGTATGCGTGCGTGAGTAGAGGAGACTTATCGATTCGGAAGTACTGCCAAAACGGACGTGCATTTGGTATCGCATAGCGTGGCTTTCACGTATTCGAGCGGGTCCGGACGTCCAGACCGGAGAAAAAAAAACCACCGGCGTTCCGACCGTATTAGGTATATAGGTGTACCTATACACACTCGATGTCCCGAACGTTCACTTAAAGTTTCGATTTCCAATGTAACTTTTAAATTATATAGACGGCTAAATAATGTTGTTGCTTATAAATCGTTTCGCTGACGACGACTATACGGTAAGTAGGTGTATACACACACACACAGATGTACGGTGCAAACAACCGCTATACCGTTGCAGCGAATTTTTTTGTTGGAGTGCATATTATAGCCACCCGGCAATAATAGTTTCAACTTTTTTTTTTCCCCCGTTATATTATATTCTATACAACAGTTTAGCTATGGCACGTTATTATTACGGTCCGCTCTATAGATTACCGGCAACTAATGCTCCCCGACCCGTAGACCCCCGGCATTCGTAAGCGGATCGTTTTAGTCGTGGGTTTGAAAATAATTGAACAACAATACTCGTTTGAACGTATCAATAATTCCGGCATTACGGATAGTGTTTGTTTGCGAGACTGTATATACATATAGTATGTGTGCGAGGGTCTTCGTGTGTCTGTGTGTGTGTGAGAGAGAGAAATGCACTAAATTGCGAATTCCGTTTTATAAATAATAAAATAAGAGCACGGGAAGGGCTCTTTTTTTCTTTTTTCTTGCCATGCTATACGCTCAAATTGGAAGAGATGTATAAACGGGGCGGCTAAATGGAAGCGGCGGACTCGGATTCATCGTCGTATATCCTCCTTAGACCTTACACCCATGGCCATATTAGTGTATTACGATCTGCAGCTGCTAACGTGATCCAATACCGAGGATAATACGTAATTTAGAGCTGTATTTTTGGCGTTGGTTTGTTAGTTTAGGTACATATCATAGGACATAAATGCATTGAAAATATAAATATAACATATTATATAGGTTTTAGGTATATACACAATGTCCGTACTCCGTAGGGACTTGCCCAGGCATTTGGTTTATTAGACTACATTACACGAACGCGTAAACAGGGATGGGGGAGAGTTAACGAAAAAGGGAGGAGCATTTCCGTCACGTCACTACAGGTAATCAAATAATAATAATAATATAGGTACCAATCCAGCACCACCACCACAGAAAACGTTTGACGAGGTCCATAAATCGCGTCGAGCTGTGCAATTCACCGTGGTCATCTTGGAGTTTGTTGAATGGATGGTCATTATGATGTTGGATAGCGTAAGTATCGGCGAGGGAGTGAAAGAGGTAGGTCAGCGGATTATGCACCGCTGCTGCAGGGACAAAACCAAATTTTAGCTGACCTGCAACCACTGCACCACCGTTATATATTATGCTTGACTATAATAATATGTATATACCACTATTATAATTACTGCATCTATTTGTAAATGTGTATAATATGTATGTATGTATGTATGTATGTATGATATTGTATGTATGTATGTATGTATGTATGTAATTATGTAATATTATTTAAAAAAATTCCAAAACTTAAAATCATAGGTATTAATAGTAAATGTTGATCTATATGCTAATTAATACACAATACAATGTTATGTCAAAAACGGATAACTTTAATAAATTGCATTTTTCTAAGTCTAACAGTACAATAAAATAGCGTATTATTAAATTGTTTTTAAGGCCCCTGCAACCTAGTCATTTTTAAGGAGTTGTATTTAGGCAATTCTTTCGTTCACCGTGGTCACTGATAGTCTTTGTGTGTATACTGTATAGTAAATGACAATTTATACTAGTGTGTGTATTATAATCCCCAACAATCACCCGCATCATAGATATTAGTATATTACCATTGAGTACCTATATATTGTATATATTATATTATACTCAATGATATTACGCTGCAAGCGCATGAACATATGTAATTTAGTCATTAGATCAAAATATTCAAAATCAATTTATGGACTTGAAATAGCATACGTTTGACAAAAACAATTGAAGTAATTACTTACAAAGGTCTGATTTAAAAAATTTAAACATGTTTGAATACACAAACAAGATTATTTTGCAACGGTCGGAGCACTTTTTAAATTTTAGAAAATTCTTTACGGGAATAATTATTTTAAATGTTTTCAATATTTTGTAAATTAAATATATCAAAAACTATTAAGAATATTGAATATATTGTTATGATCCATCCAATGCAAAGTAAACTTTATTTATCTAATCAAAAATCTTTGCATTATTTCAATCGAAACACTAGAAGTACCTTTCTTTGTCAGTCACTATTCACTAAGGTCGTTTTGATGAAAAATTGATAGTGTTTGCGGGGGCCTTAACATAGTACATAGTTGTACAACTTTTGTGGTCATGGGTGAGGTCGAAAATGTCCCTGGCTCGCCCATCCGCTTACGTCATCGTTTTTATATCTCATATTATAGCCACTGCACCATCGTCGTTGGCTAATAATATCACAAGATCATGGACACTATTAATCGTAGCCGTCGCCGTCACTGCCGCTACCTCGTCAGCTGACGACAATGTCAAATTCCGTTTTAGTTTCCACGAACAAAGTGTGTAACGATCAAAACTTTGGCGAAACTTGACCCGTTTAAAGGGAGGAAGAATGCATACATTTCTTCATGACTCTTATCACGTGGAACGTACAAAAGCGAATTCTGGAGTTAAGTTGGCCACTAGCTAGAGGGACGGGAACAACAACCGTTTAATACACGTTTATAACGCTATAAAATTTAAACTATTCGGAAAGGGGTATGTGAATGATCCACAATAATTAGTTTAGTTATGTCACATTTTATTTTTGTTTAATTTTGCGCTAACTACAGTCACTTATTATTAAGGAATACAGAGTATTATAACAACACTAATAATAATAATGTATTGATGTTAGAAATGATTCTGTGAGCTGGCTGATTGTTATAAATTAAAAATATCAATATCATTCAGAGAATGATACAAATCTGGGTAACCAGATAAAACTGCCAAATCCGTATACTAATCTTGGAATATTCAGTACGGAAGTGCAGGGGAACACTATATATTAAGCTGTATACCAAATATTTCAATATATTATTTTGTTAATACCATCGAATACCATAGGTAGGTAACTATGTTTTTCATCATAGATCTCAAAGGTTAAGTTAATAATAATACCGTCTAAAGCTTACAAAAATACGAACCTGGTTTGCGTTAAAGACTTGCATCAAGTTATGATTTAATTACATAATATTAGGCAAACAAACAAAACGTGCAGCTAAAAGGAAGGACAATGCATTTACAAAATACTTTATTTAATTATTTACAAATACAGAAGCCGTGTCGTATAGTCACTCGTCTTGTATTGATCGTGTCAACATAGGATTGCTACTCATTAATATTAATATTAATATCAAAATTATAATTTTAAACTTGATAAATAATTATAGAGTTCGGAAAAAAAACAATTCAAGTGGAACTCTGGAATTTGCTGTCTTGTGTGTGATGGAATTATTTAACAATTTAAAATTACCTACTAATAGTAAATGTAAAAATAACTAATGAAAAAATGATATTGTAACATTAATTATTAAATATAGTAATGTACGTTGTACATTAAAATATATGAGTATAATTGTATTAAATGTCGAAAACACTTCAAGCAAATTATTATTATCATATTATAATATAAATGTATTTATTTTTATTAAAATAAAATACACCAACAAATAAAATCATCAAATTATACTTAATTTAATAACAAATATTATTGACTATTAATGTTGACTGTCTACTGTAATCTCCAAATATTATAACAATGGAAAAGAGACATAAATTATCAGCATAGATTGTTTCTTTACAATCAACGTGTTGCGTAGTCTTGATTATTATTATAAACAAAAACCCAAGTTTCTCTGGACCCAACATTAATAATCTAGTAATACATTATAAATATTTGGCTATTGAAACATTTGCTCCGTATAATGTCGGAACTATGTTAATTATTTAATACCTTATTACTTATTAGCTATTTTGAAATCTGACATTCTCTTATAATAATAATATTGTTTCAGACAAAATTGTTTTAGTTGCATAAATAAAAATAAATTCGAAATTGAAATCGAAATAAACACAATTTATTACTGTTATTTAAATCTTATAATGAACGTCCAGATTATAAACTATAATATCCTAAAAATATCATTAAATATTTAAGTTTAGTATATAATATAATATATTATGTGAATATCGTAAGTAAAAATAATAGTAATAATGGTATAAGAAAAACTATTATTGTTATATAACAATTTAGGATGTTAACTGTAAATATTTTTAAGACAAATGTTTTGTATTTTAGTTAACTGAGCAATTGACATACATTTTTATGCAAAATATAAAACATAATGATGATGTATGCTAATCAACGGAACAAAAAAATCAATCATTTTTAATAATCTATAATACAAGTTACAACCTACATTATTCCTATATATTATGGAATCAGGTATTTCATATTTTTAAGGGTTAACTGCAGATACCATGTACCAAATTTGACTAATGAAGTAAAATTACTATTCCAAAAAGCAAAACTAAATTTAAGCGACAATAATATAATACTCGTAACCATATCGTCCCACCGTAGAAGCTAGTATTAGGTAGGTAATTATTACACTTACACAAACAGTTCTAAGAGTAGAACTACGTATGAAAATTATATTAATTTATCGATCATCGAGAGTATTAAATTATTAAATACATTAACTACTAACAACATTAACTTTTTAAGTCTAATAAGACTAAGTTTTTTGATTATAAATTGTTAAGAATTAATATTGTAACTATAATATAAATCAGCTACCTACCAAACTTCCAAAAAAATTGAAAGTAAAAAAATCTAGATAGGTACTACCTCTTTGGAAGCACAATTAGTTTCTCAGGAACATCCGGAGAATGTATATTTAGCAACCAGGAAAATAAATTTGAATTATCCGTGTGATGTCTTAAGTTTATATAGAAATTGTTTGGACTATAACCCGACAATTAATGACATATTATTATAGTTGTATGTCTATAGGGTCGGGTATGCATTTAGATTGTACAGAATTGCTTTCCGTTGACTTTCGATATCTAAAGACCATCTGTGTGCCAAGAATTGTTGTAGATATTTTCTGTGTCCTAATACCTAACCTAAATAATGATTCAGAATCTTGTTTAATCCCTTTTGGCCCCCGTTCGATGTAAAAATCGATGTACCCATTAAGAATCGAAATAGGGACTTCCTGCGTAGTTATTGTAGTTTTGAGATTAATTCACCCGACCCCGACTTGGTCCCGGACTTTATACAGGTAAACCGAAATTATATTAGAGATATTTTCCTATGTTATCTGTTTTCCAATTTCAACAAATGTAGGTACTAGGTTTTGTTAAATAAAAACATGCACTTTGATATTTATTGTTATATAAATATTATAAATATTATTACAATTAATTATAATAAATACATAATAGTCCTATGTCTGTTTTTTTTTAATTCAATCAAATCATTATTATTTTATTTTGTGTTTGAAGTAAATATTATGTTTAATTGATAATTGAAAAAATAAATACCTATTTTATGATAGTAATCAACGATTTATACAATTTAATCAAAAATTGATTTTAATCAAATCGTAAATGTTTTAATTAATCAGGTAAATAAAATATGTGCGTAGATTTTTAATATAAAATATATAGTAAACCTGTGATAGAGGAAATAAAATAATAGAGCAAATATACAATTGTAGGCTTTGAATAGAGGTTTTATAGCAGCTATTAGCTATATAGTCTGCTATATTATAATATTTGAGTTACAATTATATTTAAAATGTATAATAGATAATTTCTGTAACACAATTAACCTTTACGTCAAAATTAGTATTGAACTACAATATAAGAGAATTAGTAGCTATAATATGAATTTAGAATTATTAAATAGCAACGCTTAAGGACCAAAGTCGGTCATTGACAAGTAACATTGCTGTGCATCAATAATTAGTATTTCTTATTAGTTATTATAATTAATTATAGTATAATATCCTTATTTTAACTTATTATATTTTTACACGTGAAAAACATAATACAGCATACATTAATATTCATTTTATTTGAAAAAACATAAGACGAAGTCAACGCATGTGGACGTCGTTAAAGAAATTGCTCTTTTACACCTTCAAATATATTATATTATTATTTATTTATCAGCCCAGCGTAGTTTAGAGAATGAAATTTGATCAACTAAAAATTAATAATGAAAGAGAAAAATGTATATATTTAAAAATAACAGTTAGGTATTATAACGGTTTAAGTGCAATAGTTATAGCTTAGTGTTAAAATATGTAATACGAATATGGTTTAATTATGAATGTAATAGTTTTTACTCTGAAGCTATGTTGTCGGTGTTTCGTATTAATAATATGAGTTATGATGATTCTATGAAAAAAATGATGGTACTTCACCTGTGCTATCTGTTTAAAAAAAAAAAAAAACGAGAAAATAAGGCTTGACAAAAAAATAAATAAACAGGGAGTAGTTACGTAGTAACACAACGTAGTATGGAAAATTAATGGTGCTGAAGATTCGATTTTTCTCCGGAAAACCATATACCAGTATTATAAAAACACTAGTATGTACTGTGTAGGTACACCATTGTTACGGAACAAACAACCGTGACACAGAAAAAGGTCTTTTTCAAGACCACCAAATAAAGACGATTGGAAAAATGAACACGATATGACGAGTGAAAATCACACATGATAGATAGGAATGTCCGTTCAACGGTGTGATTTTCATTCGTCTAAAACATAGTACGCGGACCAATCAACGATGGACTAGATTGTCGAAAAGGGTATAAATACCGGACACTCTCGACAATCTAGTCACATCATCAGCATCATCATCATCATCATCAGTTATACTTCAGTTAGTTCACATCCGAACAAGTCCAACACCACTCAACTTGCAGCCAGCCTTCAACAGCAGCTCCTCAAGCAGCCGTTTTCACCGCTCTCAACAGGGCATCAGCGCCCACGGTTCACACCCGCACCGTCACCTAAAAAGCCGTTCTCACGGCTCTCAACAGGGCACCAGCGCCCACAGCAAGCCGCCGCGGAAGCGACATCTTCACCAACAGCCGTTTTCACGGCTCTCAACAGGGCACCAGCGCCCACTCAAACCGCCGCGGAAGCGACGTCGTAGTCCAAATCAACAGCCGTTTTCACCGCTACTCCGACAGGGCACCAGCGCCCAAGGTAAGCCGTCGCGAAAGCGACGGGTATCCACCTCCCACCGTTTATCTGTCGAGGGGCCGCGCCCTCTCATTGCCGCAGAATCCCATCCCTGACCAAACCAAACCCCCTAGACCCACCCGTCACACCACCAGAAAATCGCTCTTTTCAGAGCTACAGTGTTAAACCCTGAGTTTGTTACGGTCTTGCCATGGGCAAAACAGCTAACAAGCGGAAGGGCCCCGCGCATACACCCGGAAGTTCCAAGAAGGGACGTCCACGTGCCTCACCATCCCCACCGTCCACCTTCCTAAAAGGTCCACAGAGGGATTCCCCCCCCTCTCCAACTCCGTCGACCGACTCTTCAATAACAATGTCGTCAAACTGCTCCTCTTCCGACACCGAGTCAAACAAATCCGCCCAACACTCCACCCCGACTACTAAACCTCCACCAGCCAAAACATCCGAACAACAAATCCCGACATCAGCCAAACCCAAGCAAATCAGGCCACCCCCCTTAATCTTAAACTCTGCGTCCTGGCGAAAAATCGCACCAACCATCTACAAACTTCCGAACTTCACTCCATCGGCAATTACAGCCAAAACCACATCCAATGGACAAATAACTGTCCAAACTACCGACCCCACCCACTTCCGACAAATTCAGAGAGTCCTAGTTGACAGCAAAACTGAATTCCATACCTTCAGCCTCCCTGAAGATCGTTCCCTTAAGGTCGTTCTAAAGGGCATACCGACCGACATCACCACTGACGATCTAAAATCCGAACTAGAAACCCTAAACTTCCAAACAAAATACATTCGCCGTTTCGGTACTCCCGAAAAACCGATGCCCATGTGCCTCGTACACATTGCGGCAACCCCGAACGCCAAGGATATCTTCCTTCTCAACTCCCTATTTTATCTTACAATTTCGGTAGAAGCCCTTAAACCTTCCGGCCCGGCACAATGTTTTTCGTGCCAACGTTTTGGACACGGTTCCCGTAACTGTGGCCACCCACCCAGATGCGTCAAGTGCGCAGGAAATCACTTGGCATCTGAATGCCAAAAAACTCCCGAGCAAACCCCGACATGCTGCAATTGCGGCGGGCCTCATACGGCTAATTTCCGCGGATGCCCACATCTCTTGACGATAAAACCCAAAATCGCACCACCAACAACCAAACCTCAAACCCTGCCGCCGACAACTCAATCTTTTACACCACCCCCGCCCCCAACAACAACTACAATAAAACCCCAAACCCTCTCGTACGCTGCAGCCACCACCGGCCAAGCGCCCCCACCACCACCACCAAAACCGACCAATCCCGAAGCCCCACAAATTAACCTGTCCCTCATTTTAAACCTCCTGACCAACCTCTTAACAGCCATAGTAAACAACCAGGACCCCAAAACCCTGATACAAACAGCAATACAATCATTCTTAACCATACTATCCCCCCAAAATGGATAACTTAAAAATTCTATTTTGGAACTCAAACGGCATTAACCACAAACTTGACGAACTGCGCTCTTTAGCACTAAAACTGAAAACCGACATAATCCTACTTAACGAAACCCACCTAAAACCCTCTGCCAGACTTCACATTCCTAACTTTTTTACGTACAGGAACGACCTGCCGCCCGTGCGGGGCTCGCCCGCCCACGGAGGCACGGCCGTTCTCGTCAACCGACGTATCGTCCACCAACCAGTTACCCTAAACACAACCATCCAAACCTCTTCCATCCTCGTACAACTAAACGGCCACGAAGTACTTATTTCAGCCGTATACAAACCACCCGGAACCCTACTAACGACAAACGACCTCGACCTTTTGACAAAGAGTGCCGAATGGCAAATTTCGGCAGGCGACTTCAACGCCAAACATCCGCTGTGGAGCCACACGACTAACGCTGCCGGCCGTGTCCTCTTTGACCACGCACAACAATCGGACTACTCTGTAACTGCTCCCTCTTCTCCCACACATTTCCCGACATGCACACGATACAGACCTGACATACTCGACATCGCCCTCGTACGACTACCCTATCAAACCCAAATCATTAACCTCAACGAACTATCTTCCGACCACAACCCCATTCTTCTAGATACACTCTGCACTCCGATCTCTTCTTCTCCACCGGTTACGAATCGGTTTATTAACTGGAAAAAATACACGACAACTCTCGCGAACTTACCGAACTCAACCACTCAACCGACCAACGACCGTGAGTCTATCGACCTGGCAATCGAAAACCTCACAAAACATATCCAACAAGCGGTTGAATCCAGCGTATACGTACCGACACGCAAACACCCGTCCACTGTAGTACCAGACTACATTAAACTGGAAATACAAGACAAAAACCGTATACGCCGCGAATGGCAAATAAACCGCGACCCGACAATTAAACGACAACTAAACGCCAAAATATCTCTCATACGTACCTTACTCGCAACGCACAATACTGACCAATGGGACATCTTTCTTAACTCACTAGACCACCAAGACGGTTCAATATACAAACTCAACAAATGTCTCTTACACAAACGTCCAGCATCTCACCCACTAACCGGCCCCGACGGCCTAGTTTTTCCGGCCAACGAACGAGCAGAGCTGATAGCCGACTCGCTCGAACGTCAATTTCAAACAAACCCCGGCCCCGACTTACCAGACGTAACCGCTCACTCCCAGTACCTACAAGGCCTTGACATCACCCGATCTAACCTCTTTACCACTCCCGGCCAGATACAAGACATAATTCGCAACCTTCGCAAAAAGAAAGCCCCAGGTGACGACCTCATCACCAACACGGCTCTTAAATTCCTACCGAACAACGTTATACTGTCCCTTACTCGGATCATCAATAGCGCCTTCAGAATCTGCTACTTTCCCCTTGCCTGGAAAAAAGCAGTCATCATCTCCATTCCCAAACCAGGCAAAGACCATAAACAACCCGAAAACTATAGACCAATCGCCCTCCTCTCCTCCCTGTCCAAAATTTACGAACGACTCATCCTCACCCACCTACAAGACAAACTCAAAAACAAAATCCGTCCCGAACAGTTCGCCTTCAGACCCGAACACTCGACCACACTACAACTGACCAAACTCACCCACCAACTGAGCGAAAACTTTAACAACGACTTAAACACTGCTTCCGTCTTCCTCGACGTGGAGAAAGCATTCGACCGCGTCTGGCACGAAGGCCTACTCTACAAACTCTCCAAACTCAACATCTCGTTAGAAATCGTAAAAATCATCCAATCCTTTCTCACCGACCGTACTTTTACCACTAAAATTGAACACTCCTTCTCTACTACCAGACACGTACTCGCAGGAGTCCCTCAGGGCTCCTGTCTCTCACCGACGCTATACTTGACGTACATTAACGACATTCCAACGACTCCTAAAGCCAACCTCTCACTCTTCGCTGACGACACGATGTTCTTTACTAGTAATAAAAACCCCAAACGTGCAACCATACAACTACAACACCAACTCAACCTCGCGTCCAACTGGTTCCACAGGTGGCGAATCAAAATAAACCCGACCAAAACAGTAGGCGTCCTCTTCGGGCGTTCTAATACAACCCACATTCCACCTCTAACCATCGATAACCAACCCGTTAACTGGTCAAAACAGGCCAAATACTTAGGCGTCACGATTGGACGTAAACTTACATTCAACCAACACATTCAAGACGTAACCAAAAAAGCTACCCGCGTCCGTGGTATGCTTTACCCCTTACTTAACCGTACTAGTCCCGTTCCGCTGAAAACAAAACTTAACATACTTAAACTCTACGTGACCCCTATACTTACATATGCTGGCTCTTCCTGGGCACCCTTTATCGGCCCCTCCCATTGGAGACGTATTGAATCCGTCCAAAACATCGGCATACGCACGATAACCGGTATGCCCACTATCGTTAGAAACTCGGTCCTTTTAAAATCAGCCAACTTCAAATCTATCCAAAATTCCATTTGCTCTCAATCAAAAACAATGTTCTACAATAACTCTTTTTCCGAATACGATCATATCCGCCTCTTAGGTAAAACCCACTCCCCTCCAACCACCAAACGTTTACTCAAACCATACCCATTAAATTGGACTGACTTACATAACTGAACCTACCAATCAACCCCAAAATCCATCCACTAGTAGAGGCACAAGCCTGGAATAGTAAACGGCATAGCCACCCCTCCCAAAGCAAAGCAAAGCAAAGCAATCTAGTCAGTCCACTTCAAGCCTTCAATCTGTCAACAACTACTAGAAAAGTTCCAACAGAAAGAAGATACGGACCAGAAGACCAACCGCCGATCACCAGACGATACGCCGCTCTACGGCTGCAAGCATCGTTCGACCAACGACTACCAACAACAACGTCGCTCCACGGCTGAAGCACCGTTCGACCACCGGCCACCGACGATACGCCACTCCACGGTCGCAAACATCGTTCGATCGTCAAACATCGCCGGATACCGTTCCACGGCGTGAGACCGGTGCGAGTTCACAGGCGAACAACAACGCCGTCGCCCGTCAGTACCAGGATCAACGTGGCTGCCGTCTAACAGCTATAAAACCCGTGGCGACACCGATTCCTGCAGCAACGACATCAACCAATCCCCGATCGCCGTTTGCCAATCCAGGCCTATAGGACCGCCGGACACCTCAACAACTCCCGGCGCTATAACACTAAACGGCCCTTTTCAGGGCCAACACGACACCGACTTCGGCGCTTAAATAAGCTGTCCGACCCGGGTCAGGTTCGTCGTCGGGGTACCGCTTGATATAAGTCTGTACCGACGACGGCCGGCTCCCCAGCCCAATACTTATTGTTGCATAATATACATAATATATTATTAAACCTATCTCATTGTAAAGTAGGGTCCGGCTGTTGCCCGACCACCACCCAAGCGCCACCGATTGCGCCGGCTCACTTAAATAAGTCTGGTCGGCACAAATCGACGCTTTACTGATCCACAATATTGTCGATATAAATATAAATTTTCTATAGCAATAGATATATTTGATTACCGCTATAAACCATCGTATTTTTATTTTGACGATACGGGTTGTCTATTCAGACGCCCCGCTTCAACTGGCGCCCAACCAGTGGCAAGAAGGCCACGACTCCGAGATTGCACCGACAAAATGGTGAAGAGTACGCATGCAGATCGGATCCAGCAGCTGGAAGACACGATGCAACTGCTACAGGAGAAAGTAAATACTCAGAACACCGCACTCGAAAACCTAACTAGGGAGTTACGAGACGCTACGGATGTAATTAAACAACTAATCAATGACACGGATACAAAAATAACGATCGAAGCAGCAAGACGTGAGAGGGACATCCAATTGGTAAAAACAGCGAGTCAAGACAACGTAAGTACAAGGGCAAGCAACATCGAACTAACAATGCCAACTTTCAGTGGCGAACCGAGCGAGCACCCGAAACAATTCTTGAAAAACCTGAACTCGTACTTATTGCACAAACACATCACCCAAGGTGATCGAATAATTACAATCGAAAATTGCATGAGGGGAAAAGCTGCAAAATGGTTCATCATGATCAAAGACTTGGCACCAAATGAAGATACATTTAAGACACTGTTTTTGAAACACTTCTTTTCGGAAGACCGTCAATGGGACATATTTATAAAATGCACGGAAGCAGGAAAAAAACCAATAAGCAATAACTTCCAGGAACACTTCCATTATTGGATGACAGAGCTTAAGCATCTGGACTCGCCAAAAATGGACGAATTACAGGCTATTAACCTAATAACAAAGCATTTCCCTATAGCCATTCAGGCTTACATACAGACTACGCAAGAAAAAAAGTTCCTCAACATATGGGAAAAGTTGGGTGAATTAGAAAATAATTACAACAAACAGAACAGTACCAATCAGCAAATGACAAATAATAAACAACCATTCACTAGTCGGTACACTCGTATAAACGACAACCAAACACAACCGTTTACTAGTCGGTACGGTAACACGAATGGCAGTAATTCACAACAAGTCGGGGGCCGATATACACAAACGGGGTCTACACAACAAAATAGCGCTCAACAATCAGGTCCACGACAAGCAACCCAACGACCAATAAATGGGACAAGTGGACAAACACAGTACGCATCAGCGCAAGATAAAAAAACAATCAGATACCTCGTAACACACGATGACACAAATGACGAGTCAGCCAATGAGGAGGGAGAGGCAAACATTATCGATGACGATACAAAAAACTTATACGGGGAGGCTATGGCGTAGGGAGACCAATAGCTACTGATCCCGTCAATTCCGAAAAACACATAAAACGAATATCATATAGCAAGCAAAACATAAGACTACAACCGCACAGAAAAAAAAAAAGCAATGAAACATCCATAATCACTGCAAGTGAACTAACGAAAGATGAAGAATACGATATCCAATTGAACAATGAAAAAAATGGTTGCCCATATATACACATGAATATCCTGGGTAAAAAATTCGAAATTTTGGTCGATTCGGGAGCCGAAATTAGCGCAATATCCACCGAACACGAAAAGGCAATACTAATATTAGACAATTCAACTCCAATACTTCCATTATCGGGCATGACTATTCACAATGCGACCGGAGACAAATCAATAAAGGTCAACAGACAACTGTTAATTCCCCTATCGATCGAAAAAACAGTAATACAAACCCCATTCATCGTGGTTCCGACGTTAAATGAGGGAGGGATTTTGGGCAACGACTTCCTCGAAACACACAAGGCAATAATAGACTTCGGAGAAAAAACGGTAACAATTACTGTTGAACAAAACGAACTAAAGATCCCATTCATCAATAAAAGGAACGGTGCACCAATGCACCTAAAAACGGTACAAACGGGAATATCGAAAGAACCTATTCACCCAAGAAGAATCAACATACACTCACATTTGGAACAAAAATATTTGGACAAAATTTTAAAAAAATTCTCAACTGTGTTCAGGAGTGAACCTGGGAAAATTAAGAATTACCAATGTAAAATAAAATTAAAAAACGACACTCCAATTTGTGTGAAACCATACCCGATACCCATTGCCAAACAAGAAGCAGTAAACAGGGAAGTGGAGAGAATGTTAAGCATGGGAATAATCGAGCGGTCACGATCACCATACTCAATCCCAATAGTTCCAGTATTTAAGAAAAACGGAGAAGTGAGATTATGTCTGGACGCGAGAAAATTAAATGAGCAAATCATCATGGATTGCGAACGACCACTAACAATTGACTCGATTATGGCTAAATTTAGAAATGTGAAATACATTAGCACATTGGATTTACGGTCGGGATATTGGCAGGTGCCATTAGCTGAAGAGAGCAGAGCACCTTGCTCATTTTTAATCAACGGTAGAAATTTTTCGTATACACGTCTACCATTTGGACTATGTATAAGTGGAGCAGAGTTTCAAAAGGCCATGGACAGTGTGCTGGGATACTTAACACACGAATTCGTCACGATATATGTCGATGACATACTAATAACATCATCGTCACTGGAGGAACACTACGAACATATCCACACGGTGCTAGCAAAATTTATGGAACATAATGTAACGGTTAATCTGGATAAATGTCAATTTTTCAAGAGCGAAGCTACATTCCTGGGCCATATAATTTCAAATCAAGGAGTAAAAATGGACGAGAGCAAAATCGAAACAGTAAAAGATTTCAAAGCGCCTAGCAATAAGAAGGAACTACAGAGCTTCCTCGGATTTATTAACTTTTATAGAAGGTTTATCGACAAATTCGCACACATTATAGAACCTATGATAGAATTAGTACGAAAGGATAAAAAGTGGGTGTGGAACGACCATCATCAAAAGGCATTCGAAGATGCAAAAGCGGCATTCCTACAAGAGGTGACAATATCATTCCCCGATTTTTTACAACCGTTTTACTTAAACACCGACGCTTCTACAGCAGCAATTGGTGGGGAATTATTTCAGAACATTAATGGAGAAAGACACACATTAGGATACGCCAGCAGAACCCTCAAACCGGCTGAAACACGCTACACAACTACCGAGCAGGAGGCGCTGGCAATTGTGTATTGTTGCGCGAAGTTCAGACAATATATAATTGGACACAAAATAATCGCACAAACAGACCACCACGCATTGACTTTCATAAGAAAGCGCAGACTCACCAGCGGAAGATTGACCAGGTGGTCATTGGCACTACAGGAATATGATTTAGTTATTGAATACATTCCCGGCAGATTGAACATAGCAGCCGACACACTAACAAGATATCCGAGAATAAATGACACACGAAATGACAAGAAAATATCAATCAATACCATTAAAGAAATGACATACAGCAAACAGTTAGTGGACAAACTGAGAATAATTGGAAAACTACAAGAAACAGACGAATACACGCAAAAAATAAGGAACAAACAATCAATATATACAACAACAAAGGATGGAATAACATTTACTAGAACTAAATTGACGGACCAATGGAGAGTAATAATGCCAGAACAAATTCAAGCACAAGTTATACGGGAAACACATACAACTATGGGTCACCCGGGAAGATTTAAAACCTACCATATACTTAACAACATATGTACATTCAAAAACATGAACAGAACGATAGCACACATTGTAAAGACATGCGACGAATGCCAGAAGAACAAACCACTCAATTTTAAAGCGACTGGTAATATTATGGCACACAAACCAACGAAACTACTAGAAAGGATATCGGTAGACTTAATGGGCCCCTTACCAACAGGTAGGGGCGGTGTACACTATATTTTAGCAGTCCTGGACACATTTTCGAAATACATACGATTATACGCGCTAAAGAGAGCAACGACAAGAGCAATCATAAATAAAATTGAACTCGACTACATAAAGGTCATAGGAAAACCCAAATCAATTTTAACAGACAACGGCACACAATTCGCAAACAAAAGGTGGCGGGACAAGATGAATGAACTCGGCATAGCAGTATCGTTTTCAACAATATACCACCCCCAGTCAAATCCAGTTGAGCGTTATAACAGAGAGATCGGAAGGATACTGAGAACGTATTGTAGCAATCAACACACAAAATGGCCTAATATGTTGGGAATGGTGGAAGCGTGGATGAATAAGATGAAGTCCGAAATTACAGAAGAAACGCCGTACGAAGTTATGTTCGGGAAATATTCGGGAATATTCTCGGTTTGTTATTTTCCGAATAAAATTGCATTGGGTCCCGCCGAGACACATTACCGGCCGTCACGTACACGCGAAAACCGCCAGAGGAGCCTCGCGAGAGTATCGATTTTGAAAAGTTTACACACGTATCACCGAGCGCGAAATCACGCGTGTACTACCTGTCGTGCCTTTCTTTCGGCGCTCCGCGGTGTCGCAGCGATCGTCGAGTTCGATTCGGAGGAAACCGGAAATTGTTTGACGCAGTTTAGTAGGTAATTAGTATAGTACCTATACCTACCGATAGTCTTATGATTATACACACCGTTATTGTTGTTATCGTCATCGCATTGTCATTATTATCGTCAACGTGTGTTGTTGTTGTCCATCGTCATCATCGGTATTAGATGTACCTACGAGAGGCGTGAGGGTGCGGATAGAAGTCGAACACGAATCCCGTTCACATATCAAAGAAGGCGAGTGTGGTAGAACGAGGATGAACGATATCAACCAGCTCGCATTATCGACCATTTTAAGCCACATCGTTTGAAAAAAAAACGGTTAAAATATTTTAGCCGTTCGTATATAATCAACATTACCAAGGTGTACTCGTAATTATTACAACTGTTTCTCGCGATATTCGCATCTCAAAATTATATGTAATTAAAACGAATTTGAACTTATTTTAATTATTTCTTAATTGGAAACTGTGTTTATTTTTCTGGAGGGGCTTTTCCTTCGTGAGTGGAAAGTTCAAATCGTATATCTAAAAATGTTTGAAAATATTTGTTTGTTGTTTGTACTGACGAGGACGAGACAGATTATACATCCATTGCCGATGTAGGAAGTATAATATTATGTAGTATGATGCACAGTGGAATATGTTCCGTCGAATGTTTAGTGCCACTCAATATGAGCTTTGCAAATATTATAACTTATAATATTATATTATGTCGAACGCGTTTCAATAATATTCTCGAACAGCAGTTACCGAGAAACTTTGTCATGATCGTTCGTTGACATATTATTTTGTGGAAGTCACTAAACCTAATCCACTCCGCTACCGAGGACAACTTGCCGAAGCCTCCACTATCGTATCCAGGTGTCTTATCGATAGACAGTGATGGAGAAAAAAAAATCCTTAGAGGTTGACTGTTGTGTAGCAATATCATGTTCCCATAAAAAAGGAACTTGAAATACGTAGCACTGAGAAATACTATACAATACTGTAATAATTATAATTATGTTATTTTAGCTTATATTTTACGATTAATACCGACACCCTTAAAGAACGGTACTCCAAGAGAGAATAATATATGTTTACCAACCATCTGTGGTAGATTTTCATTGGAATTTCAATAATACAGCTTTGACTTCTATTTGGGTTCGCAATAAATCCAAAGTGCTGTGAAACGCAATGAAACTTAGTTATTTTATTCTACGCTATAAATTCAAGAACTTGAGTTATTGCACTATAATAAAAAATTGTATTTCTGTGGAAATTATATTTTAATATTTTTTTTTATTATTATTAGCTCTTTAGATCAAGTCAATGAACGAATAGAAAATACCATCTCTATTGTATTTGTATCTAAATTGATTAAGAACGTAGTTGGATAGATGCGAAACTTAGTTATATTTGCTCGTTGATAATATGACAGTATATAAGAGATTATTCGGTATTACTATCAAATATAAAATAAATTATAATTGATATGAACAATAATGCTATGAGATATAATATTGATAATTATTTCTTTATTTTCAGATTTCCTCTACCCGCACAGACGTGAATATGATGTTAATAACTAATAAGAATATACTGCAACATATTTCTTTATGGAAGTATGACGTCGTGTAATAATATGTATCTAAATTGTTTACAACATTTTTTTATATCGCATTTTTCAATTACATATTTATATATTTATTGCACCCACCTAAATGTTTTTATTATAATAGTTTTAAATCAATTTATAACCGAATAAAAAAAATTTCACAAGTCGCCATGGTATATTTTTACCCCGGTGAAAAAATAAATAGAAATGAACTTACTGTACTCTGACACAATTTGTCCGACAAAGACTATTATATACCTCATACATGTACACATGTATTTTTTTTTCAGCGGTTTATTTCATTTCCTCTACACCCTTGTCATCTGTCGACCATTCGTTTTTGAACCTTAGCCAACCGCATGTCTATTTCAAAACTGGGGTTGTCGGACAATGTTAAAGCTCCGTAGCCCTGTATTTTCGTTATCAACCAGTGCGGCGACGGCGGCGGCGAGACTTGCTAAAGAAAAGTGACTTTTTGCTACACAGTTTTGTGGATTAAATTATCTTATGTTATTTTTAAATTTAACGGTCCAAAAGAAAATTAGAAAAAAGACACGTCTGGGCTTAAAAAAGCTTTTTTTTTTTTGCTCACTAATCTCTGGAGCAAAAACTGTGATATTAATTTTGCAAACGATTTAAGCAAGCCTTAAATTAAAAACTTTAATGTAGTATTATAAATCGTGGACTATATGATGTTTTATATTAATTTTTAATGATTTAATATTATAGTGATAGAAAAATTAATTTTAAGATTTTCGACTAAAATATTAGACTGTGACGGATCATCACACAAAAGTGTTTTCCAGAAAGTATATGCATGGTTACATCAGCTAGTACTAAATGAGGACGAAATGCCATATTATAAATTACAATTTAATTTAAATTCGGAGTACAATTTGTTTGTACACGCCTGAATTAATATTAGTTGAGTCAATTTATCAGTATAACTTTTAACGTAATCATTAAAGTATTAAAATTACTGGAATAACACCTCACGGCTCATTCTTATTTCCACAAATTCAACATAACGCAAGCGTAAACTGACTTGGAAAATTAACAAACATACAAGAGTTATATACAAGGTTATTAACAATAACAAGATAAACACCCTAAAGGCATAACCGCGCATCAACGTAGACTATATGTATATACCGTTATCGTTTGAATTTTAACTGGGCGAGATAAAATTACGTACCCTAAATAGTGAATGACTAACCGAATTAACAAACCAATTTAGATATTTATATCTCATTAGTCATTATATACGCTTGCGTCTTAAATAGGATGATTAGTATTGAACTGTATAACTGTGTTTACAAAATATGTATTAATGGTCTATAATACATGATAATAAACTTCAAACTATTCATATATTTTGTATTCATATTTTTAGAAACAACAGAATAATAATAATACGCTTGAAAAAAGATTAAATATTCAAATATAAAACGTAACTTAAACTGGTCATAATAGTGATCGAGATATGCAGCAAAACATTTAACCCTTGTACATTGCACACAATGCATACCTAAAATAACTTAGCATTATCACGGCTAATCTACGGAATGTGAAAAATTTTTTATTTCACTACGCCCTTCAGCTATAAACAAATTCTCAAAAGCCTATTTACTAAAATATACCAAACAAACTAAACATATTGTATTGTATAATGTCTTTAATATTTATTGGCTATTTAGTTACCTATTGGCTATTATATTATATATGGTGTTTATTGAATTCTTGTTTGAACGTTTAAATTTTAAATAATATACTGTACAATAGGGGTTTTCTTAAAAATAAAAATGTTAGTTTAGGATATTTTTCATCTGTAATTTATAATTTAATCGATTTCAAAATGTAAATAATATTTACATAAACTGATGTTTTAAGCACGTTTTTTAATTTTCATTTCCTCGGTGGCAGTATTTTAATTTATTCAAAGAGCACTACTTAAAACTTTTGAGCATCGAATTAAATAATAAAGAAATCAGTTATTCTCTAAGCTAAAATAAAATACCTATTCGTAAATTATCTCTAAATCCTCTCCGTTAATTGAATTATCATTTTGAACAATATTTTTTTTAAATAAATACAGCCAAAAAAAGTTACTATTTTGTTTATAGTAGAGTTGTAATGAAACAAAATTATATTACTTAATTAACATAATGATTACATTTTACACAAGTTACAAATAATTATAATGATTATGACAATATTATATTGTTTCAATTCACTTAAAAAAATGCATGGTTAAATATTTAGGTATATAATATATTCTGAATTTTTTTTTGTGAGTTGTATAAGTTTTTCCATTTAAATAATAGCACTTTTTTAAAACGTAAAAGTTTTCATCTTTAAAAAAAAATACGAACAAAATATTATGTAAGTACAAATTTAAAGAAATATATAAGAAAGACCTGGAGCAAAAGTAGTCTGAAAGCATTGAGTTTTTCTAAACTTAGATCAATGTGAAACTAAAAATAAGTGACGTATAAATAAAATAATAATTACAAACTTTTGAATGTAATGTGTCTTGAATATTTAATGCAATTATTTAGGTACAAGTTACGCAAAAAATTTAGAGTTGGCTAAAATATAGTTACATTAAAACCATTGATTTTTATTTTGTATAACATTATTTACTGTTTACTAAAGTACTAAACAATGTTGTTGAAAATCATAATGAATTTAAAAAAAAAAAAAAACAGTTTTCTTACTGTAATCGTTCAATGTATTCAAACGTGGAATTACATTATTATTAAATAGATGCATATAATAAATAGTAAATTATAACCATCGTTGCATTCGCTCTCGTCTTGTGAATTCTTAATACATAATATATTCTCAACGAATAATACGCGTAATGGAGAAACATTTACATATTTTGTAATGACTGCACATTTTAAACGCATTTTATGTTAAGTTTGTTATTAAAAGGCGATTAAGCAGAATTACTGGACTTGCATAACGATTTTGCCAATTCATTTCAAGAACACGAAACTAAACTTACAATATCATCATGTCCGTTGCATCCCATAATAATATTACATGATACAACGCTTATATGGTATTACAGAAGAAAATAATATAAATATGTGTATTGGATGAGGTTGTTCCTTCGTCGTGTAAATGCATAATATTATTAAAATGATATACGATATGGTAAAATCGTATAATATTTCGGCTAGCTGACAACATCCCACCAACTAGTGTTTAGTGGCATTTTCCCAATACACAGTTTTTCAGAGAAATCGTGGGACAATTTCCCCCATAAATTTAAAAAAAAATTATTTGAACGTGAAATTGTTTGTTTTTGTCTAATGTCCAATTTTGTCCGAGGACGGAATACATTTCCAAACATTTCCATAAATATAATATATTATGGAAGTATATTTTTTTTATCATTGTCTATATTTGAAACAATAATGTCCCATTTCACCGAGCATATTTGGGACGAAATTCGTGAATATTCAATGAATTTAACTTAGCTGAATACTATATTATTTTCGGTTAAATCACTATGGAATTATAAAAGACTACCGATTTATAATTAATATTTATTGATCCATTACATTTGATTATTTGCATTTATTTATTTTTAAATTACATTTTTTTTCACTATACTTATCCGCAAAAAGTCTATTTCATTAACAATCTTTTCTCACTGTTATTGTGTTGAACTTGGCTCCACAGATTATGTTAACATGGTTGCAACTATTTTACAATTATTATTCACGACGAGTCTAAAACACAATTTATTCCAGATCTTTCTCGACCGTCCTCTGTTTAAACTCAATGCTAAAAACTTTTGTTATAGATATATATGTATAGCTTATATTATTCGGTAGGTTGAGGTCAAAAGACTAGATATTTCATTACATTGACTGCAGCTTAATATGCAATTGGTTTTAATAAAAATGAAACAACTTATAAATTAAATTAATTGAATACGTTTTTCAGGAAATCAAAAAATTATAGTTGTTCATCATATTTAATGATAATAATAACTTGAATTGACCTTTAAAATATTTTAAATTTGAATGCCAGCATAATTAATAAAAAATTGAATTTACAATTATTGTTATTTATGATAGAGATATACTTACTATTTACCTATTAGCAAGTTGTCAAAATCTACAAGATATTAATATAACAGGATAATATAATAATTATATGATTTTTGTAAATCACAAATAGTTAAATCTTTTTTTAAGAAATATGTTATGTATAATTAAAATTTTTAAATATAATTTATTGTATAGTATAAAAATATCAACGTAACTACTTACTATAATACTAACGATACAATATAATGTAATTGTGTAGTTGTGTACATCAATAACATATTCCATTGTTCTAATAAATAGTGTTTAATGCTTTGTAAAAAGTAAATGTTTTAATTTTGTAAAATACGATGGAAAACTCGTTGCTAAATACTTTTATAAATTTATAACAAAAAAAAACTAATTGAATGCTTTGTGCACAAACATTAGTAACTACAACTATATAGAAAAAAAATGTATTTGCTCCACACAATAATGAACTAATTGAAATGGTGAATTAGATGGTTAACTGATTTGATTTTAGTGTTGAACAACCAACACTTTAATAACTAATAATAATAATAGTATCATTAAGTTATGACGATTTGAACACGGTAATCAAAATACATCTAGCTTTTAATATTATTACAAATAACAATACCTACCGACTACCGATGACAGTTACTATAATAATGTGATTTTTTCCAAACCTAACTTTGTATAATATGTCATGAGTGTTAAATATTAATATTTAAAAAGAGAAATACTCTGATGATGCTATTCAACTTATTGAAGGTGTAATAAGTCATTTTAATAAAATAAATTTATTTTAATGGAAAATATGAATTTTTAATAATTTAATGTGCTTGTTTCATCCTGCATGTAATAATATAATTTTATGATTTATGAATTACAATAATATATTTTTTTCTTAACATTCATATTATATTATGTAACATAATAGTAAGTAATGTAATTTTTACTAGATTTCATATTATAAAAGAAAAGTATTGAATAATAATTGACTTCGTATACTTGGGTAAAACCATGCCTCGATGAATTTTAAATTTGAATTATTATTCGAACTTTCTTTTTATTTCTGAAAAAAAAATATTTCCAACAAACAAATTTCAAGAGACTTTAAAAACCTAGTTACTACAACCGCTGTATAAAGTCGTATACAGTGATAATAAATTAAATCAGTATTAGGTCAAGACGTTTTTTTTTGTAAACTTTTCTATTCTCCTAAGATTAGTTTTATGTAGGAACGTTACGTTGCGGTACCACCTCAGTAGCCGTCTAATCTGCATTTGTGCAGATCAGATGTGTTTTTTTCGTCAAAAAGACTCACAGCTTTTCGGATTGCTATAATTTGATCTACCAACACTGTAGTGTTCGCCGTTCCATTCAGAGTTGGTTCGCAGGCACTATAATATATTATATTCTTCTTCGTTTCTCGATTTTCTCGATTTTTATTTATTTTCATTTTATCGCCCACACAGGACGGTTTGTTATTCAACTTGGACTAAATCCCTTTTCGTATTATTCCGTGCGTTAGCTTTTCTTATAAGAGAAGAATGCCTACAAATACGCGACGACCCATCTCGAATGTCTGATGACGCGGCGGAATATTTCTTTCGTCTTCGGAGTTCGTCGTCTGAATTAGACAGTTTATTTGCTTTAATATGTATACACAATGTGATATGGCTATGGAAACAGCGTATAATAAAATGTCGTTAAGGTTTCACGAGAACAGTTCGATTGCATTCTACGGAATCCATCATGGACGACCCATTGCAAAATAATCAGATAATGCGCAGATTGTTGTTGTAATATTATTTTATTATCTACCATTATAAAATCATTTCAAGCTAGTAAAACACGAACGAACGGAAAAACGTTTAACGGCAAATATTATAGCTATTATTGTATCGGACGATTCGAATCTATAGACACTGTACCCATGAATAAAATGATAATAATATTATGTCCACGGGATTATACGGCGGCAGCCGCGCGACCTGTATAATATTATATAATATTCTTCTCCTTTTCTCGATTTTTATTGAGGTGTTTTCATGTTATTTTACACACAGATCGCCGATCGGCGTGTGACTAAATCGTTTTTCGTCTTACTCCTTGAGTTAGCTTCTAGAGAAGATTGCCTACAACTGTACGACGATTCATCTCGACTATCTGACGACACTTCAGAATATTGCTTTTGTCTTCGAAATTCGTCATCTGCATTAGAATATCTATAAACGAACTGAAATGGTATTGATAATGGTTTTAAGGGAGGTACGCACGGGAGGGCGATTGTAAGCTATACCGATTTTAATGACCTGTAAACTCTCCAGGATCTAATTCAGTACTACTAAATTTCGTTTAAAAAATTAAATTGTATAACAATAAAAATCAATGTCTTAAATTGCTGTGAGCTATAATATTGAACATTTTAATTTAATTTTTACGATAGTATGAATATACAGATTTCAAAAAACTTAAGGTTTGTTGTTCTTATTTTATTTTGTTTATTCTAAATTTCTAACTTTGAATTTTTATGTAAACTGCAGTTTGAAAATATTCTGTTAGGACATTAATAATTAATTAATATAAATTGACGAGTACTAGAGGTCTAAAGAAATAGCCGATTTAGTGTATAGCAATAATATTTAAAACAACTCGGGAGAGTTTACACATTACCCCTCAGGTAAACATATTGTTGACCCAGGAGAGTTTACATATTTTGTTCAGGTAAACATCACATTGACCCGGTAGACTTTACCATCGGGAGAGTTGACTATAGTTTTAAAAATCGGGATAGTTTGTCATACAATCGTGAGAGTTTACCTCCACCCACACGGGAACGGTTCAATTGCTTTTTTGCAGAGTCCACCGTGGATGACCCACCGCTAAATAATCGGATAAAACGCTCAGGTTGTTGTTATACTATAAAACCATTTTGCTTGAATAAAACACAAACGAAAAACGTTTAGCGGGGCCGAATGTTGCATACAATATAATATTGTTATTGTTTCGGACGATTTAAATTTATATAAATGCTATAGTATTATGTCCACCGGATTATAGACCCCGACGGTCAATAATCACCAGATTTCATCTTTAATATCGGTACTCATTGAAACATTAAAGATGGTATTTGCACTCGGTTTTCGATATTATTATTATCGACGGTCACTATTCGCACCAGCGACGGAGTGTCGTATTGTGTGATCAAATACATCAGCTGAAGACATAGAGGGATGAGCTACTCATGAGCGAATAAACTATGTTTTACACACAATTCCTATGGCAACTATCCTTGAAATCACAAACTCTTGTCTATTGACTATTATAGTTTATTTGTATCGATAAATATTACGATCAAACTAAAAATGTCTAAAAATTCCAAGTTCTTCAAATACAAAATTTTTTAATTTATTGTAAAAATATATATATTTAAATATGTTTAATGTATGTATATTATGTATTATGTAAAAATATAAATATAATATTACAATAACTTACGGAATTATGACGTACAACGTACTTACGTAAAAAAAAAGTTCTTAATCGTGAGGCATATGAAAAAAATAAAATGTTTTAAAATACTGTACAGAATATGTATATTATATTAAATCGTAAATTATTCAAATACATAAATCATCGATATCAGTAGTTTTCTGAATAAAAGAAAATATAAAATCACATAGTTTAATATGTACCTATTACATTAAAAATATCAACGCTTACTATAGTAAGTTTTGTACGTTTTACTGTTTTATCCGTGTACAATAATTATATTTTGAATACCAATTTGCGGATATAGGGTCACGATATAATATCCAAATAATCATATCATTAATCAGAAAAAAATAATGTACATTATCATATTATTGTGGGCAAACGTTTTCAGACAATGTCTCGTTTCGTCGTGATTATGACGATGACGTTTCCTCAAAAATATCCATTTACAATACTGCCGTTTTATACAATAATATGACTAAAATATTGAAAACGCACTTGGAGGCCATTTTCGTGATTGGTACATTGTCAAAAATGTCTTTTTAAGTTTAAAATTGCAGGCACCCACGATGTACATAAACACAGAACAATTATTTACATAATCGGGAAATATCTCGACCTTGGCTACGACAGGAACATTTACAATAGGTTCTGTTTGTCCCGGTTGATGAACACGCGGCCGCCGTCATGAAATCGACCCGTCACGTCGGCAGGCAGAAATTTTGTAAAACATCTACCCCAGAAAGGGGCGTTGACAGTTAAATTTCAGTTTCACGTACCTATATTATATACCAATTCCGATCGATATGCTCTCACCAATTATTACTTCATCGTTGACACGTCTGTGCACGTCGTGCACTCTATATCAGGAGTCTCTAACCTACGGCCCGAGTGCTGAAGCCGGCCCGTCAAGGTTTTTGCACCAGCCCGCCAAGCTAATTAATGTTTTGAAAATAATATATCTAATATATTAGTTTTCATTGTTTTTAATTGTTTGTATTAATTTAATAAATAGAGTTTATTGGTGTCATTCATAACCGCTTATAATATAGTCATAAATACCAACATTTTAACACTAACTTATAATAGAAAAAACACATTATAAAATAAAAATGCATTTAAATAAACATACATTTTTCTAAATAAATCTTATGTATTCTTCAATTTCATAACCTCTCTATATTCCTCTAAAAATGTTGGACCGTGACGCCACAGTGTATCTCAAATTTTGCAGCCGTCAAAAAAGGTTGGAGACCTCGGCTCTATATTATAAATATTTACTTATTTAATGTGTATTTTACAATTTTAGAAGTACCTATTGATGTTAAATAGTAGTATTTATATGGACTAATGGAAATTGCATGTCCATTGTACATATTCAATTTGGTTTCACACAATATATTTGCACGTTTTGTGTATAATAGATTTTTTATATCAACCTACTAGAAGAAGGGTTTTCGAGAAATGATTTGCCAAACTTATTACATATTGTTATTATATTGTGAGACGCTTAACTATTTAATATTATTATATGAATATTATATGTTTAATAGGCACAGAATAGACTCAAATACACAATATTCTTACGCATGTTTTGTACATAAATTTATCATACTCAAAGGATAATAATATTATTTTTAAGATATTATTTTACAACATTGTCTATTTTTATTCATTGAAAAACAAACAACAATTTACTGGAGGAATTAATAATAATAATATATGTAATTACTAATTAGAAGGATAACCGCGGCGACATGTGATATTTTTCGGAGGATCGGGCCGCATTATTATAGCCTACAAGTCATTCCAGCCCCTGCTCGCTGGAGTTAGTTAATTATTGTTTTTTTTTTTTTTAATTTCTTTCTACCCCTCCACTGGAAGTCGCTGTCGTATCGTTAAGCCGACGATACACGCGGCCACCGTTGATCCCTTTTGATTTATATAATATTATTATGTCGCACCGTGTTTGCGCTCGACCACGATCGCACATAAATTAGTCCGTTGATCTGCTATAATACATCCATAGCTTGGTAGCTGCTATCCGCATTCCACCATCCATCCCGTCCGTCTGTCGGTCTACTACACGGTAATAGCTATTATGGTACAGATCCAGCAGCTGTTCAGAGCGCCCGATAAGTCTCTTCCGCCGCAGCCGCCGCCGAGTGTTTTATAATTAATTTGACTATCACATGGAAACCGAAAATAATATATATATACGTATCGCAAGCGCCACAATTAGATCGACCGCGGTTATTAATGAGCCTGGGAACATAAGATATAAAAATCGCTGCTCGGTCGGCGCAGCTCGGCGCGGTCGGCTGTTGCGGTGTCGTACCGGCGGCCCGTCTTAATGTTGTCCGGTCTTATTTTTTTATAATATAATATTATATATTTTATTTTCCCAAAAGGAAAGTGACGGAAAGATTCGGCCTCCGCCCCACCATCGCCGTCATAATCCCCGCGGCTGAGCACTCGGCGAAACTGCCGGTGGCAACCTAATCGAATGACAAGATTTATGGACGGGGGAAAATGAGTATTTCATTATTAAACCATCTGGCATTTGGGTATTTTCTTCTTTTTTTATTTTTAAGTAAAATCCTCGGTATTATGGGCACCATTACATGAATAATTCCAGTTTATACACGCGATTGAATATTATATATATTATAGAAAACTGCAGTACGCGGTCGTACGGGTAAAATAAATCGATTATATTAATACCAGCACGATATAATAATTATGACTTTGAAATGGACGAATAACAAGAACTTCAGACTTGACAAATCACGTTCCCTCTGTCGTCTGCAATGCATGTATGCCGCATTTATATAATATAAAATTATTATGTATTTTTTTTCTTAGAAATATTTACAGCTAAATATTAAAATAGTTTTTTTTATAATATTTGTACCATACTATAATATTTCGTAAATTTGTCCGTCGTTGAATAAAATAGACAACAATTTTATTAGTATAACATACCTACCAAGAGCAGGAGGCGAAAATCGTTGATGGACGTCTTCTTCGAGAACCGATAGCTAGAACAATAATCACTATTTTCGATAATTCACAATCCACCGTTGTCGGATGACTAACGAACATCATTAAAGGGTATACTATTAAGTAAAAATGATTACTCAGAAATTGTGTGTAACATATAAATGTACGTGAATGTGCGAGGCGAGAGAAAAGTTTGCGTAAATCTTTAGTTCTCTGTACATCAAAACATCCGGCCATAACAATACGTTATACTCATTGACCCTGCAAGTTTTCTATTTTATTTTATTTTTTTTTTTTTTTTTTCATTCTAGAGCTAAATGATAATTCTTGCAATTAATTTGAGTAGTGAACATATTGTGTATAGTTTGTGCATTACGATATTAAATAGCTAGCAAAGCAAAATTGTGTTATTTTAATTAAGATGCGTTCTTCTGTAATAATATTCTAAGATAGCGCAATCTAAAGGTACAGAACTAATTGTAAATGTATCAGGCTACATTTTGTCTTGAAAAAAAGTGGGAATAGAAACTTGTTATTTCTTTATAAATGGTTTCCATTGGTTGTAGATCATAATATAGTAATAGTAGAAATTTGCAGTTTTTTTTATGTATAAATAATTATATTGGTTGCCATCGGTTAATCGGGCCTATCCAGTACAAGTATGGTTTTTTTGGCAGTTTTCACACATTGCCTACCAAAGTGGCTGATATGCAAATACTGCAGCGAGTTACACAAGAAGGGATTAGAACAACCACAATTTTTGTAAGAGTTGTCATTTTTTACGGGCAAACCTTAAGCGCAAGTACGTGGAATCAGCAAGTATTAAATAAAACCAAGTTTTAATAAAGACAAATGGGTACCGAATCAATATATATTTCTTAGAATTTGAAAAAGTATCATTCTGCACGGAATTCAGTGGAAAAGTAAATTATTTTACAACCTACAAGTGTAAACATACAATGATCATAATCAGTATTTCACTATTTTTCTATTTGTTCTTAATATAACAAATGGCGACATTCATAAGGTCCCTGCAAGTGCAACATGTCACCTGTTTTGATTGAGATTTTCTCAGCTAAAATCATGCATTAATATTTTAATACCAATAAGTTAATCTGTTAGTTAATAAAATATAGGTACATTAAAAATTAACAAAACCTTAATTATATAATCGAACATACAAATTCTCATAGCATATAAAACAAATTGTTTCATTATTATACAGCTGTTCATTTTTATATTTGTTAGATGTTTTATATATTATTATAATTATTAATTCTATATTATACTGGCATGGCTCAAAATTTATAATCAAGTACCTCGGTCATAATATACAATTTTATGAAAATATTTAAATACAAATTAAATAATGTCATTACTCAAATGATACGGAGTGTTTTCATTTTGAAATTCACAAATGTAGTCGATGTTCCGATGAGATAATATTGAGTACCTATATTAAACTTTGATAATATTATTAGTATACAATTTTATATAAAATATATCAATTTCTGTAACAAAAAATCTGTTTTAACGTATGTATTCATATCAAAATATTATATTATTGCAAATAAAACAGCATCATTTTGTCAGTTTTGATTCATATAATGACTGATTTTAATGACGTATTCAAAAACCATAGACATATAGTACTCACATTGATATGAGAAGCAAATCCTATAATTATGTGCTTAGGTATGTAATTTTTTTGGATATCAAATTGTTTAAAAATATTTGAATTGTTGGTTTACAGTAAACCTTTTCGTTTTTTAAATAAATATCTGTAAAAAGTATAATATTTAACTTTCATTTGTAGAATTATTTTTATTATTATTATTTTCCACGTCACTATGCATAGGTTGCGCATACATACCTATTTTATTATATTTATTTGTGTACGATATATATATATATATAATAAAAACGTAAAATGAAACTCGTTTCTCTCAGAAGTTAGTGCATATAGATATTCGTACTCAAATGTCATTGGACGATTATATTTGCTTAGCGAAAACTTTAAATTCATACATGTGACCGAATAAATAGAACTTAACAGGGCTCTGCACCGTTTACGGCGAACATTGGAGTAAATAGTATACATATATATATATATTATACACTCTCACACCGTATGCAGTAAAGTACCACGACCGTGTGAGTACTTTTCGGCTTACAATTCAATATGTAATATTTACTAAAATATTGGGGGCGTGTAAGGAGTTTATTTTGAGTGTTTTTTTTCAAAAGACATGTTACATTTTTTCGTGCTAGGAAAAAAAAATTATAAATCGAAAATGATCGGCGATACGCTTGTTTCGTTAAAAAAAAAAAAAAAATGAAACTTAATTTACAAAGAAGATACCGGAAATTATGCGGACCCAGTGTCATTGGGGGGTTATTGATAGCATCATGCCAGAATGACATTAAGGGAGTTTTTTATTATTTTTATTATTATTATACAACAGCATACACTTATCTGTCACGGTTTCGTCCAAAAATAAAATGAAAGGGATGACGAGCGGAGTGGGCGACAAAATGGAATCGGACAATATCCAAGATTTTCACTCGATTAGATAGTGGACTACACTATACACTTTTCATTGTGAGTGAAAAAAAATACACATATAAGGTATTTTTGTTCAATTGGAAATTGGATCCGTTCTTGTGAAATGTCGACACATGTGCTGATCCAACACAACACGGTAACCCGTCTGGATTCCAATTCGATTTTTTTTTACCGAAGGATTTTTTTCACCCCTTCCAATGTGACGCAAAACCTTTTTTTCTATTTTATTTTTATTGGAGAATAATAAAACAAAAAACTACCAAGTTCGTTTCCATATATACACTTTCATCCAAATATTGTGTACGATTTTTTTTATAGGGAATTCTTATCGACTTATAAAAGGAAACGTAATACGCTGCAGCTTTTATTTGTTTAAATCAAATGTTTTATTTCGATATGTATGTCTGTTTAATCACAAATCTATATGTAGACACAATTTAATGTTATGTATACATATATAGCTGATACAGTAATTGTTGTAAACTTCTATATATACTTGGGCACACGCTAACTCGTTTTCCTATGGTTTTAAGAAGTGACAAAAAAATTGTGGAATTAAAACCTAACGGGTTTTCTTATACCTGTCAAATTATTATTGAATTCTTCTAAAATGTCGTGAGTATTTAACAGTTTTATTCACATGAAATGTAGGTATATCGATATGATTTAATTTTCCAACAGTGTTGTGCTTGAATATATTAAATTGGATTAATACGTATTGTGTATTATTATTACTATAAAAATTATAATTACTATAAGTATTACAATTCGAGAGTTTTTAATTTATCCAGACACAATTATGTGTACCTATACATTATAATCGTATATTATAATGGGCTGTATTTATTTATATATTATATGATTTTTATTGTTTGTTAAGGTACGTTTTATATTTATACTCAAATATTATAGGATCAATTTTAGCAACAGCAGTATACTAGTAAACGTAATTTTGGTTTAATTTGTTTATATTTTCAATTAATTATTGTCAATGTAAATCAAACTTAAAGTAATACCTAATATCCTAAATTGCCTACTCATACCGGATAAAGTAAAGTTATCATATGCATACAACTGCTTGTGTATTATAATGTGTAATTACTTGAAATTTCTTATTAGTATAATATGTATCATATGACTCGATTATTTACTTACTAAATACAATCACCCTTGTCCATTAAATGTATTTTTAAATTCTTTATAAAACTTATTCTCAACAATAATTATTGTCTTAAAAAAAAATGTATGTGTTTTAATTGTAAGATCATTTAATTTTAATAAGATAATTACTATAATATTATGTTCCTACACTCAGTTCAATATATTAATTAAACACGCGTATTATATTATTTCATTTATTATTATTGTTACTGTACCGAATGTATTTCATGGGTCTAATCACAAGGGCCAAATGTTATCCAGCTATAAAATATAAACGAGTTCGTCCTATAAATACTGCTTATATTTACTAAAAAATCATTAGTACGAGTTTTGCTGCAGGGGAGGGGCGAATAAATAATAATAACAAATAATATGCGCTCCAACGCCATCGCGTCTTTGTTTTATTCACGTACGGAAAAAAGTATATGTTAGTATATATATATCACTGGACAGGTGCTGTCAAACGCGGTGTGTTTCTACCTTCACTGTACTAGATAAGATAATGTATGTATATCATTATTTTATTTCCATTATTCCCATCACACTTTTCTACCATTATGATACGAGTGGAAAACCCATATCACAACCCACGTCCAGTTCAATTCCATTGTTAACGTTTTTCGTTTTATTATTTTCAAAAAAATGATGACAAAAACCCAAAAGCTTTTGCATTGATGTTAAAAGAGAATAACACAAAGAATTTTTTAGAAAAATACACTTTTACTTAATTTAATTTTTCTTTTTTAAAGTAATAGTCATACTTTTAAAACGATTACATTTTTAAATTCAATGCATTGGAACCATACGTGTGTCATATTATGTTTTTTTTTATTTATAATATATTTGATTTTAGTTACATCGTGCCACATCCTTAACAGCTGTAACAGGCTTACGAATAAAGTTATTATACAATAACTTTGATTCCATTTTAATAGTGTATAATATACTGTTGAGATTTGATATTTCTTTTGAAAGTTGTTAAAACTGCAAAAATAATTTACTTTTTTTAAAGTAAAAAACTGATATAAATAATAATTGTATAAAGATACAATGCAGAAACTTGCATAACAATTTATTGTAATAATACATTTTTTTATTACCTACAAAATGTGAGTACGTAATAGTTTCACAGTTTTTATTTAATGTGTCAAGTTCGATAAGCGTTAAAATAGCTATATATTATCTTATTTTAGTGGTGAATTTGACATACCTACCTATTATTTAATATCTGTAGAGCTTTCAAATATTGTTATAATAGTGTAGGATATACGGAAGTACCTATAATACGCCATTAATACCATCTGTTAGTTTTGTTAGTTTCTTAATTTTCTTATGGCAATAGATGAAAAAAAATCCAGAAATAAGAAAAAATTTTTTATCTTTATCAATTTTATTTTTCCAAAAGATTTTTTGAAATTTCATTTTAATCATAAACAAAATTATTTTACTTCAACTACAGTAGGTAATAATACTTTTAATTACCAACCCGTAGAGTCAGTATACCTATAGAACAAAGTTTGAAAAGAATAAAAAGTGGATAACGGAAAACGGAAATTATCGCACTTCAGATGTTTCAAATTGTACATGATACTGAGAGCCAGGAAATAACCGATATACTAACCTATACACTAAATTATAATTAATTTGAGTGGTGAGGGAACTCAATGACGTTATCACATCATATACGTATAATGGCATTAATCTATATATCGATATATTGGCTTTGAACTAAAGAAATTATATTGTAAGTAGTTTTTCCACTAATGAAATAGAAATTTCTAGAAGACTAAAAAATGTTTTTAAACACACCTCTTAAAAAGTCGAAGTGAGAATAATTTAATTTAAAATATTATTTTTTTATGTTTATAAATCTATATTGGTGTATGCTATTTATTGTTCTATAAGTACTACTATACAGTAAGGTCGAACTCATTTTTTCATAAAATCAAATAGCACATATAATTATTATTATAATACAATTTCATATAATGTTACCACCTGTTATTAACTTAATATGTCAATACCGAGGTACAGTATAATGGTGCAGTGAATAGTACTATTGTAATTAATGGTATACGAGTAAATACCTTAAAATTAATCTAAATAATATGCTGATAGTTGCATTTTCAATAGTAATTAATAATTATTTATGTATTTGATGTCGAAAGTTTCATGAAACTATGAATAAATACTTTTTGAGTTACAATAATTTATAACTAAAATCGTTATTTTTAATTCAAATATTCAACTTGGTTTAAATTTAAACTTGAGGAACCCATAGAAAATAATTCATCTTTATATTTTTTATATTTTTATATTTTTGTTATAAACAGTTATAAGGAACTTTGTATGACATTTTCAAACCTCAGTTGAAATATTGTGAATTTAAACAAAAAAATAAGTAACACCGATATTTCCATGATTTTCACAAATTTTGTAAACATTTGAACTTTGAATAAAGTGACAATGTATTTATTATATTTTTCATTTTTGCTACAAACAACTTATAAAGAACCTAGTATTTTATTTTCAAGGTTTTTTTACAATGGTAATGTAATGATAACAAACAATTTTCATTAACATTATTATTACCATAGTTAGGTTATGTTTTTATATATTATACGTATCGTGTGCACAGTCAAATTTCTTTAAATAGCACAAAACGAGCCAAAATACTCAATATTGGTTAAAATTTCCTAATGTGTCATCAGTTCTAGGACTTTTGAATTACAACTGAAAAAATTCAATTTAGTCAAAAACTGGTTTTGCGTAAAAATGTTCGAAACCACTAACTCGAGTACCTAAAACATTGAATCGTTTTTACTGATCCAAAAGGTGTTGACAAAACCTAAAAACACACAATAGTCATCACTGGAGTGGAACAACCGTTTATCAACCTCTCAGAGTCTAAATCTAATTATAAAAATATTATTTATAAAATATCCACATAAACACTTTTTATTTTACTCAATACCAACTACGTTAGTACTACATTAAATTTATCTGCCAATACATACCTATTTATTAAAGGGCATTATATATTTTATAGCATTATATACCGTTTTCACGTTACTTTACTTTAACGGGTAGGCGTCTTGGCAACGGCCGACCAAAATCGAACCCTTAGGATGACCGGATTGGAATCTATCAACCTTTCCTGGGGGTATCGTGGGTCTTAAATGTTTTACCCAGTTATTCCGATTCTATATTTCTACCGCCGAAGATATGATATTAATTTAAAACACGATAGAAGCGGGGTACACATTCAAGCACGTCACTCGGGACTGTTTACTTATTATTATTATTATTATTATCGTATTAACGTAAAATTGCCTTAGATAATGTTATCGAACATTGAGAGTGTTTAATAAATATTATAATATAGTCATTGGAATTTCATCTTCGAAAATAACGCTTGATAAATCAACATCGTTGATTAATAGGAATTGCTGTCGTGATAAGACCTATATAGATATAATATAATCATGGAATAATATTATGATACTGAAATAATTATAAATTTGTGTGGTGAAACCTTCGAGAACTTACATTCCAATACCACACAACTGATCTCGGAACAAAAATGCCAAAAATATTTTCAATAATTTGTCGGATTCTCCCTTCGATATGGACATGAGTTGTAGGAAAAAAATGCAACGTATTTCATAATTTTAAGGTTTTAACATTAAATTATTGTAGTTATATAAACATGTTTATACAATAGGTAATACTTTTTTTCTTGATCCGTTTGAAGTCTATAAAGTCTAGAAAAAATAACGTTACTTCAAAAATTGATGTTCGCTTTGATTTGTTACAGTTTTAGAAATTATATTCAAATATAAACATATTATGTATGATTCCCTAATAATACGCTTATGTAATACAAATACTTGTCAAATAATTACTCATTAAATTGCACAACATATTTTTTTTAAAATAGCATAGATATAAATTATTTGAATACACTTCTTATTCTCTTAGGTTTTCGATAGATATTCAGAATAAATTGGTCAGAGGTCGATTGATATCTATATATATTGTGTAATTTGATTTTTATCGCTTTAGACCATTCGAAGGACATAACAATAATAATATAGGGAAAATGCATTTCAAAAGCGGACGTTGATAAGGATATTGAACGCATTATTACATTCAATCAAAATGCAAAGTATTATGTGTACCACCCTGCAAGCCCTGCGTATATTAAAAATAAGACATTTTAAAACCAACATCAGGATCGTCGTGATGGACCTAAGCAATATAATAATGTACATGGCGAAAATGTGTGAAAAGAAAAAAACAATAACCATTATTATTTGCTCGGACGTTTTGTTCTGTAACGAGTATAGTGACTAATTGATAAACTATATTAGACATTACACTAATACATTTCTATCGGTATTTAGATTATTACTTTTCAGACGACCTCCCCGAATTAATTCAGTAGGTACTCGAAGTTTATCCCTGGAAAATCGCCGAGCGTTTACATAATATTATATTGAATAAATAATATTTAGTAGGCCAACACGCGGTTTAAGGACACGCCAGCCTATGGCTGCAAGTACCAAATATTCTTAATCCGTTTAGAGACCGACCAATCGAACGGCTGCGAGTTAATTATGTCGGACTCGTCCGGCATTTTAGACAGTTTTTATGAAATTTTGCTACATCGAGAAACGCGCGACATCATAGTAATTAGTAATAATATATTGTTGTATACATTAATGGCGGAGAACGTTGATCGACCGGTACTGCTCTTGCCGCCGCCGCCGCCTCCGTCGAGTTATATAATTTATCATAATTGATGAATATTATTATGACTATGAACAACAGAAGCGAGGGAAAAAAACCGGAGTTCGTTCGTTTCACCCTTTTAAAATATTAAAATATTATGATAATATTATAACGTTCTTAGGGCACAAAAATCAAGAAAACCGTCGAAACGTAATTATAATATTTAAAGCGATTGATTTAAAGAATACGTAATTTATGCTGAACTGTTATATCTTCGTTTTAATATAACTCGATCGAAAATCTCGTATACATTTTTTTTTTATGTTGTTAAAATATACGTTTTAGTATTTTTTTTTTGTTCATTCGGGTAGCTACTTATATAGTTATATATTATTGTGTACGTCGTTAAAAATATAAAGCGACACTGTTTCACGAGCATTGACTAATTACATGGTAACATTTTCTATTCGTATACCTATTGTAACTTGCATCATGTTCTAAAGACTACAACAACAGTTGTACCTCTGTACTCTGTAGTATACTATGCTAAGTACGACAACGCTTAATGTTTTATTTTATATATATTTTATCATTATTAATCTAAAATAATGTAACTATATAATAATACAAATTATTGGTTTAACGCAAACGTATTCTTTTTATATTGCAACTTCAAAGTTTGTGTTACTTCACTTTTTCTCGAAGTTAAGAAAATTAAAATACTTTTATACTTCTTAAACTATCTATGTACCAATAATACATATTTTTAGCTGTAAATACAAACATGAAACATATTATCTTATTTTATTAGTTTATTCCAAACATTGGTTAAGTTATTTTTAGAATGTTCCAAATAGTCGTTTAATATATTTTTATCGTTAAATATAATACTATAACATTACATTTAGTTTTATTATCTCACATAGTATTATCTATAATCTATATTTAGTCGTCTAATGATACAGAAAAGGCAGAATTCTGTTAAATGTTTTATGGTCTCGAGTTGCAGTACGTGATTTGCTGAGCAATAAAAGCGCTCACTGACTTTTGAATTCCCACAAAATATATCGATCGCGCACTGTCCGTTATTTGACACTCAAAATTCCCGAACGAACGAATATTAAAGTATAGTAATGTGTAATAATACTACCAATCATTATAATATCATAATATGGTTTGTAGAAAATAATTTTATATTTTTTTTCTCGGTCTACGTGATACACGAAATATATTGTTTTTTTTTAAATTAATTAAACGGTTTCGCTATTTGCTCTAAATAATGATCATTATAATATTCTTGTCAAAAAGGGAAAATTAAAAATAACACAACTGCGCAATCTACATTATTATAATAATATATTGTTTTAAATGTATACATTTGTTGGCTAAAAGTAAAATATAATATTATTATACTAATCTCGATAGTCATTCTTCATAGTCGTGTGATTATAATATTGTATGTTGTGCGTGTTATAATAATATATTATATAACACGTTCCTATTCCGTATTTAAATTATAATACATCAATGTCAGATATAAAGTTTTTTATCTATTATTTTCAGCGTTTTGTATTTCGATATAGTCTTCGCCGTTAAAAAGAGATGGGAAAAAAAAAACTCTAAACAAGTGTTGGTTGGATGACGGTTAAGAGGGAGGAGGGTAGGTGATAAAGTAAGGGTTGATGATATATCTTGGTTCGGGTAAACGAGACTACGATGTATATGTGTGTGGAGTTTATTTTATATAAAACAGATCACTATCGACCGTGAAATGCGTGCATGATATAAATGTCGGGTAAAGAAATGTTGTGGTTAATCATTTCTGTTTAACTGCGGCCTTTTACGAACTGCTTCTCGTGTGTCTTGTGTAAAAGTGGAAAATCGTGTTATGCAAATTAATAAGAACAAATGAAATAAAAATTATTGTAAAGGTTTGTCTATCAGTACACCAAAATATTAGTAAAGTAGAAACTAATATGATAATAGTATACAGGGTGACGCCCTTCCTTGCATCTACCATAATTAATTTATTGGATTTTTATTTGAAAAATTAAATTTTATCTGCATAAGACCCTCATTAAGTAGTACAAAAAATGTCAACATTTTGAAAATACAATCTTTAGGTATATCCTAGAAAACTCCTTGAATTTAATTTTGAATAACTGCATCATTGAAGAAAAACGGGGTGGGCATGATTGGTGAATGGCTCACAAATGTCTGATTCGTTGTTTTACCACGATAATTATTATACGGAAAATTAAGACAGCTGATCTGTGAAAACCGTTAACTTTAAAAAAATACTTTTGTCTCCAAGTACCTGTAGACGGTACAGACGAAATGTGAAAAACTCATTATTTTGTGTGCTTAGACGACATTATGACACCCGCACCTTTGGTTTGTTTTTATGATTATTATTATAAATCTCTACCTATATCTAAACACATTTGTGAGCTTGAGACATCACCAGGGCCAGAACGATGTGCTCTGGGGGCGAAGTGTTGTGATAGTGAGGGGAGAGACCTTACAGTTAGTCGACGCTGCTGTCAGATATCACTGCAGGAGACGGTGAGATTTGATAAAAATATACATCCTGATATTATATTGTCATGCATGTTAATATAACACGTGCTATATGATAATAAAAATAACAAAAACAACAATAATGATAGTGTCAAGTTTTCAACGAACAAAAATAATATGTTTTTAAAAAGTTAATAATCATCTATATAATATAATATACGAGCATGAAAGTCGGTTTCCGGAAAAAAGTGTATACCTTTCTCTTTTCCGGCCGCTCACTTTTCCAGCCGATATCGCCATCGAATTCACAAAGACTTCTCGATAGTCTCGACACGGTCACTGAATATTTTTAATAGTTTCAGATTTATTGTAACAAATATAAACAACTTACAGTAGTATAATTATATTATAATAATAATACGGTAGGAGGTATACCTATAGTATAATCGTATTCGTTTGCGGCAGCTTATTGCGTCTCCTCGACGACGAGCTTTGTGTCCTGTATACAATAATAAGTGAGAGACGATGAAACACGAAAAATACAAGTCTCTATAGAAATCGCCTGGCCGATTTTTAAGACAACTTTTTTGGGCTGTTTCGTACTCGTGTAACCATAATAATTTATACGATATTTATATTTTCTTATCTTATACCACTATATTTTGTATATAATATTTTATTTTACAGCAGTGCGCCGCTGTGCGTGTACCGAACCGGAAGACTGTGAAAGTATATTATTATGCGCATTATTATTATTATTACGATTTAGATTTTATTATTACTATTATTATTATCATTATGATATCACGAAAAGGGAGCGGTGCCGCAGGGCGGGGAAATCAGGCTGCAGTAATCAAACGAAACGACGTTCATTACTGATTTTACCTCCACCAATACTTTCCTAATCGATATTTATTTGATTTCGATATTACGTGCGCATGACGTACGCGCTCAGCAGCACGATAATGAGAGCGTAATGCGTGAACGTTCATCTCGCTCGCAGTTTCCGAAAGAGGAGATTCCATAATGAACAAAATTACTGAAAATTAATAGGTTTTTTTTTCAATTAGTTTTTTTTTTTTTAATAATTCTGAGCGGAGCAATGAATATTATACTAGTCGAGCGATAATGTTTTTTTTTTTTTTATTATTATTTATTATTATTATTTTTTTATGTGTCATCACCATTCGGATAATATAGTGTGTATAGGTAATCCAATTAAATATTCAACTTTGAGGGTGGTTTCGAGTAGAAAATTGAACAGCCAGTTGGTACTTATGGGGAGGAGGGTCAAAAGTAAAAAGTACTTTTCAAAATAATTGGAAAAAAATCACAACGAAATGGAAATATTTACGCTACCTACCCGGTTTTTGACAAAAACGATTGAGTTGTTATTTTGATGTAATTCGAAAACGAATAACAGTAAATAGACGTTACATTTTCTCTGAATATTAATAATATTGGCGTTTTCTAGACATGATATGATTTTAAAAATATTTTAGCCGTTTTAAAACTAATACTTAATATAAACCTATTTGTAATTTTTATTTCGTGATAATATTTATTGTAGGTAGGGAAACTTGACAATTTAAAATAATATTCAACGTTAGTAAAGTTGTTCTTATTTAGTTTATTTAGTTGTTCTTTATTAGCGATACATTGTAATATATCATTTTTTAATTAAAAATTCATAAAAAATTTAAAATAACTCAATACATGTTTAGACAAACATCCACGGAGGTGTGTTAAAAATGGCAATTACTTTATACTAGATACCTCATAAGTAATTCTTACAGAAATTCAAATACATTCGATGCTACATAGACACTATACATTAACATTTTTATATAAGCAGTGTTTGAAGTTAAAATTCGGAAATTATATATCATCTATTCATAGAGACTACACACTTTTCACAGTAACACATAATAGTATTATTATTTTACTATACACAGGATAAAAATTAATCATTTTCAAAATGTTCAAATTAATTTTAAGATATTTTTATACGGTTATACCACTAAACGATTCACACCATCGTTAGGCCAGTATTGACCTAAAAGTTAATAACGAGAGTATCTGTATAATATAAATAATATATTTTTTATTAAAAAAATAAAACAAAATGATTTGAATGATTATATTTGAATATTATTTATTATAAAATGTAATGTTTTTTTTTGCCAAAAATTCGTTTAACATACCGTATGACTATTATTGAAAAATACATTAATATTACTGATATAAATAAATTATTAAATGTGCTTTAAAATAGTCTGAAACTCCGTCTCCGCTCAGATTAATTTTTAGTATACAGTGATTTATCATTCAAATCAAATTTAAAATTAATTACAGTGACCTTTTTTCTCTACCTCTTTTTCAACCACCACATGAGGGGAGGGTGCAGCGTTGACATTACTTTCCCTAAACCATTATAATGACCTACTCAATGACGATATACACTTGCAATTTACTATACAGCAGAGCGTTATTGATATCCCAGTTGTTTTTATTTAGTATTTTACGTTTGTATTTTGAATTTCTTAAAGGGGTTGCTTAAAAAAAAATATATCATTGCAAAGAAAATATTGTAACGCAATTATTTCGATTTAATGTTAAACTAATAGTGAAACGATATAAATGCTTTAATGTTAAATTGGGTGTATTATGAGGTCGACGTGTATTGGCCATAATTAGATATTGTTTTGTTAGCTATTGTTATTTAATTTTTTTGTGACAATCAATATTATCACCATCACGCGCGTAGATACTAATATCATTTATTACTATAATATAGGTAGTCTACGATATTATTGTGGTTGTTATCTATAATAATATGAAGTTTAAGAAATTTAATTTCTATTTCGATGTAAATGTATTTGAATCCGGTCGATCCTAATGGGATAGTGTCGGATTCTATAATATGCGTATAACATGGATGTATCCAAACAGTAGTCGTAAAATAGTATTTATCGGGAATTCATCGTGATCTTCGAGAGGGATTAGGAATTCGCGTTTAATAAAACTTCACTTCTAGTATACAATACACTAACGACATCACGTATTGTACAACTCACGTGGTTTAAATTCTCCAGAGAATACGAAACCAAGCAATGCTATTTCCAATGGTTTTTAAAGCATTCGTGCAATTCATACCAATATGAAACATACAGCTGGGTTACAATATTAACAACACGTATATTATTGACTAAAAAAGTAGTGCCATTCACTGTATTAATAATTTAAACATCACCAAAATTGTTCTTTTTTAATATTCTATATTGACACATGGGTTGTAGTATAATATTATAATACTGCGTGGCTTAATTTTGGTGAAATAGACAATATTTTTGAAAATGTAAGGATCATATTTTTGTGTTCATTTAATCTTATGCACAAATACTGATATTTATAGAAAAACTTCGGAAAATATAAAAATATTTAAAAATGTCCTAAATTTTACCCTGCACATATCACGAGAAATAAACCCCCATCTTGAATAGTGTAAATCATATTTTAATGTAAAGTAGTATTTAAAAAATACACTTAGAAGACACCCCATTTAAACGCAATGTTTAGACATTCATATATTTATATTGTCGAGGTACCTATTCTTTTGTATTGCAAAGTAAATCACTAGAAATAATATAAAAATAAATATATATGTTATAACAGGTCCAGTGGTTTCTGCGTTTAACTAGACACTTCAATAATTATAGTGCACCCTCGCGGATGTAACTGTCTTAAAAAAAAAATGATAAATGTACATTCTCGAAACGTTTTTATACCATACTCACATTTAAGGTAAAAATTAATTTATTATTTTTCTTTTAAATTTTCCTTTTGTGTAAAATAACTCGTTGACTTCTAAAATGTTCCATTATTTGATAGTGTAGGTACCTATACATAATTTAAAATTCTACTACATAAATACAGATAATACAATTAAGTAGAGTGTAAACTATAAAGGTTAATTCTTCGTTATTAATATACTCTACATGAACATCATTTTATGACTTTTCTGAGTACTTAAATATAATTAAACGGGCCGGTTGATGCGGATTTTAAACATAATTGTAGCCTAACCCTAAAATAAGTTCTAAGGTTTAGAAAAGGAGAAAACCCTCGAAATTCATGCTAGAAAAAAAACTTATAAGCACGCTTGATTTATATATTAATGGAAAAAGTACTCTTCATTTGAAACAATGAAATCTTCGTTTCCATTGTAAAATAATTACAAAAGTTATTTGACAAAAAAAACATTACCAATAAAATACATCATCTATAAAGTAAACCTTTCAGAAATATAAAATAAACATTAACATTTTGGAGTTACAACTTTCCCTATAAACTTTTATTGGTAAATAAAATTTTAGATTTTACCGATGTTTTACAAAAGTTTACTAATTATATTATGAATAGAAGGATTTATTCTCATAATAGAAGTTAAATTGAATATAACATTCATGTTATTTCGTTTGTTGAAGTTTTATTGATAAAATGTTTGACTGATTCCATACGAGTTTTCTAATGATACTTCAATATTGTTAAACAATAAAATGAAATCCATTTATTTTTAAATATTTTCTATGTATTTTACCTAGAATTACTTTATTTTTTATAAATATAAAACTTTTTATTAAAAGTATAAATTAATTGATGGAAACTATAATAGTTCTAATCGATTGTAAAATTCATCAAAACTGAGTAAGTGATTCAATAGATAGGAATTTATTCTAGTGGTAAATAATATTAAACCCACATTTTTTTTTTTATTTCATTTTTTTTAGTATTACTTAGGATTCTTATTATTATATATAAAATTATATTAATGTTTTGATTGGGAGTATTTTTGTATTCTTTTTGTTCATTTGGCATCAGTGATGGTATGACAAAAATGTTCACTATTATATTTTACGGTGTATCCATGTTAAGCCAATAGAAAGAGCAGTAATGCAACAATGTGTGATTTATTTTGAAAATACGAATTTAATGGCAATAAAAAGTTTCAATATTTCATTTGACATATTTTTGTAATGGAAATAGAACAATGTTATACCAGTGGACTTTTGGAACTTTTTATTAGTTTGGAAAGTGAAAGAGCATTAAATTTTAAATTACATGAGCTTAAGCAGGTAACATCATAGGTTAATTACTTGCAAAAATTCGTTTTGCAGAGTTCTCTAATATCAGCTATGCATTTATGTATGGGCATTTCTAATTAAAAAGATAAAATTCCAGTTGTATAACATTTATATTTTATAATTATACATGTATTATTTATGAACGGGCTTAATTGATGATAATTCGTGTGTTTTAACCTTTTTAAAGCACATTTATTGTTAAATACTGTAAACAAGGTTCGATTTAAAAAAAACAATAAACATAATCGTTGTAGAATAAATGGATCACTATAGTTCCACATATTGTAATACAATAGATATTTTTAACACTGAAATAATAATTAAAATAAATAATTATCGTGTTGAGTGTTGATAAATAATACAATATTATATTATTAATGTTATGATATTACTTAAATTGTTCACAGAAAAATCAAAGGATTTAAGGTTAGTTTTTTTATACCTACTAAGTCAGAATTATATTCAAACTATCAATAAGATAAATACAATATTAAATACCTATAAGGTAGAAACTAGAAACTCAAAATAAATCATCTTTTTGTAGAATGTTCTAGAGAATGAAAATAATATTATTCAGTTGTCAAGCAAATCCAAATACTTGATACACTCTAGCTAACTAGCCCATAATTTATATATTATATAATATTAATTAATATTATTATTATGTCTTACTAATATTATTGTAAATATGTAAATATAGGTACCGACTCCAAATTAACTACTCTGATTTCAAATCTTATTTCTTAAACTCAAAATCTTAGTAATATAATAAATATATTTTAAGACAATTTATATAATGTACGTATATATAATATGTATATTTTTTTTTATTGCATAACCCGCGGCAACATATGCTATTGGGTGTGGGGAGAGAACTGTGGGGTTTTCGGTTGGGTAGGTTGGTACACGCGTGTGTTGTGTTTTGGCAGAATTTCTAATGGAGCACCCATAGGTTTCTGCCAGGCACCGGGTAGGGGGATGGCGGTACTTGTTCTCAGGACACCGTGACTTACCCGAAGAAAAATGCCGCCCGCGGCCGAGGTATCAAACCAGCGTCGTCTACGACACAGCCAACGCCTTAGTCCGCTCGGCCACTCCGTCCCCAAATATGTATAATATATTAGAAGTAGTGCTGATCGGCTGTTTGTTAGAGCCATAATCGTCCAATATCAATAAAAAATTGATGGGTACAACTTACTATAAATAATATAATATTATCAACGGGTTATTAAATATTTAAAGAATAATTCTAGTGGAGACTTGCGTTTAATTGTGTTAACTATAAAACGATAGGTCATATAAATTGAAAAACGTTTAATATTTAATCGCTACAGGAATCTTTATTAAAATCCCATGACCGTAATTTGTATTTCATAAATGTATTATTATTAAGTCAAATTTTAAAAACTATTGAGAAATTATGATGAGTTGCAATTTCCATTATTAATTTATTGAACGTTAATAAAATGCTACCGTCGTAGTTTAAGCCTATTCAATCCTCCGGGGAGATTATTATGTCTTATAGTTTCGATTTTTCAAATGTGTATGATATTAAATTACGTGACAGCATTATTATATCTCAAAAGCTATAAAAAAATTGAAGATATTTTTATAACTTGACACTGAAAAATTGAATTTTTTATTACACAAAAAATATTTTGGAAAGTAAATATAGTTTATAGTTAAATTTTAATTATTATATTATTATATATAGTTGATAAATATATCTAACCTATTAGTTTAGTTATCACTGAATTGATTATAGTATTGTTAATTGTTTAATTATAATTAGGTTACGTCGTATAGGTAACTTTATATTGAAATAAGATCAAAAATGTATTTCAATGTATTTCTTTTGTTCAAACTGCTATTCAACTTTGCTGATTATTAAAAAAAAACAATATTGGACTTCGCTATGAAACGCTTTACTCTTAGAGTTTTCTTGTAAACACTTCCTGTTCACCGAATGCAGAAGACTTTTTAAAAAATATTTACCCAAGAATAGAGAACAAGACTATGCCGCAGAGTAGCAGACACGTACGTATCTGTAGCGTCTATTGTTTGTTATTTCTAAGCTTAATGGATAGAATCACTGCGACGGTGTCAACTGACAATGATTTGTAACCGATTATGAGATAGTATACTGCAACATTTTCTAGAGTACTTATATTATATACGACTGGCTTCGTGATATTTATGTTGTTCTCTGCAATGTAAATATTTAAATAACAAGCGTAAACAACACGCGTATTTACTGAAATGTGATTGTTTAAAGATGACACGCAAATATGTTTGATGAAATAAACAAAATAATATAAAATATAACGTGATGCCAAGTTTTTAAATAAAAAAATAACTTGTGCTGCAGACATCAGATAACTTAGTGGAACGCAATATTTCACGTTTTCAAAATGTTATTATTTGGTTCTAATATCGTGCAGGCATTTTATAATATTCTTTGAATCTTAATAATTATTATGTCTTAAGCGTGGACACAACTTGGAAATTAAATATTATGATTAAATACAAATTATTTATACGAAGTCAAGGGTTTTGGTTCTGGTGTGTTGACTTGGATTTTGTCAAGCGCCCCAGAAACTCGGTAACTCCGTGTTCTAGTAAAAAAAAAAATCGTTCATAATACCTACATTATTTGGTTTTTGTTAACAGAGTGACAAGAAATCGGGTTACTTTCGTATTTACTGTTTATTTTTTTATTACAATTCAATTTTTAAATGGTAACTAATTCGAATACTATTATCATACGACTTAATCTATAACTGAACAACAATGTAATTGTCTTGTGAAGACCCAACTATATTGCAGAGTAATTAATATGGTCGCTTGGCTGTGGTTCTATTTGAAATTCACAAATTTACGGTAATTTGTTTTTAAGCAGTAACAACGCATGTTTAGTTGAGTATACGGCGCGCTATCGTCATGGTAAAGAAAATGCTCCAATATTAGTAATTTGGTTAACAAATAACTACAGGCCGGTAATAATAATATTATAACTTACACAAGCACGCTGGTGTACCGAAATTGCCTATACTACACGCCGGCCAATTGATATACATTTCACTCTAGTTATTTATATTTAAAAATTATATGGACAAGAATAACAATTATAAATTTATAACCATTGCTGTAGTTGTCAAAATGGCAACTCAAAATAAACATATTGCCTGTTAAGTTATAAATAACATTATAAATTCAAGTGATTTGACCATCAATAATTTAGGTGAATTAGTATTATTTAATGAATTATCATTTAAATAAAATAAATATTTTGAAATTTACTATCTATAATTAAATAATGGCCTTAGTTCCATAAAGATATTCTATAAACGTTTTAAAACATTTTTTACTATTGAAGTAAATAGCAAGTAGTAGGTTAAATTCTAGATGCATTAAGACAAAACAACACTTTCTTTAATTGTTAAGAACAAAAAAACTTTAGAATTAATGATTCAATCACGAATAGAACACTTTAGTAGTTGTAGCTTTTGTAGTTTAAGTTTTTTATTTGAATACAGATCGTCGGTCATCCAATTTTATATTTTTAAGAAAAACAAAGCTTTTAATATAATAGTTTGTTTTATATCACCAAAAACAATTATTTATGTATTTGAATTGAGAAATAATAATATTAAGTATTTTTTTTTTTTTAATACAAAATATATAATATTATTATGTTATGATACCAATTATACAATTTTATACTATAAGAACTGCAGTTATATTTTATTTTTATATTCATTATTTTAACTAAAATACTTAACGAAAATTATTTAGCCACATAATGACCCACCATTTAATCATAATTATTATTATTATGCATAGTAACAATTAATGTGGACTATTATAATACCTGTACTTTATATATATTTATTGTATACGGTACTTGTAATATCTAACTTAAAATATTTTAGTTTTTTTTCGAATATAACTACCTATTCGGTATAATTATACTATTTAAGTATATTTTTTTCATATTTATGGGTTACTATAAGAACTAGAGACTTCCGGGATTGTTGATATATTATTTTCAATTACCAATAAAAACATGGCTAAGTTATATTTAAAATAGTTTTCACTGTACTATTATAATATCCAATAGTAAAAAATTGTTTTTCGTGTTTTACTCACATTCATTTCTATTATTGCTAAAGTATATTTAAGACAATAATATTTTATAAGGTTAAACAATTTTACTTACAACTCAATCGTTTTTAATCTAATTCGTAAATATTTCTTTTTTCATTCTATGATGAATAATGTATCAATAATCTTAGTAAAATGGGTTGTAAATTATTATTGACATCATTAAAATTATATTTTATTTATAACTTAGTCGAGGATTGCACTATTTCAGCCTCGTCAAGATATAGTTATTACAGTATCACCTATAATTATTTGTATGAGGATTACTATGCATTTGGTATAAATTTGATTATTTTTAAAATGTAATGTTTCAAAATCCGATAAAAAAAAACTTTTTTTTTTATGTCAGTAATGAGAATAATATTCCTATCACAACATTCCGATATGGCTTCATAGGCCTTATTTTTAATATTAAAATGTTTGGCTTCAAACATTAGTCAGTAGGTATTTATAGTTGGAATACAAAGTTCAATTAAATGAAAATTATGGAACTTTTAAAACTAAAGTTTAGGTCGCAACACTTGGTTAAAACATAAGCAAATTATTTGAAATTAAGTGGTTCGTTGAATTTTAAATAATTTCCTTTGATTTATACCATATTATTCTTCTTGCATGCACAAAATTACTTACATAATAGATCGTTATTGAAATTGTTTTGAAATATTTTTGATATTCACCTGAAATCAATAATATAAAAACATTAGCTCATAAAAATATAATATTTAGTAGATATACTGTATTGAGTGTTTAAAGAGATACAATAAAATAAAAACCATCATGTCAGCCAATGTCAAACATTCGTCTACTTATACTCACTGTTCGGAGCGCGTGGAAAAATATGCACTATTATATAGTTGAATAACCATCCTAAACGACTAAACGGAAAATGTTTTATCAATAATAATATGGTGTTATTTCGTCAAAAACGTTCAGCCTCGAGTAATAATAATAATAATATCATAATATTTTTCAGCCATTTTTCTCCACCTAAAGGACATTCAATAAATGCCGTTTTAATATTTACGATTCATAAAATTAGAATAATATAATAATATTAGGTACCGGCGATTCATGTATATTTTTGTTATTCCATACTAAATAATACACCAAAAGTGTTACTGAAGAAAAGCACTTCGATAGAAAATCGATGACCCCCCCCCCCCCTTTCTACCAGCCGTTCTACAATTTTCCACATCTAAAATTACAAACGCATCATATTTTGACCGCAACGGTTTTCCTATAAATAACATAATTTATACGTTACTCGCTTATAATATTATTCGTTACGGTCCAGTCATTTTACTTCAACGCACTAAGACAATGAATTGTATAAATAATTGTTATTGTTGTACAAGCTGGAGTGTATTATTTGTGTTGATTTCATAACAATAATGATTTATGATAAAATATAATATTGGGAATTAATTATAAACATTATCGTTAAACTACCGAGTTGTATGCTGCTAATCTTAACCTCTAACGTAACATTATCTAATTAATATTAGATATTGAGTGTAATACTTAAAACTTAAAAGTAATTACTTTTATATTTTTCTTTTTCTTTAGACAAATACTTTCTGGGGAGATATAATTGACAGATTGTACAGATGATTGTAATCGAACAAACATTGTAATTAATAGTGGTCGTTTTCCAAAATGCTTAGGTACGACGTACGTCATACTGACTTTGCAATAATAAACTAATAACAATAATATAAAACATGGTACCACGATATTCTTAATGGCAGAATGCAATAATGCAATATTTTTAACAACAAATAGTTCTTCACAACGCGGTGGTACTAAAAGAAATAATAATGTATTTCAATAAAGTAAAATAAATAAATTATAAAATATCCTTAGGATTGACACCGTTTCCGCTCAGAGTAGGTTTTCGTTCACATTGATTAATTCTTGAATTTTTACAAATTTAACATAATATTCATAGTAAAATTATCGATACCTAATATTAATGACGAGGTACACCGTACTCGTGTTGAAAACAAAATTTATACTACAGAACAACTTCCCTTTTTGTTTTATTGTCAATAGCCCACGTCTATCTTTTGAATTTCTAATCAAAATTAATTTTTGTTTTTATTACCAACATTTCCAGTTTTCAGTTCATAATGTATTAATGAAGCTTGATATTGAAACCTTTGTTGTAAATTATAGATATGCAAGTATCAACGTAAACAGTATGGCATTTATTGTGAGCAGAACAACGGCATTGTATTGAAACCTATTTCATGTTTTATTTTCTTCGTCAATAATAATTAGCTATAGTGGCGTAGGCACAGACGTGTCTGACATAATGCCATAAACTACCTACGCATATAGCAATAATAATTGTGGGGTAAAGTAATTTAATATCAACCACGATGCTGGTATTTAATATTTTTTAAAAATATGTTTTAATACATTACTATTAGCTTTCGTTCGTCATTCCCAGACCATTGAATTATGGTAACAACGAGTTATTTTTATGTTATTTTTTTCTAGGTTTTAATTAGTTGCGTTCGTGGTAGTGCAGTTATTGAAATAATATGTCTTTGCGACGTCTCGTTGAGCTGATTGGTCACGACAACGTCTACTCACTGACAACTCACCTTCAACAATTATTAACGACTTACAAAAGTGTTTCGTAGTAAAGAGCATCCGTGCAATACTAAAGTCTTGAGTGGTCGGGCTACAACTGTTTAATATTCGGTGTGAAATTTCATTAAAAACAGACCGTTAATTTTATCCGAATCTGCTGGACTGCAGTTAGACCCTTCCGTCGCGGCGGTCGGCGGATCTATTCTATTTCGTAGCATTGAATCGGGTGACGGCCTGGGGCGCATGGGCGTTGCTGTGGCACCGACGACAGTTTTAATACCAATTAAGGTGTCCTAGTAAAATGCGATTTTAATTTGTATTCCTCCCAGGGTTCAATATAAGACACAGGGCAGCTATCAGCCGTGTATCGGACATAACAATATAAACCTTTTCGGTTCCACGCGCGGCGTAAACCTTTCGATTGCGATATTAAATACAATTATTCTATTAAAAACATAAAGGGAATTAAAAAAAATAATAATAAATCAATTCGCAGAACAGTAAGTTGAAAAATTACGAAGATAAAGTATTAATTATTTTTGACGACCATCAATCAAGACGCGGAACGTCGTGTGTTTAATATATCTACAATAATAATTACAGAGAAATAAAACAACAGTGGGCATACCTATTCCAAAATACATGTATTAACTACCTACTGATTTGTGTGCGCATTTGCAATATTGGCCGCTAGCCCCAATAATAATAATATATTATTACATTACCATGTTTATTATAGTGCTTCCACATTTGCATATTAATAGAAGTATAATGTATTTATATCATACTAACAGCTAGTGGACATTGAACCTCTTAATATAATTTATGAATTTATTAGCATATCGATAATATAATATTATTACTTTTCAATCAATATCGATAATAAATTACTATCACATAGGTACGTTACCACCATGCGAGCACCGAGAAATATCGTATCGCATTATAGGCTCTACAGTCTACAGCTTATATTATTATAATTATTATTTTGTAAAGATTAATATTTAATAAATTGAGGAAAATTCAATTATTTTCAATCCAATATTATAATTTTGCAGTATTATTACAATAAAATATTATTTGTCTCAAACATAATATTTTAAAAACGCTTATTGAGTGAACCACTAATATATTATGTACATAATAAATGCCATGCTATTATTTTATAATTCAAAACAGGTGTAGTAAAATTAATATAATATTCAGTTTGGAAGAAAATGTTAGTTTATACGTTTTAGTACCCAATTTACTTAGCAAATATGATGACATTTTTACGTTGAACAATGATGAACATAAATATATAATTTACAGTCGTAGGTACTTCTTCCGTGTATAGTAGGTACTATAGTAATATTTTATAAACAGACTTTAGTATTAACGAGTACCTATACTACATAGTACAAACTACACAAAATGTTATAATATCTGATTGACATATAAATTAAAATTGATTAAGACTTTAATGGTTCATAGCAATACGCAAATAATATAATGTACATTATGATAACTATAAATTTCAATAATCTTCATAAAAGCTGTCAGTTAGAAATTGTTTTACGTTAAATTCATATGTGTAAGTATGTCATATCATATTATTATCGTATTATTTACTGTATATAACCTATAGTTACTGTATGACATAATAACATAATAATAACAATAATATATGCTGTGGGTACGGTTCACATTACGGTATTACCGTAACGATTTGCATATATTAATATTTTACATTTACAACAATCGACCAAACTACAGCGACCTTATTTCCCTCAACGGTATTATAAAATACAATATTTAAATCTTCTGAGCAATTTTTTTTTCATATTTTGTCCACAGCGTCTTAATCGTATTTTCTAAAGTGAGTATTTCGAATGACGACCAAAAGGATATTTTTCCCTGACGGATTTGTTTATTATTATTAGGTATAACTGCGGTGAACTGGTTCCGCGCATGCGTCATATTTATTTAAGCATACTATTACAGTATTTATATTTTATAATAAAAGAGCGTTTTTTTAATATTTACAATCTATACATGGGTACAATAAGTAAATTTAATAATGTATAACGTATAAATTACAGTGACTGCAGTGAAGAATGATCCACTGTCAAGTCATATTTTACATTGGTTATATACCTGATAAAATAATCAAGGAATCTGATAAAGTTTATAGAGACCAGTGTTAACGTTCGAGTCGTCTTGTCGGATTATCCGGAAATGTCTTCGAGGTTAGATGTGAGGTGAGGCAGTTTGTGTTTGATTGTTGTTTGCCGTTAAACCTCTTATAGGAAATTATAGCTGTTTCGTGGATCGTTTTTATTTGTTGGTTGTCATGAATAAGTTCGGTCGTTACAAACCAAAGGGCTTTTAAAATGATGCTCAGGTGAATGGATTAAAAATCTTGTATTGTGTGTGTATTGGCTTTTTATCAGGGCCCCAAGGTATGTCCAAATAGGACGAAGGAGACTTTAGTATACCTAAGTCAACTTTGTTTGGGATGTTAATATTACACATGAATAAAAGCCTAAGGAAATTAAGTCTACAACTATTAAGGACACTACAGAGGTAGAGGTAAAATTCTTTTGTCTTGGCAGTGCCGCCAAGGTGGTGGTAAAATTGTGTCCTGACTCATTTTTCCGTAACCGCTACTGCCACCGCCAACCACCACCGCTGTAGTGTGTGGGGAGCTTTAAGCTTCTTTCGTTTATCCTTGAGAAGAAGACCCTGGAAGAGTTGTCTATCTATTATAAGACCAAGATATTTGATTAGGGAGTAGTGAGGAATCATGGACCTGGTCATATAGTGATCGGTAGGCGATGGTATTACAGTATTTATATTTTATTATTATAATTTACATTATGTATCTATTATACTCGTTGGATTATATTATAATATATCAATTATACGACTGCAGGGAACCTACTAATTACAAATCCATATTAAACATATCCCGGATGCGTGGAATCTTACATATTTTGTTTTATATTGACATAGAGTCCCACAATATATAGCCAATAGTCAACTATGTATTTTGATAACTTAACAACATTTATAATAATGATCCTTCGGCTATAGATATACGTGTGCAAAAATTGTCTCGTTTCATTGCTCTCCCCGTTTATTATTACAAAGCGTGTATAAAAAACAATAATAATAACGTATCGTTTATCAGTGGCATGAAAAAATTAGGGCATTGAGAATTGATCATAATTCATTTTATTTTATTAAAAATACTCGGCGATTAAGTGATTTTGGCGGTGGTGGTCTCGGCGGAAGCAGTGTTACAGGAAGAGCTGAAGATATACTGTATTTAGACCTTGAACCGAGCAGGTGATGTATTTACCGTATTTTAAACGACAAGCCTGAGTGGTGGTAGCGTCGTCGTCGTATTTTATACGCCAAACGAGGACCTCGGCCATTCGGCTGCAAAACACCTGAGACTTTGGGATTTCCGCGAGCTCAGACGTTCTACTTTCTACCCCGCCCACCTGCAGAGCCGGTCACGGCCGTCAATAACGCCACCCTCACGAGGCACCAGAGACGGTCGTTGGCCGGGACGAGGGGCAAAGGGTGGTCGCCCCGCACAAAAGCAATTGCCCGGACGGATCCTTTCACGGCGGAGGACGCGCAGAGGTACTTATCCAATAAAACGTGTGACAAAAAACTAGTCGCCATATATCATTTCTTCGGGACTCGGGTGTAGTAGCGTGGCATGTATTATACGAGCGGCGTTATAATATACGTGTGTGTGCGCGCCAGACCCGTAATTTATTATGAAACACCGCACGCCGGTGGAAAGATGGCTGTTCGGACGACGAAAAACACCACGCTCGGATTCCGATTTACAATCCCGGACAACCGCTCATGAAATACAAGGACGTTGACGCCGCGTGCGTTGTGCGTGACCGGGTAACGGGTTGTTGTACCCTAAATTTATGAAAATTTCACACACCCTGGATTCGGACACCCTTCGACGTGTACCGCAACCCTCCGAGGCAGGCGCTAGTGCATGTCCGTCCGTCGGCTCCGTCGTCGTTCGGCGGAAGCTGTTCCATCGCTATCGTTATAATATATCCCGACGGTTGTTATTTTTACAGCAGATGACTATATCATAATATTTTGCCTTCTGCTATCACGAATGTAGAAATACATGTTAAAAACCCTAAATGCCATAATAATATACACGTATCATACCGGGGTTGTCCGAGATACCCAAGATACCCAAGATGCACATTATTTCAACGAATTTCAACTTTTTTGGAGATATATTATTTTAATTCAGATACTTTTAAGTCTTAAATAGATAATTATTTCTAAAAAAAAAAAATTATGTTCTTACTATTTCTTATGATTATCGTTTATTATTTTATTAAATTATTCTATTTTTAATGACAACATGTATTTTTTATTTTTTATTTCAATGTAGAATATTTTTTGGGGCTTTTTGACGTATAGAAATCGTCTTTTGTACTGGTATTTCTTATGAGTGATAAATAACAGATGATTGGAGCGGAGTGTTACTCGGATATCCCTCAAAACGATGGTTCATTACTCCACTAATCTAAACTTCAAATACTTATGACTAATGAACTGTATTGTCCAAAATGTAATTTTTACGTATGGAAATACTCCAAATAATAACTATAATGAATATCAAAAAATATTATAATACTGCAGATATATTTTTAAAAACCTTTTTGTGTTCTGAAAATAATGAGTGTCTTAAGTTAAATGTGGTTCACCCCGTGTGTCGAGTCCTCATTTGTGTGTGCATGCGTGTGAGTGTGAAAAATGTGACTACGGTAAGAGTAATATACATTTCTCTACTTTCCTGGCGAGACGACAAAAAAACCGCAGACAACGCTAAAACTCGGCTTTACTAGAAATTATATACTATATAGGTATACACAATAATATAACTTATCGCATTGTATAAGAGGACGCCCCCTTGTATGTGTGTTGGTGTGTGTGTACGCTATGTCATCATACATGTGAATATATATAATATATTGATGATGTATTTATGGGTAGTGCGTCGAAGACTGGAGAAATAATAAACTATATGATGAAAAATAAAAAACCATAACATGTTTGTCATTGTTTACTTTTATGATAAAAATGGTATCACGTGGGTGTTTGTTCTATATTATATTGTGCAATGTACCAGAGGCATAATATGCGCCCGTGCAGTCGTATTAAAATATTGTTTAATCGTTTGCATCCCGGATTGTTGATAAGTTTTGTTTGTCTTTCGTACTTACTTTGAAATGAAAAAATCGATATTCTCTGAATATTGTTTTACGAAATATTGACGGTAAAATAATAAGAATATAATATAATATGTTATTATTACTTGAGCATTAAACAGCCTGAGTGCTAAACCAATAAATAATAAACTTTCATTCGGCACATAAATTACATTATAATATTATTATCTTAGATATACTTTTTTTTTAGTAACATGATTTATTGTGTTTGGATAACACTTATCAAAACACTACATAACTTAAGTAACTGGATAAAGATTATAATTTTTTTTTGTTTTTGTTAAAACACCCAAATCCGATTCCTTAAATCGGAAACGTAATTCATTTTTCAACACCATAATCATAATATATTGTATCATTATAAACTTTATTATAGTCGTATTCATTGTGACAAAAGTAATATTACAATCGCCCTATATTATGGTGAAACAACAAGCCATTGAGGTACCCATAAATGTCTACCTAATAATACAATGTGGTTTGAATTGTTCAAAACTAGAGTTAATCATAAATAATTTTATAAAAGTACATCGTATTTGTTCGAACGAAAATACAGAAGCGTCTAAAACTTTTTAACACCACACATGATAATTCTTATAATAATTTTAGGATTTTTAGAATATTATCAAATAAACCGATAATGATTTAATTAAAGAAAGCTAACAATTAAATTTAAAACATAATATTTCAGTTTGAGAATCCGATCTTCTGATTTTATTCAATTTATTTATAAAGGTACCAATTTGTGGTCAGTGCTTTATTAACTGCTCGTAATTGGAAAACCAATTATTTAAATGGTAGGTAATCGCTGTTTCTCCAATCAATTATGTCGGTTCATTTTCATTCTAATTATTATTTAATTACAAAGATTATTGGCTGTGTGTGATTTATTGAGACGATATTTTAAGCTCATCGGTCATACTACTTTGCATAATCCATCTACTAAAAAAAAATATACATAATCGTTTTGACACTACATTATAAAATATTCGAAATATTTGAAATGCATTTTATTTTACGACGGTCTGAACTATTGTATTCCTAGTACCACTGTAGATAATGATAAAAATTTAATTTAAAAACAAAATGATTTATATTTATTATATTTTAAATTTTAATACAGTTTATGTGCCTATATCAAATTATGGATTAATAAGATTTTAATTGAAGGATATATCAGTACAAAGTAGTAATAATATACCCAGAGTCTGAAATAAATATCTTACATCATTGGTAAAACTATAGTAAACATATTTTTAATAGTTCATATTATATTCCTAATAAAAAATTTTAATCTATTTATTTATAAATTTGAACAAAAAAAAAATGATTTAAGTGAATTATATTGGAAATAATAATATGTACCTACTCAAGTGTTTTTGAATTATGAATTCATATATTTTTGAAACTGAAAGCATATTAAAATATGCTATCTTAATAATAATATATTGTTGTATAATATGTTATACTAATAATTCAATATTAATCATTTGAATCTTTAAAATAACGAACAAAGTATAGCTATAGCCTATCAGCTGCCTTAAAATGTATTGCAAATTTACCTTTTTATCAATATTCTCACGCAGTTAATTTTTTTTTTTTTTTTTTTTTTAATTTTCCTTAAACGCTAACATTATATTATTTATTATAATTTATACCCAATTTTATTAAGCAAACAATAATGACAAAAATATCATTATCAAAGAGTAAAAGTGTTCGATGTAATCACAACGAATACAAATAACCGTATTTCGCACGTACCCTAAAAAGGCGTAAAATTGTTTTGTTAATTATATTTCCAGTATGAAAAAAAAACTACTGACGGTCGCAAATTTAAAACATAGATTATAATAATAAAGAACGCACTTAGCGTTTACACTGTGTCGCATTAAACGGAGATTATAATAAATGAATATTTTTGCGACCAGCACGCGGATTTTAAACGAGAGCTGTGTTTGTATACCTACGTTTTGGGTAAATTCCTAATGCAACGACATTGTTTCGATTTTTCGGAAAACCTTTACCAGGATATCAGTGCTTCTCAAACTGTTTTATAATGCAAAACTGTTACTGCCACATAATGAGAATAATTTTTTTTTTACTTAAAAGAATATTGCAAATTATTTTCACGACTACCAACCTATGATACTAAATTTAATTCGTTGAACACATACTGAAGTATTCATATAAGACAAGCAATAAAATACATCCATATGTTTTTAGTGTACATTTGATAGATTATTACCATTATTGGTGAAAACTTTGGAAGCCGGATAAACTTATTCGATGCAATATTTTATTATTTTTAATAATAAATGACCAACCACTAAATTTGATAATCGAAAATAATTATGTTTTTTTTTTTTTTTTCATAAACGCATTAGAAAATATTTCAAATAAGAACAATATAAACCTACAAACCCTTCACAACCTCCTGGCCTACAGTTTGGGAAACACTAAGTTACTATATATTATGCATCATTATTTATTATTAATAATATTATCTAAAATATAACGCGAGTAGTGGTTTTGCTTAGGTATAGGTTTTGCTTAGGATAACTAGGTCGATTCACAAATCTTTACCATTATGATAGCCTTTAGCTATCACATATTCACCTCAAAAGATCGACGGCAATATATCCAACGATAGATCAGTGATGACGAACCACGAACGTAAATTCTCCACACATATTAGACAAGACACATAATTAATATTATGTTGATATTTAATACTTAAATTTTGTGACGAAATGTGTGTGCAAGTCAAGGATTAAATTTCGAGCAAATTATGATTGAATCAAAAATTAAATATCATTAGGCAGTGTTATCTAGTACTTATAAAGAATACCTATATTATACATTTTTACTTTGAAGATAGAAGAACAATACTTAAATATTGATATAAATTCCTTTTTTTTTTTTTTGAGAGGGGTGGGGGTCGAAGGAGGTTTGTTATTTCTGTCAACCGTTTCTCACTGAATAAACTAACCTCTGAAAAAAATGGTTGAAAACCATCGACTTAACGTCAGCAAACGCGATCTTGACCTCAATTTGGTTTAAATAAATTGTATGTACTAAGCCCGGCCAGTACGACACACTAACTGTAACCTGCCACTATACACCGTTTTTATCTCTCCTGCTTTGCACTTGGCTTTGAAGATTCATCAATTTGGTAGATCGGGTCGAGTGGAGTGACCGTTAATTTATTAATATCGAAAGTGAATGTCCATATATACTATTTATATATATTATCACTTATATATATATGTTACAGTAAATGATGTTAAACATCAAAATAACGTTATTTTCTAGCAAATAACAATAGTTACCTAACAAACCAGTAATTATCATGGTTTCTTATTTTTTTGGTTTGATTATCGTTAATTTCTACAAACGATGGAAAATGTTGTTTTATAATGTTACCATAATGGTTTTAGATAGTACATACATCCTCAGTAGACTAGTACTTCGGTGCAGATATTTTCTAATACCTACAATATCTTAGTCCTGTTTCTAACAACAAGTAGTTATGTTTAAGAAAATATTACAAATGAAAGAAATAATTCAATTCAATGTTTAAAAAAGCAAGCCGAAAGGATGATGACACAATCAAACAAAAAATATCAAGAGTTGGAAGTCGGAACAACTGTTCGTATTTCCATACATGACGTTGACAGAGCACGTGGATCCCCCAAAAAATTATTAGCAGTTATTGCTAATGTTGACAACGGCTTTTATAAATTATGTAAGTAAAATAAAATACAAAATTTAATTTGTAGGTATTCTGGTATTCATGTATTTATATTTGAATTAGGTACCGAAAATGGTTTTCTTAAACACAAGTATACGATATCTCAACTTGTACCATGCAAAGAAATTTTGCTTGATCTCAAAACTCTGCTTGAATCATCTAAAGAAAAAGATATAACACTTCGAGAAGCCGTATGATGTAATAGTCGTATGGGCACACAAGGCTATCAAAGATGTCACCGTAAGATGAAGTGTAAAACAAAATAAATGTACCTGTCGAGTAGTTGGGAAATTATGCAATTCGAAATTCCATAGCTCATTATCATGTGAAAATAAATAATAACACAAAAATGTGAATACAATTAACATGATCAACTAATATTGTTTGGAATTAAAGTAAATCCTTAGTAATTAACGCTATAAACCATGTAAAATATAAATTATTATCTATTAAAGTTAATTGCTAGTTAATAACGTTAATATAAATTTAACATAATTTACTGTAACATATATATAATATAATATGACACCAAAAATACAACGAATCTGGTGACCGTTATGAGTTTATATTTTGTCCCATTAACAATAAAGGTTCTCGATCAATGGTTATATTATTACCATATGACCTTCGTCCAAACGAGAGAACTCATAGTTTCAAAAATTATTGCGTTTCTTCAACGCGGGAAGGACATGCGTGACAAATGGCATTCGACCAATATATTATAATATTATACCTTATTCTCGTGCTTGTGTGTGTCGTTGTGAGACGGACTACGGAGAAGCGCCAACGACCAGCGTGTGGGAGGGGGTTGCACTCCTCTAAAACTTTATAATTGTGTACTTAAGCCACGCTTAGTAATTCGACGTTTTCCAGTACAGAGAAATACGCGCCACGGTTCAGTGGTCCCTATAGTCGTTAAGGGGTCAAACACGTATAATAATAACGTATAATAATAATAATAATAATAATAATAATGGATTTTCGAATGGTCGATTTCATGTCTATGATGGACTTAACTTAATGGGAGTGATTTTTTTTCACGAGTTAGACTCTCCGCTGGTCGTCCACCCCGAAACGGAAACGTTAACTTGAAACTTTCCCGCGCATGGTAGGTAAGTCTACAATAACGAGACGAACAAAATGGTGTATTCTCACCACCGACGCGCGATTTAATATTATGGCTCCACTATATTTTATCTCGCCGAACTCTATTCAGTCTAGTGCGACTATTATACGAGACTACATAATATGAAGCTATTATAATAATAATATATTTTTTTAGTCGTCTATTTATAATACATATAGTATATTATGTACATGTTGAGAAATTTCTATGCACTCGGAAATCACCAACACCCGGAACGCCCTTCCGGACTACGGTATGGTAGCGAACGATTTATAAATATTTATTAACGGTAACTCTATATTATTATTATTATTATTATTATGTACAAGTTGATATTATTATTGTTTTTTCGATATCCGACCTATTCACCAATAACCAACTACTGGAATATCGGCAGATCACAATATCTATATAGGTACACGTAGGTAGTAATAACAACCCAATAATGAACAATGGTTTACATCAAAACAAACATGTTAGGTTATCATTTTTTCCGTAACAACAAATATTGATATCCTATTTAGGCGATCGACTGGGTACTTATAATAAAGGACCTTCGAAAACATATTACTTAATGTTTTTATATATTAATAATTTATTCTAGTCCATAAAAGTATTATCGAAACATTCATAGAAGCTTTAGGATAGTCAATGACTAAGCTCTGTTAATTTAATAGTTGTGGATGGCTTGGATTATATAAGTCAAAACTTATGTAACGTATTTTATATAAAATAGTGATGAATTAAGTTTGCAGATCCAACTATGAAATTACCATGAAGAATACAACAATTATAAACCTTTTGTTTATAATTTCAATTATACCTGGAAAAATGTTTTACGAGTACCTACATAATATAATTTTTGTTTAACTTTCATAATTGTAAAATACATATTTTATATAATTTTTCTTACTAAAATTAATAAAATGTTGTTATAATTGAATAATTTATAATATTGAAAATACATTTCAAGAAATCACAACCCTTAAATTATATTTCACGAATTTTCTAAGCACAAACAATCTGCAATATATTTCATGGGCTAAAGTCATAATAAAATTCATGACCCATTTAACAACAATATAACTTAAGTACACGATAATACGATAATATTTCTCAATTTAATGTTTAAAATAATTTTTCCCCTGAGTAAAAGAAATTCTAACGACGTATTTAATATTTTTATCATCATGTTTGATCTCAATGTGACATAATTTGGTATTTATTTTTTTTCTTACATTCTTAAAACGGTATTTATGAACATAATGTGTATAAAATATAAAATATAATAATAAATAAAATAATGTTGTACGACAATACACAGAATTTCTATCATTATTTTGTAGTTTATAATCTTAAGACTTATCTTGAGAAAAATAATACTTCAAAAAAGGTAATTTTTGAAATATTTAACGTGCCATAAAGCTATTAGACTGCGTTAACTTCAGAAACTAATTAATCCACTATTAGATTTTGAAATAATTAAATGTGTTAAAAAACGTTTTACAATTTTTCACTCAATTATGTTATATTGTAGATTATTTAGTATGTTGGTACGTATATTAAATACGGGAATACAAAATTGAAATTATTAATATAGTACAATTACATTTAAATGTGTTCAATTAAATCTTAATTCTTATACATTAAAGTCAATAATTTTTTTTACAAGAAAAATTTCAGAGAAAATAATCATAGTATTTTTGATGATATTATTGTGAATAAAGTAATTTATTTACCTATTTACGTGGAACCTTGTTTTAAATTTGATTCAACAAACGAAATATTATTAACAAATATAGAAAAAAAACTTAAAAATTTGAAAATTGAAAATGTCGGTAAACCGCTCAGCCAGTCAAAATATTTTCAAAATTTTATCAAATATGGGAAACGATAAAATAAACATATGGTGTAAATTTCAAGTATCTACAATTATTCGATTTTGAGTTACAACAATATATGAAAATCTCTAAGCAATCGAGAGAATATCCAATATTTTAAAAATTTGAAATTGAAACGCTCATAAAGTCATAACAGAGCATATTTTAAGTAATTTTCACTGGGTGGCACTTCAATAAAATTTTTTACCAGACGAACATAGAAGAGAAATAAATTCTTCTATCACAACAATTTTAATATAGGTTTAATAACTGAACTCTACTGAAAATATATCTATAAGTTTTATATATTTTTATCTCTACCGAGACACATATCAAAGTAACTGATTTTTCAATAATAAAACCTGATAAAATAAGTAAAACAGAGTACATAATATAAAGTTATCAGTATCTGTATTTAAAACAAATATATAATAAAATTGAAAATTGCATGTTTGAATCGATGGAAAAAAATGTTTGTATAATTTCTTGATTCTTGTATAGATCTGGGTCAGGTAGTTTCCTCCTTCTCACCTTAGACTCCAGAAACTTAGCAACATGCAGGCCTGGGTCAAACAGTGTTATTCTAATCCCATCGAGAGCGATATACCTACATTCATGAATTTATAGCCTCTCTTGAATAATTCGATTGTTTGTTAGTTATAGGTAGGTACTATAGCCACTAATATAGTGAGGTTTTAACGAATTTAACGAGGCGCGGCCGTGGTGTTGTGGATAAATCATTAAATTCAATCGGCAATCACAATGAACTACGAAGATAATCCGCAAAATATTATACTAGGTATTACAAGGTACTGAAATAGTTGTTGTACACACGCTAAGCCACTGGTGTAGTGGTGTAGGTACATAAAAGTACAGTTCCGTAGGTACATCCACGTACTTAGTATGTTAAAATATACTCTGGCTTATAAAAATTGAATTTGCCTTTCAGATAAATATTTTTTTTTATAAGGTAAAAAAAATTAAGAGAAACCTTGAATTAAATTTTCAAATATTAGATTTAAGAAGCAACATTTTTATGATTTTCTAACTCAAAATGATTTGCAAATGTTCGTGATTCGTTCGTATTTTGTCCAAATTTGAACTTTAAATGCTAATAAAAATAAATATAACTATTTATTTTTAATATTTTTCAACTATCATGTAACAATATATATTTGGAGCCTTTTTTTAAATTTTCGTGATTTTTGATTTAGTTTATAATTAAAGAAAAAAAACTAATTAAATTGGAAACTGAGAATGTCCTTAAACTGCTCAAAAAAATTCAACAATTTTGAAAATGTTATCGTGTATAGAAAATGCAAATATAAACATTCAATGAAAGTTTCATATATTTGTTTTAGAGTTACACCAAAAAATTACCAATTTTCCTTAGTTTTTGTTTTGTATTTCCCTGAGATTTTGAAAACTATTGAGAAATTTAAATTATGACCTCCTGAACGCACCAACTAGATTTACTCTCCCATGGAACAACATACATCGAAAAAAATCGAAGCAGTACAGAGATGACAGACACAAAAATAAAAAAATAACACACATCGTTCTAAAATCAATACATTCATCGCTCAGCTAAGAATTAAAAAATATATACTGTAGCTAATTGCAGCTCAAACTTTTATAAATTAAAAATAAATATTGATTAGACTCAAAGTACTTTTTTGTAGGGTAATTTTGGTACACATTATAATATATAAGTAACTGTATGATATTGTGTAAGAAAAACAACTTATTAAACGTCTTCCTCATTTAATTCTTAAGACATGATATTATTAATTACTATCGGTTCTTACGGATTTACGAGTCAACTCTGTATAATATTATCATTATTCATATTTGTACAGAGTCTCTTTAATAATATTTTATCCGTATTTTCATAGAACTTCTGTAATATGACTTCGATTTCCATTCATATTCTCTAACTTTTATCCACACTGTCTCTTGCACGCACCCTTTGAGTTTATCCTGTCGAAAATTTAATAAGCCATGCTGTATATGCTGTTATTTTGGAATAATTCAAAACCAATATAGTCCTATCATAATAATATATTCGAAGTTTATATACGTCATGTCAAAATAGCATTAAATAATATTTCAAAGTGTAATTTACTTAGGTACATTTGTACTTGGGAAAATACTGCAATAGAAAGTTATAGATATAACTGTACATATCACACTACTGAAACAATTGTGAAACAATTTAAAATTTCATATTTCTGATTTTTTTTGTATTGATTGAATGATACTTATTGCTCTGCTCTATTTTTAGTTAACTTGATGAAATCTGGTAACTTTACCAGAACTGACATAAAACCTTTCACTGTTCTCACTGGGCCTTTTTAATGTTTTATCACTTCCGCGAGTGCTTAATGTCACAGCTCAAAATTATTTTTATATTTTGAGTTGTGGCACTATTCCTAACCGCCTTGATACAATTTCATCTTTAGCAAAACGACACAAACTGAATTTTTGTAGAGTACCTACTAGCTATCTTTATGGACATGAATAATATAAAGTTATTAAAATTATATAAATCGCACCAGCTAGTAGTCAAATATTCTATAATTATCTAAATAATAATTGAGTTAAGTTCCTTTTGCTATTGATGATCATAATTTCATTAGAGGCATAATATTAATATTTATATATTTAATTTTTGTAGAGTACCTACTAGCTATCTTTATGGACATGAATAATATAAAGTTATTAAAATTATATAAATCGCACCAGCTAGTAGTCAAATATTCTATAATTATCTAAATAATAATTGAGTTAAGTTCCTTTTGCTATTGATGATCATAATTTCATTAGAGGCATAATATTATAATACTCTGGTCCATGTTTTAAACATAATAAATAATATTATCATCATTAAGAACTGTGGTATAAACTATAAACAAAAATTACAATGGGTTTATTATATATAATATTATTAATACAATTTCTGGTTTTAATTAACATAGGTATTTTATGACACATAAAAAAGTACTACATATTTACTAAGTTTTGTCACTATTCTTTCAGCAATGCGATATTTTCAAAACAGCGAAAAATTGAGCAATATTATCCACTAACATACATACCTAGTCTGATAAGTTAGATGGTATCTCTCATTATAAATATTTAGTTACATTTAATTAATATATAAGGAGTAGATTGGCGAGATGGAATAGAAGAATAAAAATAAATTATTTTTACATATATTGAATGAATATATAGCTGAAGCTCTGAAATGTATTTATTTAAATTAGCAGAATTCTTGCGATAATCCAAAAAGTTAACAAACAAACTACCAATAAATCAAATTGTATAATCCAAACATATTTAAATTTACAAAATTAAATTTAGATAGTTTATTACAGTAAATTTGTTTTTCAACGCAAACAATAATATTGAAACACACATTTACATTTTTATATCATTATAATGTAATTACATATTTTACACTATCTGGCCGTTGGAAATTTCCCCCTCTAATGACACAATTTATAAATAAAATAACGAAAATAATAATTATGTATCAATGCGAAGAGCATAGTACAATTTTTAATAAATGATAAATTGCTTTAAATATATATATATATTACTAGCTCTCCGAGCGTCACTGGGGGAGACCCCCCAAACCCCCCGAGTTGGAGAGGAGTTAACCAATGTCGGAAACTGCAGTGGTCTTTTGGTCTGGTCGTCGGTCTCGAGCCGGTTAGTGTGTGATAAGGAACTGTGATAAAGTTAGAACCACCTAGGTTCGACGTGGTAGCCCGGGTATGGTTTTTACGGTTTGTGGTGACTGAGCAACTGATTTATAAAAGTAATAGTAATAGTCACAGGGTGGGTAAAATGAACATGAAAGTTTTGTTTATTGTTCTAAGACACATTTCAAGGCTGATAATAATAATATTGTACAGTAAGTATTTTGTATTATAATATTATAATACTATCATATATTATAAGTAGGTATGGTATATTGTATATTATTAAACGTAAAATGAATTATAGGACTGATTTAAAATGATTTTATTTAAATAGAGATTTGGACAATGAATTTAGATTATGAGATAAGGGATGAAGTTCGACAGACATATACCATATGATAAAAACATTTATTTAAAAAAAAAAAGTATATTTAGGGCAGTAAAAGTTTTCAAAACTTTTTACGAAGCATATGCATCAGATTGGAAATTGATTTATATTTGATTGCATTTAGATTATGGTATATTCGCGCAAATTACCATTATTATAGCTTAGAGAAATCAAAAGCGAACGTGAATTAATATATTTTTAAAACGACGATAATAACTTTTATATCTTGCGTATTCAAGTTAATTTAGCCAGTGATTGAATACAATTATATAAGATATCATATTATAATTATATTATTTTGAGAGATATTTAATACGTGCAAGTGTAATCGGAGACCAGAAATACAAATAAAGTGTTTAGAAACATAATAAATACGAACGTTAACCATTATAATAATTATAATGGTTTTTACCCAAATTATAATGTATTACTTAAACGCTTTACTTAGGAAAAAATCTATTTCGAACCTTTTGTATTATAATGGTTTGGTACACGGTTTTTCAATAGAATTATAAAGATTTTACAATTAACGAAAAATCAGAAACAAAAATTTTCTTGTAAAAATCGAATCTTTTTAACGACGTTCAAAGGGAGTGGGAGAGGAGTTTTGTTCGTTGAATTGATATGATTAATTCGTTTACAAATTTGAGTTACCTAATTTCAGGTGGTTTAGGGTATGGCATTAGACGGTAAACCGATTTTCGAGAAATACCTAGAACTTGTAATAGCTTACACGCATGTCTAAGCACGTGCAGTATACTCATTGAACACGTGGAAGGATTTCACACGATAACAATATTATTCTGTTTGGAGAACCAAGTCGTAAGTGTCGTAAGTGTCTAGTGGAAAGGGCACGTCGAAATGTTAGGTCATAGTTACGAATATGGGCCCTATGCGTGAATTGTACTTCTTCGACCCAAACCTTATTTTATGTCTCTTCCGTATAACTTCTTTACGTCTTCGTTCATAAAATGTGCTTTTTTTTATGGACCAATAACCGTTTTTCGGGTAGAAAAAAAACGCTAACCAGCGTATACCTAATGGGTTTAGTGGACCTTGCGACTATACGGAATTGGAGAAAACGGGATACTGGCCAAATCGTTTAATTGTTTTGGACTAAAAACTAAAAACGTTATCGTGCCACTTTTAGAATTCAATAATTCCGCGATACACTCACATAAATATAAAATAATTTTGATAGCTGGTTACAACCATTATAGATAGGTTTTAGTGTTTTACTTTAAGTTTTGTATCAACGACGGTTATATTGTCTCACTAATGGTAGTGGTACAAATCAGGAAGTTTTTCAAACTATGTAGACAACTATTATTGGTTATACCTACATAATAATATTATTTTGATTGAAACAATTAATTTAGGCATTTGATGAAAAAATTCAAAATACGGTTCCATTTATTTTAAAATAAGACGATTGTAGGGGAAACCGTAAGCTGAATTGTTTGTACTGCGTATTGCGTATTTAAGCCTGGACAGTTTAATGCTTTGTCTTAACTCGATTAAATTGATCTAATAATAATGAATGAGATAATTTTTAAAGTTCAATGGAAGTTTACATACACTTTTAAACTTTTATGCCAATCCTTGGCAATTATACACATTGCATAAACAAGTTTAAATAAGTCATTCCTTCAAAATCATTACCAAAGTTTGAAGTATCTCGGTGAGCAAAAATACGTTCAAAGTCTAACATGGTTAATACATTTCACAACATAGTTAATTTAACATAACAAAATTAATTTGAAACGTATTTTTTTGAACGTACTGGACGATTAGGTATGAAAGTCTGTGTTAATTACATTTTAATTAATAAACGTTATACGCTATAGTAGACAGTATTGTTTGCATTATATTAAAATGCGATAATTATTTTAGTTTGTTGAAAGTTATACTCGACTAGAATTCAAGACATTTTTCAACGTGTATATTTTGTTATACGAATATGAAATACCAACCTACCTTACTCTTTGTTAAATATTATTTTATAATATTACAATGATATATCATATTACATTTGTAGGTATGTACAGTATAATTAATTACCTAATTTATATTGTATTATTTTTAAAATTTATAATTAATTACATACAAAAATAAACACGATTTCTGAAACTATAATTGAAAATAAAAATTTTCGTAAGACCTTAAATATTTTTATGAACAATGGTACTATCGTCTTTAAATTACTATAGATTATACTTAGCTACTACTCGTAGAATTTAAATTGCAATTCATTTAATTACAGTAATATTATTTACGCACTGCTGCTACGGGATTACACATTTTTATGAAATTGAAATGATATAATTTGTTTTAAAAATAAATAAAGACCAACTACATAATCGATGCAAAACAGGGATAACATTGTTATGTGACAATAAAATCGAACCAAGTGTGAGATCCAGTTTTACGTTGCTAAAAATATTTTTAATTATAAAATCATCACATTTCTTATAGCCCTAGAAGTTAAAATATAATTGATTATTTGCGTATGATAACAGTTAAAAACAAAATATTCATAACAATAATGTACATTTTCATTTTAATAATGGTTATTAACGTAAACAAGATGTATGGTATTTATCATCATATTTTAATTTATTTTAAACTAAAAATAAAATCTACTGCAAATCATTGCAATAGTGTACAGTACAATGAAGGTTTGTTTTAAGTATTAATTAATTTAGTTGTGTTATATAACATAATTATAAGAATTAAAAGTTTTTATTAAGCCATGAATCGTCAAAACATTTTTTTGAACAAAAGTCGGGGATCTGAAAATAAAAACCACAATTAAAGTAGTAAAAATAAATAAATGGTTCAAACATTAAGAACAAAAAAAAAAATAAGAAAATAAATATATGTATATTAATGAATATTACATGATGAATACATTTTCTCTCAGAAAATAAATAAGTTCTACAGATTTTTATCCATTAATAATTCCTCTAAATGTTCTCTTTGTTAGAAAAGTGAAAAATTTTAAATTATAACTTTGATGATAACCTTTCAAGGTTTAACCATGTTGTTAACCAAGAGAGATAAAGAATCATTAGAATCATTTATTTTCTTAAGCTTTATAAAAAAAAAAAACCTTTACAAAGTTTTTAGAAGTGTGTTATTTTTGATAATTTCAAATATTTATCTCATAACATAATATTGTTATTTCTTACTTCGCGGTTGTGAAACATTTGATATTGTATAATATTTACTTTAAAACGATGAGTGTTTTATAATAAAAAAAAAATGTAATATGTCCATAGTCATTTTTTTATTTAGCAGTAAAAATAAGTGTTAGATTTTGTGGGTAGTTTCTGGTAAAAATGTTTATCTAGTTGTTACATTGGATGGGTCAAATGCGTGACTACTTATAAGAATAACTGGCAAAAAATAACACAAAATTAAGCCAAGGCGTGGTTTTTAACGCAAATCAGCGTCTGACAAAATTGATATTGTTCTTTTTTTGTATAATAAATCAAAAGCTAACTGTAGACTATTGATCACCAAATATTAAACAGAATGTAATTTACAACACATACAATTTGAAATTTTGTCTGTGCCATATATATACATTTTCGATTTATGTTTGATACAGTTTTTGTTTTTGGGTAAAAAGTGCTTGACAATTAAATTCAAAGTTCCTCGTAAGTTTATAGTATGATAATTAAAAAAATCGACATTTTATAGTCACAGTATTTTAAGTTCGGATGTTCACTTAATTTATCATTATCACTGAAATTGCCAAATTATATTTTGTAGTATAAAATCCATACCGTCATTAATATTCATACATAAACTTTGAAAATACAAACAAAAACATTCTTTTTAACTTTTCATGGGCCCTCAGAAGAGTGCAAATAAAAATACAAATACACTATTAATACAAAAAAAAGAAACAATATTTTAACAACATAATTTTTATTTTTATTGAGCCGAAAGAGGTTTGACACAAAATGGTCTGAATTTATGATAATAATATTTTTTTATATATCATTGTTTAAATATTATATAAAAAAAATGTATGTTTGGGGAGCCAAAAGATAAGTGGTTTGACTCAAAATGGTCTGAACATTTAGAAAAATTGAACATAAAATATATGATAATAAAAAAAAAACCACCAGACAAGACACAAGAGCAAGGAGATACGTGATGGCGGGGTGCGTGCAGATGCAAAGGCCACTAGTCACCTCCATACGTTTTCATGGCTGGTCCCTAAGGTGGACAAGTGTGATCGCTGGTGCGTTTGCTCGTCTACCTCGTCGATGGTAAATTCATCAATAAGATGGAGCGTGTTGATCAACTAACTCAGGATTGCGTCAATAGCGGTCTCCGCCGTGGCCATGTTATGTGTAAACAGTGTTTTTTTTCGGTATAGTGGAATAAGTATCTAATAATGTTGGAGAAAAAATTGTAAGTGAGTTATAAAAAACCATTTCGGTCTAAGCAGTCACCGAAAAATACAAATATTGCCCAGACGACGGTTACGACGTCGTTAATTGCTAGCCAGCGAGAGTACAACAGCGTCGTTCATTTAAAGCCTTATTTTCCCAAACATAATTATTATCGATACGTACTTATGCCTACGGGTCCCTATAGTAAAATATTATTTTAACGAGGATTCGTATTTTGAATTGTATTTATACTTTTAGGTGAAGTTTTTTTACATTCCCTGTGCGGAACGATGAATGTATAAATTGTTTTACACCGACGTCCGTTTTTTTTTGTGTACGTGCGTACACGTTTTAAAGTAGTAAAATTGCTTCGGACTTCGAGTTTTGGGCCGATTTCTAATAGCATTTGCATTTAATTGGTACTTTTATAATTTGTCAATATATTCATTTTTATCATTGCTAGTTTTTCCGAACATATCGATTATCTACAGTTAGAACTTGGAATAGTTATTAATAATTTTGTGTGGTATTTATGGTTATTCATGTTTAAATATCTTAATCTATAAATCTAAGAAATGGATCCTAGGTTTCAGTACAAATTTGAACTATTTTGAGTTGGTAACAAAATGTTATAGTACTTTCTTTAAAAATGTTTAAAGACTAAACGAAATGTAGGTGGATAATTATTGTCTAATGTGTAATAATTTAATTTGTAATAATGTGTACTTAATTAATCGTGCTGTAAGTTGGAAAGCCGAGACTCTAGTTCAATAAGCTATATGTATATTAGTAAGGGATTTTAACGAGAAGCTTTCATTAGTAGGATACTAAATTTAAATGTTTTAATATATTCAAAAATATTTACTTAAGACGATGGAAAAATATTAATATTGCAAACATTTAATAATACTATTACATAGTGACTATAATTTGCACACAGTACAATCTTCGACAAAATAATATATAGTTATCGTTTTCTGTTTACATACAATGGGCTTATACAGGTATTTTTGGGATTAGAAAGTTTACTTTCCTTAAATATTAATATTCTGAGGAAAACAGTGAATTAAAAGTGGTACTAAGTGATTGTATTTTTGCTTTGTTTGAAAATAAGCTTAGCATTTTTAATTAGGTATAAACAGTAACATTTTTCGAGAGTAATTAAGTTATTCATATTTAAAACAGTTATAATAATAATAATTTATGTATTCTATTCAAATTTAATTCACTGGTAAATCTTTGAATTAATAGGTACATTTACTTTCCTGAGTGCAGAAAATTATGTCCATAGTTTTAAAATGTAAGCATACAAAATACAGTTTGTGTGGCACATTCGTTATTATTTACGATTATAAATTATTATATTAAACTTACGTTTATTTCAATTCAGTGTAAAATAAGATTTCCAGGGCAAAAGAATATTATTGTATGGCTGTGTGTTTTGATATATTATAAATCATGTAATAGTTGTTACAAATGTTTGTATCACCGTAACTATTGGATTTTGTTGTTGTCTGTAATCGTTAATGCTATTAATTATTAACATGCAAAATCACTTAAACAACTATTATTATGATTATTTTACTGAGTCAATGGTAGTTAGCGGTGGTGATAGTAATGAATATTTTAAAAAGCCTTTATTTTATTTATTTCTGATAATTTATATTATAGCTTGATAAAATACAACATTTTTGGACAAGCTTGCACATAAATCTACCAACATCGTGCACATGTTGTTGTATTATTGTTATTTTTCCTTTTGAGTAAAATGTACATAAATATATATGATATTATATGTTCATATATAGTAGTTATGAGGCTGTGTAACGATGGTATTTCAGTAACTGAAAAGAGATCTCTTGGGCTTTTGTAACTGGCAACAATGACCCACAATAATTCAGAAATTCTTTCATTTTTTTTTCTTTTATAATATAATAAAATATATAAATAAAATGGATTTCATTCAAGCCCATGTGAGACACCCAAAACGTGTTTTATTTCCCTGGTACGCTCTACACATAAACTCAGTGCTTACTACTTACGCCTATGAGCCAGAGTTTATATTATAGGTTACGTTAATAGTTTATCCTTATGTTATTTAAAAAAACTTTTTAAGTCGTGTTCATAATAATATCATAATATGCATAGAATTAGTTGCAAAAAAATTATTGTTACTGATTTAAATTAAAATTACAAATAATTTTTTGTAAGAATACCTAAAACAATTTATTCACAATGCAAAATGATGTCGATTTTATTTGATTATTCATAATTTCTTGTAGGTACTATCTATATGCATAAAAATTAAACTCTCGTTTATATCCTACCTACACTCCATTCCTGCAGAGAACGCCAGTGAAAGGGGAAAAAAGTGCTCAGATTGTCTTTTGGAACGGACTGAACGGAGTAATATAGATACATTTTGATTGAGTTATCTAATATGTTTTTAGTTTTAAGGGGCCTGCTCGCGATTTTTCAAATTTTCCGCAATTCTATAAAATTTGAAAATTAAATTTTATATTTTAGTTGCCACCTCAATTATAAGACTTTTCCACTAATCTACTACCCAATACCTATTTAGGGGGGGTTGATAGGGTGTATTATATCGGTCAAAACACAGTTTACAGGAAAAACTCTCACACCTCGTAGATTGGTCCGATTTCCGTAATTTTTTTTTTGTTAGATAGAAGAATATTTTTTACAGGGCGCATTGGACTTTGATTTTTGATTACGTTGCTAAAAATAAATAATAATACAAAAACTAAAAAGTTGTAAAAATGGATTAAATTCAAACTTGTAATATAAGATTTCGAAAAATAATTTTGAAAATCCAAGTCCAATGCGCCCTGTAAGAAGTCTTCCTCTATCTAACAAAAAAAAAATTACGGAAATCGGACCAATCTACGAGGCGTGAGAGTTTTTCCTGTAAGGCATGTTTTTGAGCAAAAAAACAGGTCGCGTGCAGGCCCCTTAAATAAAACTCAAAGAATTAAGTTTTCTCATAATTTGTAGGGCGAGACTGTTAAATAAATAATTCTGAGAGCAAAAAAGGGGTCATGGAAGGTAAAGATAATACGGAATTTCAAAAACTTGGAATCTAACATGAATTTGACATAGGTGAGTCGTATCCAAATGAGTTGGGAACAAAAACGATAAATTAGCTTGACCTCGTCACTAGGTCATCACGGACGAAAGGTTCAAGTGACGAAGTACTTGATTATAGTCACGTGATGAAGGAACAATTGATTGCCTAAAATGTAATCTTAAATGATTCACATTTTAGATGATATAGAATTTTTTTTGTTATATTAAATTTGTTTTTAAACAGTTATCGATACGGAAAACTTGAATTTATCTATTGTATTATCTATATAATAACCTTTTATTATATGAATAATTACCTTTATCCTACTAAAAGTTAAGTTTTTTTTTATCTTGATCTAAAACTAGACTGTTTAGTAAAATTATCTTTATCTTATATGGTATAAATAAATAAATAAATATAAGCCCTGTGGCCAGTATATTCTTATATTGTAACATTTTTGAAGCTATAAACTGTGAAACTACATTTGCTGATGCAAAAGTAATAGCGTTATCAAGTCCATCGGATAATGAAAGTGAGAGAAAATGCACAACAAAAGCAAAGAAAAAATTTTATTTTATATAATGTGTATTTTCATAATAATATTTTATAATAGTAATTGAACTAAAATATTTGGTATAATCCTTAAAAAATTTAAAATCTTACAGTATAATTTAAACACCACATAGTTTTTCTGTTTAATATAATATATGATGTTTAAGACTTTTTTTGTATGCATGTGGAACGTCATAAGTATTGTCAACATTTTAATGAAAATAAGATACTTATGTGTATTAAGATAAAATAATTTTAGTTTAAAATTAATCAAACATGGTTTCTTGTTCAAAATTTAATTTTTATTTAATACATGTATGGTTAACTTCAGATAACAAAAACCAAAAGTCAAATTAACTGTATCAACTTACTAATCTACATTGTTAGCTCCAAGTCTTGTTCTTTTAGTCTTTATCTCCAAGTAGTGTTTCAAATGTCACAGATTACAATAGTATGCTAAAAAAAAATTATTAGAATAGACACGACTATAATCTAGAAGAAGAGATATATAATATGACATAAATGTATTTCACAAGAATGCATGGCTTATTTTTAAATAAATTATTATTCTAATAAAAGTTAAATTATTTATATTTTTTTTTCTTTTAAATATTGAAAAATGAATAAATATGAACGGAAATATGACCTAGTTGCATAAATGTACAAAAAAAATTTAATTTATTTCCTTAAATTTGTTACATTACCAGAGGATTTAGTGAAAATATCCAATTTATTTAAGAGAATCTTATTTTAAAGAAGTATATTTAAAATAAATTTTTATTTTATTCAAAGTATCAAGAATTTTGTTTTAAAATAATGCTTTTATAATTATGTAGAGGTATTTTATTATTTGGCTACGAAATTGTTCGTAATCTTCAATTTTTAAGATTTTAAAAGCTTGCGTAAATTTTATTGAACAACAAGCCATATGTTCTTTTTTACGAATGGATTTTTTATATGTATTTTTATGTTTAATTCATTGTATTTTAATCATCTTATGTTCTTTTTTGTCGTTATATTAACTGAGACACATAACCTCATGGACCTTGATCCAAAACTTAATTATTAAGTAATAATATTATAGATGCGTGTAAAATATAATTAATAATATCTAAATTAAAATTCCGAATTATAGTAATTAATTGTTTTATGTTTGAATCACATATATTGGAGCACCACAATCATTATCGTCATATTCAGGTCATTTGTGTACTTATCATATCATACAATTTTATTTTATAATAATATATTCGATGGAAGTCAAATGCGTTTGTAAACTAGAAAAAAAACACGAGTCTTGATGTATGTGTACGGAAATCGTTCTGACGATCCCTCCACACTACTCACACACACACTCCAAGTTGATAAAGGGGTGGCGATGTATATTCGTTTGCCGCCAACGGAAAAGTCCTTTGCATTTCGGTAGCGATACACAGTACGTTCATTTTCGAACAGAAAATGATTTATGACGTTAGCGTGTCGTCGCTTAACATGATGAACACTATATATGTGTGTGTGTGTGTGTGTGTGTGTGTGTGTGTGTGTGTGTGTGTGTGTGGTTTGAATCGACTACTGTAGTATACGACAACACAGGGTGGTTTTGGATATAGGGGAAGGGCTGAGTAAATGGGTGGAGGAATTTTCGGTGGCTTTTTCGAGGAAATCGCAGTGTAGAACTAAACGAGTTTGAAAAATCAGACTGTTTACGATAGAAACGGTGATGGTGGCACAGTAAGTTGTGAGGGGGATGATGGTTTTGGGGGTGGAAAAGAATGCATGAACACCGGCGCTGGCGGACTGTGAACGGAGGATGGGGATGCGGGCCCGCGAAACACGAGTATTTTAGAGCTCGTTTAGTCGGATGCTTTTACCCAGAAGACTGACGTGTTTTCATAAGATATTTCCTCTGAACAAGACGGTTTCTTCTTTTCAAAAGGCATCGAACCGGACGGAAAGAGTAATTAAATCTGACAGGATTTTTTTCCCTCCCAAATAAAGTATGAAAGCCGTTCTGACGTTTTTCGATAATTAGGGACCGTTCGGCTGCGGCGGCGACCGTTTGTTTTACCTACGCCCTTCCTCCTCGTGTCGCCGGTTGAGGACCGGTGCAAAGTACAAGAAGAAAGAAGAGTGAGAGGGTGAAAGAGAAAATACTGTTGTACCGAAAATGTGAAAGAAAAATAAATCGGTAAGTTTCACCGCTGTATCGCAGCACGTGCGCCACAAGATAAACTACAATACACGATTGTCGGACGAATGTTTACCTTTTACGTTGTTTTAATCATGCTGCAGAGACCTAAGGACCTCGGAAACAATGTGTTACACTCAAAAGTCGTCTATCTCTGACATAGGGTTTTCGACAAAAAAAATGCTAGCTGTAATTTTAAGCGCTTGTGTTTTTTTCACGGGCCTTTGTATCATATTATAGTATTATGGTTTCGCGGGAGACACTCGCTATCGTAGGTAACCCATCAGGGTCGGTCAATTGTAAACGTTGCGCCGCCTTTATACAATACCATGATAAATTATATAAACAGTCGTTAGCCTGATGCACTCGCAGAAAAAGTTGGAAAACAGTTGGACACGAGCACACACGAAGCGTTATCAAATTTATGAATTAACATCGATCGCGATGCGTGACGAGTGCACTTCTGAATGCTATCGAATTATTGTCACTATAATATTGTATTGGTCAATATATATTATATTATAATAATAAATTGTTACATTACGATGCTATATTATAATAATATATTATGTATTATTCATGGTATACCCGAAGGAAAGCAGTAAAAAACGAAGTATGAAAAGTTGATATACTAGTTTAACGTATGAAAAAAATAATATGAAAATTGTATGGATAGTATATTTTAATTGAAGATCCACTTATGTCTGAAAATTCACGAAAAGAGAATTTCAAAATAGTCGAACATTTATAATTAATTTGTTTGAAACATATTATGTTGATATTTTAAAAATTGGAAAATAAAATAAACTACTAAACTTATGTAAACGGTTTTACCATCCACATCTTTTCTAAACATTATATTTGCTAAAAGGTTCTTTTGAATATTTCCAAAATAATTTAACAAAATATGTTTTCAGTTTATTCATTTCTTTATGAAAAAAAAAATAAAACAATTTTATACTTTACTTGTAGCTCAAGCGTATCTTATTAATATAAAACATTAAATTGGAAGTATTGATTTGAACAAAAGTTCTTTAATTATCAGATCACTCGACATTCAGTCACACCTTGTATGTTATTATTAAATATTACATCTGAATGTCATGTTGCTCAGTACTCAGTAGTCACTGACGTTAGATTGAATCGAAACGGTGACTTAACTGATAATTATGAGATTGAATTGCTGTCGATTAAACACTGTAATAAACAAAATGTAATACTAGAAGTTTTCTCTTAAACTATAATATTTTATTAACAAAAAAAAAATGGGAAATTTCTGTGAAACTGTTGTAGTGACGTGACGTGGATATGCGTATAATCAATATTGGCGAAGGTCTGCGAAAAAATGGTGTTCATCAATTCAATAACATATAAGTTGCAGTATTCCAAATTTTTAAATATTATTAAATATATTTCTTCAGCATAACACATGCAAATTATAAAACACGTAAATAAATTATAATATAATAAAATAAGTGTAAAGTGCGATACTTGCCTTCGCTTCAATTGCCAATATTGTAATTATTACTAATTACTTAGGTAAATTCACATTTCTCAGACTGAATATAATAACATGTATAAACATGTGCTTGTAATAAAATTATCATCATAAAAACTATTTTGAAGTTTTTTCTTAAAGAAACTATTCAAAACCTTAAAAACTATACAAAATTAAAAAAATATAGAATGTATTATGTTATAATTTAAAATTAATTTTTAATTTACAAAAAAACAATGCAGTTTAAAATAGAATAAAACCGAGATAAGTAAATACCGAAAGATATTTAAATTTAAAAATCAATAGTATAATCTATTTATACTTAGATACCTAACAATAATGTTGTATTCTTACAATGCCTTATTCCCTCTTTAGTGGTCAAATTTCCTAAGTTCTTTCTTAGACAACGCTTAGGTACGTCATCATTATACCTATCTGTATCCCAAATTCTAAAATCGATCAGTCCAGTAGTTTGGGCTGTGCGTCGATATATCAGTTATTCAGTCAGTCAGTTTGTCCTTTTACCTATATATGTTATGTTGTTATTGGGATTTCAAATTAATATAGAAAATAATAAGACGTGTATTAAAGGAAATATTATAACTAACCAATAATAAAATAATATTAAATTCTTGCACGTTACATGATGTAACAATAACTTAATATTATCTCTAAATGTAGCAATATAAATAATTTATGTAGTATAATATAACTGCTCAATTTCCCTATTTAAATACGTTACGTATTAAAATTCATTTATCTACACCTACGTGTATTCATAACCAATTAAATATGACATTTTCAACTATAAAACCCGCGAATTTCATCGCCAGAACAGAACACTGTGTAATGTAATATTATATGTACCTATTGAAAAAACAATTGGAAAATGTAGTTCCAGCATTGTTAGCCTATTTCCATACATATTGAACACGCGGTGCTTACAAGAGAAACTGAAATTAAATGTACTGTTTCTCGTGAATTGCAGATTTGAAACATATTCTTTCACAATCTGCTGTACAAATAAAACATTTACTTGATTCGTTTCACATTTTTAATGTACGCATAAGTCCTGGGGAACTCGGCGATATTAATATAAAATCTCAGGGGAAAAGAAAATTGGAATATTCTAGATGAACTCGGTTTGACGTACGTGCGAGTATAATAATATATGTATAAAACCTCTAAACTATATTATGCATAACCTGATATTTTAATAGGTTATATGGAAAGCAACATTTCCAATTAACATTGACATTTTCCATTACCAAATAAAATAAAAATTATAATAATAAATTATTATTGTACAAAGTATAATATAATTAATAGTTTTGAGAGCGGACGCATATTGTCCACTCCGGTCTATGATTAGAACTAATCTAAAATTTCCTGAAACATTTTTTACGCTAATTAATGAAACGAGATAAGTCATATGTAGGTACCTACTACCTACTTACTGGTAGGTTAGGTTAGCCTACCTACTTACCTACCTACCTACTACCTACTGGTCACATTATATAAAATATATATAATATAATATTATTATAATTATATTCATCACGCGTTCGGAATAACGGCTACGGTGAGTGGCTGACTAGCGGTATAATACTGGTCTATAACCTATACGGGGAAGGGATGAAGATATCCTCTGTGACCGGGATTATGGGAATATATAGTATTTTGTCAACGTCATATTATGTGACACTATCAATTTTATCATACGTGGCTGCGTCCCAACAAGTGAAAACGATTTGCTGTGACGGCGTTCGGGTGCTAACCCAAAATCGTTTAAAAAATATAGTGCATATATTATTACAATAATAATATGGCTGCAAGTTAGTCGCATGGTGTGAACTTGAATAATAATTGTGACGTTACGTCTTGTTGACAACAATGATGTGTTAACGTCGACTCCCATAAAGTAAATCTACAAAATACAGTTAACGATTCGATGTAAATATCAATTCCTTCGAATACTCAAATAATTTAAGGTAAAAAACAATACACGACATAATATCAAACATATATTATAAGTTATAACACATAATGTGGTCAGAACCAGTTTAAGCTCAGTTGAAGATCTTTCACTCAATAGCAAATGTATTTTAAATAAAATAAATAGTTTAATAGTCAAATGATATGATACCAAAGATTGTATTTTACGATAAACGAAATAATAGTTTAATTGAATTAATCATAAAATATTATAATATACATATATAATATATTACCACATCATTTTTACTTGGCGTATTAATAAAGAACCATACAAACCATCACGGACGTAAAAAGATTGAATGACAATAAAAAAAAAAAAAAAAATTCATCCCTATATGACCCTATAACATTTTGTTGAAAATCTCAAATTACATTATACTTAAACATAATGTTTATTCCTCACAATAAATCGTACAGTATTTTTTTTTTTTTTGGTCGTATTCACTTTCTGAACAAAGTACAACTTTTTTTACAAGATATATCATGAAACACAAGCGAAAAGCACAATGAAAAATACCGAATGACTAACGAATAATAAATTAACAAAAATTGTTATTGGATCGTTAAATCTGAGATATTTTTAGATATATTGTGTTAAATAAAATGTGATAATCAATAACTAAAATAAAGTGACAATAATAATATCATGATGCTAAATAGTTTACATTATTGGAATCGATAAAAACTAGGAACAGGCGCCGAACATTATATTTTGAAATAACTATCCGTGTTTTACATAATTTTGAAGAAAAATTATTTGAAAATAAAATTATTTAAGTTTATTTTGAAGCTATTAAGTAGTTTAAAAACTCTAATAAACTACAATAACATTTGAATAATAATTCACCGATGTCAAAAAATATGTTTATAACTGGATAATATAACACTATTATAGTAAAGAAGTTTATACCAATCATTTAAAAAAGAAACCAAAGTATTAAAAAAATATTCCATCAAATTGTTATAATTATAGTTTTATGGGGCACTAGATTATAAATACTTAATATGAATAATAATATTATCAATTTACTACTGTCGGCAAAATCTCAAATTAGTTGGTCTGTTAAGGTTAACTATTTTTGTAAGACAAATTAAACGTGATTAATCTAAGGGCTCGAATATTATTCTGAGCTGTGGCGATTGATAATCGTGAATAACATATACATTTGTAGAAGTGTTCGTCTACATTTCTACAAAGTACGACAATTAAAAAGAGTGTGGTGTCATATTATTTCCTTTTGTGTGGTCACTTTGTGTACCTCTCCTCAAATGTATTGTTTCATCAGCATGAAATATAACGTTTAGTTTCCGTATAAATATAAAACAGGAATTTAACATGCTTAGGTGTTTTTATTTCCTTAGTTAAATTAATTTAAATAATGAAGTATAATTTTATTTTAATTTTTCTTATTACGTGAGCAGTGAGCACGGATGTCCGATATTATAATTTCTCTATTATAATATTATATATACCTAACAAATATTCATGAGAGCATTCTGTAATATTCAATGAATGCATTTAATTTTAATAGAGCAAATTGTAGTTGCAAGGATGGCCTGCGTACATACCTACCATATACATAATATCGTCTCATATACAGATCAAAGGATAGGTATTTTCTAAACAAACTTTTCGTTTTATGCGTAGGTACGCTTTACCTAGTCGCTAAATTAATATAATACTTCAAAGAATGAGATCACAACTAATAGTAGAGAGTATCGAGAAAGAGGTTTACGTATTGACGTATTGTATCGTCTTCTTTAAAAAGAAAAAATAGTCTTGAATACGTTAATATATATTTATATTATGAAAGTGTACCACATTGTGTAACGGAAAGAACCGACAGATATGTAGTTAACTAACTTTTACTTTTATAATTTATAAATTGTTTTTTTATTATTTAGATAGATATTATGTTATAAATAAAATATAATTAAATATAACTTTAAATTATTTAAAAAAAATAAACATTGATTACAACAAAATGTATTACTTGTTATTTAATTACACTTGTCAACTATTTCTGTTACATACCTTCTAATAATGGACAACGATAAAGGGTTGATGGTTACAAACAGACTGAGAACTAAAAGATAAAATAATATTATACGTGAGTAGTCCGATAAGTTATGCCGTTTATAGTTTTTTTTCTCATAGCTACTTTTGAATGTCCCATTAAATGTTAGTTTAAAGAGCATTCATTATTAGTAGTTAATGTTATTGGTTTAGTACGATAGTGAGTGGTTGATTTCGCGATAGTGTAAAACTATTGGTTAATAATTTATGTAATTTTAAAGAATAAACGTTCCAGATGTGACGTTTAACAGTCAAATACTGTGATCGGTTTTCAGAAAACGTCAAAAATCAGTCGATATTCATATACGTCTGTGGTGGTAATTCATTTATTTATTTATTCATGAACGGGCGGGGGCCCAATAGTACAATACAATATTTTAATAATACATTTCAACAAAATAACTTAATAATTACTTAAGCAAACGCCAAACAATACAATGGTACAAAAAACAAATGACAAATATATAAAAAAAACAAAAATAAAAGTATTAACAAATAATGAACAAAAAGTAAAAAAATATGAATAACTGATTACAATACTATTAATAAAAGTTTAAGAGAAACCTAGGTACTCGGTAATATTGTAATATTATGATTTAATTCATTAATGTGTGTTTATCAGTTCGAAAGAGGTATAAACGTAAGAAAAACGCATTATCATGTGTTGTCGCTCAACGCATCGATTAGTTTGATACACGTTCCCAAATACCGTGTCTGATGTGATTTGAATAACTAGGAGTAACTAAAAAACTGTTTAGTAATAGGTAAAATATTGAATGATGTGTCTGTGACGAAAATGTATTTATAAAAATGTGATAAGAACGAGGATAAGCATACGTTGTAATCGGTTTGTAAAAAAATATGGTTTTTTGGGATAATTTATGCAATATGTGCAAATAATTTGTTAATTTACTATTGTTGGACTATTGATAATTATTAACAACTTTATTGATGAAATGAGCGAGTTGTAATCATCGTTTATCATCCATGGATTTTGTTTCAAACGATAAACATAACATTGAGGTATCCCAATATTCGATCTTAATAGGTACCTAGTAAATAGGTATCTTACCTAGTTATGTATTTCACTGAATCAGAGATCTCAAACATTTTTTAAACAATACAGAAATCCAATTTTATTTTTATTTTTCATCTTACAATAAAGTGAAAGTTTATAATATGTTTTCGACCTTTTTAGAGTTTCATTATTTTTATTCTTTGGTCACATATCACACAATCATTTTACGATAGCACAAAATTCGTTAACAGACCAACACAAAAAAGTGTGAAAAGAAATGCTTTATTTTTTTTCACCTATTTGTGGTATATTTATTTAATACTTGTATGATTTTTGCTATTTACAAAGACAAAAAAAAAATGTTTCTTGGGTTCTAAATTCTCAATGTTTTTATTTTCATCAAGCCTCTTTAAATATAATAGTATCTTACATAAAAAAAAAAAAAAACGTTTAATAGATTAATTTAATAACAACAAAACTTATTTTAGTTCTTAGTGTTATAACATAGACATGTCGCATGTATAATATTATGTGTTCACCTATTTTAATATGAAGAAAAGCAATTATGTTTTAAATAGTTAATAATTAAATTTATTTATTTATACATATTATTAAAATTATGATATTTGAAAATCATTCATAAATATTAAAGTGATTAAAATATGTAACACTTATAATCTATTTAAATGTAATATATTAAAAAAAAAATAATTATAGTTTTAAGTTTAAGTCGATTAAAGCACAGAAAATAATAGTCATAATATTAATTTGAATAAAGTTACATATCAACTAATAAAAACCATCACCATCACGTTATTTGTCCCTTAATAACCCATGATGGTATTAGTCGGGTTTACTGAATAGCTTACTTCACATAAACTTAACTTAAGTATTTTTAATTCATGTCACATAAAGTATTGTAAGGTCAATTCCAATAAACGAAGCACAAACATGCTGTACACTACATTTTAAATCCTTACATGTATTTTCAAAGAGAGAATCGGCAAAATTAAAGAAATGGCATTTCTGGCATTGGCACAAGACTAAATTGTCTTACAAAATCTTGTTCGTACTTGCAGATCAAAATACTTTTTACATAATTTATTTTTTATTAACAAATTTATCGCTACAATCTCTGTAGTACATTTTTATTCTTATTTTCTATGAAAACAAATTGAATTTATTCACACACATTTGGGTTAAACATTCAAGGGAATCAAATTTGAATGAATCAAGTTAATTGAAATACTAAAAATATTTAAAAATTAATTATTATCAAATAATCAATCATAAAATAGTTAAGAGTATTTATATAATATTATAAATGTATACAATTATAGATATTTGTTTCATGTGCTTAAAAATAGTTATAATTATTGTTATACAATTTTTTTTTAGCTTTCTATATATAATTAATATTATCACTTTGCAACTGTTTGTACATAATCAAGACGTTGTTACATTTCAAATGTTAAAATATAACATGTAATAATATTAGCAGAATATCAAACTAACTGCAGCATTGCAGCAATTAACATTATAAATAATAATATGTCATATGATAGTAGTAATGTAAGTAAGTAGATAATAAGTAATAGTAATATAGTATCTGTTTGGTATAATACTTTAATCATTTTAAGATAAAAACATAGAAACAATAATATCAGTGTATAAGAAGAGAAATATTATGTTTAATATAATATCAAACCCAATTAACGTTAACATGGTATAGTCATAGCATTGATAAATAAAAACCACACTTGACTACATTATTATGTGGATAATATTAAGGATTGATATATTATATTTTAAATCACTATAGTATTATTATACTGTGTATAGTGTGTAAATGAAAATCAACGTTAGTAATGAGGGAATTTAATGGAATAGTGAGTTAAAAAATGTAACTTTAAAATTCATTGTAGTAATGCAGTAGAGACGATTTCTGGACGTGAATCAGTTGGTTTGTCACAGCTAGCTTCTGCAAATGTTTTCATTCTGGGCTGAGTACGAGTTACTAGACTTAGGTCGGTGGACGACTAGGAGACGATGGTTTAAACTTAAGAAAATAAAATAATGTTTCTTGTGGTGGAAAAAGTTTTAACTTATTTTAACCTTTATAGTTGGTGTTTTGCGCGCAAGAACATGGAGCATATTTAACCTGTAACTCACACGACCTATTACACTCTTCCGTAAGATAAGGTTCAGTAGGTGATCTAGGAGGAATTTCCCACAGTAGTAGTGATTGGCAACGATATGCATATTAGTGTGCCCACATACAACTGGTCTGTTGGCGATGTTTTCAAAGATTTTTGACAAAGACTTTGAAGTTAAGTTAAATTTTGTCAGCTTAAATAATCAGCCGGGTTCAGTTTAAACTCATTTTTTTACAAAGTTCGCTGAAAATAGTGATAGAGACAGTTTGTTGGACCTATTGTAGACATACCCAAAGTTTAGAATGAAGAAACCAAATACTGTTGGGGCCGTTACATTACAACGTCTTCGATGCGTGTGACGAATTATTACCACAATTGGTCGGACATATAGCTACATACATATTATGGATGTGTGGAAAGACAGATTTGACACCAGGTGATATTCCAAAATTCGTTTGTGGCTGCCGTTTAGAGTTTTAATTTGTATGAAATATTTTAATGTTCTAAACGTATTTTTATCTATATGGTCCCAATATAGTGATAATATAGGGCGGTGGCGCATTAAGGTTAGTTATATTTGTAACAAATATTCGCAGTGACTTACGAATAAGGTGATCGTTTTCCGTTGGCTGAGATTTCGAGTCGACCATGACCTCGTCTTGAATAGGAAGTGGATCTGTGACCGTAGGAGTGCTGAATAAAATCCTGAGAAGCTCATATTGATTTGGAGAAACGAAAGGTTTACTTTTTGGATTGTTTTGTTTCGGAGACGATGAGGATAACGAAAATGACGATAAATTTCGTTTTGATGGCTCATCACGGAACATGAAGCAATTTTAGATACATCAGATACAAACACTATGGCAAAATGTATAAAATGTTCCTAGTTTATCCGGCCTATATTGCACGGCTATTACGATAACGCAGGTAACGAGGACGATACGCCTGTACGATACGACGGTCACCACAGAACTGTAGGTTACCTATCAATTATAAAAATTACTGTTGTCGTTATGTCGTGTATCATGTTTTTAACAATTAATTTATAACATTATGTATTATGGTTTTCATATTAACATCATCATCTATAGGAAGTAATTATGTACGATGCGGTTTTGGATATTTTATTTGTACGAACTAATAATATTGTTCGTCGATTAAAAAACAACATGCCCGAACTCGTTTTAATATTCACGTGATAAATACATAATAATATATTATAACAAACCTTCCCAGTTATATTTTTTCCAGTTTACGGTCGATTACTCAAACCCCATTATCCTGCAGCGTATAGTAACGCCCGTCGAGGCATTAGAATCGACTACCCAATAAACGCCGACCCGTCCTAAACCCGAACACGACTCATATTATTATAATATAATGTTTAACGCTCTCGCCGATCGGCAAAGTGAGAGCGGAGCAGCTGTAGTCGTCGTGTTGGTAGAGTGGACCACGACCCGACAGTTTATAGAGGTGACTTTATTCATGGTGAGGAGAGAGGGTTGTTACTTGTTAGTACAAGGCGCCAATCATATTATAATATTATTCCAGTCGGTTTTTGGAATTTTGGCCAATTACTATATTAAAACAATCGTAATTATTTACAATGGAAGAAAACCAGTAAGTTTTCCGGGAGTCTGGTGTGGGGGGGATATAGTAAGACGAAAGTTAATTTTGAGGAGTGCCGCAGTGACAACTATAATATACAACTCAGTACTTTACTGTGACATTCCGAATTCGTATAAGAATCATCGTCATCATATATATCGTTCGATCGCCGTCGTCACCAATAAAGTGTGTAAAACCTAACAAAAAATAAAAAAAATGGGTATTTGGAAAAACCTTTTGGAAAAATCTGACTTTCACCGCCTGGACGGATTCTGGTACCAGTCACGTGGCCTGGTCGTATACTGTAAATTGTATACCGTATGACCGTCACTACCTCCGTCTCCTCCACCGCCACTTCCACGTGCCACAGTCTACGCACGCGCGTTAGGCAGTGGAGGTCGGTGTTGGGTTGAGAGGGTCATCGGAGGTGGGTGATTTCGGGGTCTAAAAGGGGGCAGACCGCAATTTGGACCAAGACAATAGACCCGGGTCGCGATCCCGGCTAAACTTTTATCTCGATTCAATTATTTTAACAGACCGACGACGTTATACCCTTTCCTTCTCGCGTCCGCAACCACCACCGCTGCCACCGACGACTCGTAATGCAATTTAAAATGATTAGTCGTCTCATTTTTACTCCTTCCCCACCGCCCCACACATACCCGGCACCATCAGTGGTGCCGGCCGCAGAGACCACTGTGCCCGGTCGGGTTTTATCTCTCCCCCTCTCTTTTTCCCTGTCAGTTTTCTTTTTTTTTTTTGATCCGTATTATTGCTCTGTTGTTCTGCCTCTACTATATATTTTACGTTATAGTATCATAAATGTAATCAGTTGTGTAGTGTCCGTCGATATGTGGTGCTATAATAGCAACCGCATGATATCGATAATTGACGCGATCGAAGATGACACAAGGGATGCTACCTCACAAAAATATCCTACTATGTTTGTCTGTCTTGCAAGTTCACCATAATCGTGCACTGGTATCACTGAACGGTATCTATAGTATCTAGCATGAGTTGCTGATCCTGTGCAAATTCACAGACTTATCCGACGGCAAGTCTGAATTCGTTCGGTACAAATGATTCCGTAATTTTATAATATGGGTAGCTGTAGATTAGAGTCATCACGTGAGTACTTACCTAATAGTTATTATTGTAATACACTATGTATAGCTATAGAATCTAAACTTATATAGTTATATATCACCTAATGAACAAAAAATAAATCTCGACTGATGTATTCCGATGACTTATTGAAGTATGTTGGTCATACGTTTGATTGAGCGTCAAAAAAAAAAACAGTTCAAATAACAGTCGTGTACCCCCATCGTGCATACAACAGCGTCCAAATAAAGTATACAATATATATATTATAGTTAGTATATTTATTCATGTACGTATAATATTATACAACGTATACGTCGAGAATCCATTTGATTTTTATGAATTAACGACTGAGTTCAGTATGCGAGTGTCTCATGCTCACAAAATATGATAAGTAATACGTATTATTGTAAGCAACATATTATAATAATAATATACTAATTTGTCATACACAATGCGTATTGTTTTAGATCTCTGGAAATTCATATTTATCCTCACGTCATCAAAGTGTAACGAACATCCTTATGTACAATACGCATTAATGGTGTATAACCCAATATTTGTACAGCGCAGATGAAATAAACTTGTACTAACACATTGTGATGAAGAGCATACGATTATTGACATGATGAAACAAACACAGGGACGCTGTTTATTGTTGTAATTTTATTTCGTTTGACACTTTAATGTATTTCTAATGAACCCGTAGTGAAGCACACAGGGCCTCTGTTTTAAGACGCGTGTAGTCGTAGGTACATTTATTATACATTTTGAGAAATTAAAGCAAAGTAATTAATTTCTTCTCAAGTTTGTAGTTTGTGAAGTATTTTTATTTTGGAATGTCGAAAAGGTTAGACAAACAAAACCAGTTTTTATAATTTTATAAAAATCTACTATTTAGCCAATAACGAATATGTAGGTAGGTATATTTTGAATATTTTTTATGCATAATAACTGTATAATTTATATAAACGAGACTACGAGAGTGCCCTGGGTGACTGATTTATAACAACGCAGAGCCAAACCTATTAGAGCTATCGATTCGAAAATTTGAGAGTAGATTAATATTATAATTTGTCTGTGCACTAAGAATAGGATTTTGATTTTAGGGGTTAAAATGGGGGAAAAAACAAAATTGGACGTGTAAATTGTATACCTATATAAGTAATAATTTCTATTGTTTATTGGAGAAATAATTTGAAAAAATAATTATTTATTTATAATACATTGCCAACCATTGTGGATGAGTTGCCCCTTGTCCATGATCCAACTAAGTCAGATTCCTGAGTTACACCCAAAATAAGTTGAACAATCATAATTTTTTTAAGAGTTACCATTTTTAAAGTGCACGAGATCAGCTAATTATATAATATAATATCATAGACGACAGCAAGTTCTACTCATACGTCATAGAGTGTATTATGACAACAATAATGTACTGAATTTCTTATATATTGTTACATCTTAAACACATTCGATAACCAAGTAATTTCCTACGAGAGTTACAAAATTATAATGTTACTTTTTAATAATGGAAAGATTTGTTAGTATTGAATAATTATTATACATATACACAGATTTGATAGAAAACAAGACAACAGTGATTATAGAATATAATAAATTATGCATAGATACTATTGGTGTTCTTACAATTAATATATAAATAATATAAATTCTATTTTTTCAAAAATTCATAATTACCCAATACAAATAATATAATATATAAATACAAAATAATATGATATCATTTCTATTTGGTAATGTTTGGAAATGTTGATTTATAAAATGATTTTAATAACAACATTAGTTGTATAACATAATAAAAAGTATTATCTTCAAAGGCAATAAAAAAGATTGGTAATTTATATTTTTTATTTTTTATATTGCTGTATGAAAACATTTATTTTTTGAATTAAGATCAAAATATTACTATTGCCGATTATATGAATTAAAAATTATAATTATTTTTTGGCCAATATTTTATTATCTAACACTTAAAACAATATGTATTATACTATTATAATAGTATTAAAGTTACCAGAACACTTTTCTGTTTTTTACAAATAACAATTTATGAAAAATCTTAAATATTGTATTAATACTAAATTATTACACTATATTTTAATTATATTATATATTAAACGTTTTGTAATTTTTGAATTTAAGATAATTATATATTTTACTATACATTTTGTCAGTGAACTAGCAATTTTGGTGAATTATTGGAGATATTTAAATTAGGGTAAAATGTTGAACTATAAAAACATGATAGATTTCCTTTACAAACCATGATATATTTATGTTTCAGATCACTGTTTGTTCTTTTCGCCCTTAGGTCTGTAGTGTTTCATCGTTTACCTAGATTCTCCGATAAAATCCCATTGTAAAATATTGTGGGTAACGTTTCGAATATTAAAACAATTTATTGTAGTCATTATGTTTTTTTTTTCGTGCCGAAGTCCGGGTATATAACAATTACTGAATAACGTATTTTTGATTATCTGTTGTTTAACAACGGCTATACTATAATAAAAATACTAATATTTATTTTGTATTCTTAACGACACACAATTTTATAAATAATAAATTACTGCTGTATCTCTTGTTCATAACAATTAATTATATATCGCAATTTTTACAATGTCCTGGCTATTGTCAATAAAATTACAATTCAATATAATTAATATTATGTGTTATACCACTAAAATAATATTGAAAAAAAAACACATTAACCTACTAAGTCCCTATGCTGTCTAGTTGGTTTCAAGTGTGCCTTTTCGATGAGTATAGCCGATGTAATGGATGTGTGAAATAAAAACTCAACAATAACGTATCAGTCTATATTTTAAGGATATTTTATAGTTTTAATGTTACTATGAGTAATTTATTTTAAAGTAAGTTAAAACTAATGCGATGAAGTAATTTTTGACAAAAACTTCGAATAGTGCCATAGTATATTATATTCTATATAATTAATTAACTTTAACTATAGTTATATCTTAAAATAATATTGTTATTCGTTAAAGAAATAATTGTTATTGTATATATGAATTAATAACTTCTTAGAAACTAAGACTTTATAAAAAATAAAACTAAGCAAAGCTGTTTTAAGTATTTTTTGAATGGCTGTATAAAAAACATATGAGGAAGCTATTAAACATTTTCAAGATTCTAGTTCGAGAATAGCTATTTTTATAAACTAAAAAAAACTAAACAAATTCAAAAAAAATAAAATACTTATAAAAAGCTTATCAATTATACTAATATTTTGAAATTGTATTTTACATAGAAAATGATAATTTAAGTAATAGTGAAATATTTCATATTTCATATTTCTACAATAATTATTATTTTTTGAATTTTATTTTTATAAAAAAAATCGTTATAATATTGTTTTTTTGATAGTAATACAGTTGAACTAATTTTAGCTCAAAAATATCAGTTCATAAAATACCCACCTATTTATAGATAGGTATTAATAAATACAATTTTTCACATGACACCCTGAAAAATGTTCCTTTTTTGGAAAATGTACATTTTTTTTATATTCTTAATATCATGTTTACGTCAGTCCACATCATAAACTAAGTAACATTTTATTATTATTTTACTATTAGCTCTTTATTATTATTAAAAATTTATGAAAATTAAACTTGTCCAAAATCATAAACTTCAAATAAAGCATTGAATATAATTTTTAAATATTTATTATATACACGCATTTAAACAATAAAATAGGGGGACGAGGTGGCCGAGCGGTCTAACACGTCGTCTGCGGCGCTGGAGGTCGCGGGTTCGATTCTCTTGGCCACTGGGCGGCATTTTTCTCCGGGCAAGTCACGGTGTCCGGAGAACAAGTGCCGCCATCCCCCCACTCCGGGGTATGGCAGAAACCTACGGGTGCCCCATTAGAAATTCTGCCAAAATACACCCACGTGTAACAACCTACAGTTTCCCCCCTACAGTACCACAGGCTAATAAGTGATAACCTTGCAGTTGATGCCTTTAAAAAAAAAAAAACAAAAAAACAATAAAATAAACAAAAGAAAATGGTCTGGATATTGACAAAGTATATGGATCTTACATATAAGTATATTAAACAGTCCGCTTAATTGAAATATTCGTTAATAATGCATAATATATTCTAAAACTAAGTATTTAAATCGAGTTCCACTCAATGGTATTAGAAACTAAACTAAATCTTGAAATGTTTTAAATAGCACTTGTAGCAAAAACTTATTTAATTATATGCAAATATATTCAGTGTAACTGAGTATAACAAAGGATATAATAATATAATTTAAAGGAAAAATTACTTTACGTTTACATGGTTTTACATATTTTAAAGGGGCAATTAAAAATAATAAAATGACCGTTTTAATTTGAGAAACATATTTAGACGTTATACTATGCAAATTTGAATTTATGTCGATTCGACAAAATTGGATACTTCAAAATATTAGTATAAAAAGAAAAAAAAAGAGAATGTGTACCTACTATAATTTTTTAAACAATACAATAATATATGACGTTTGTTCGTCGTCGTTCGCAGAGTTTTGAATTATAAGAAAATCGTGACGGTATGTTAACATTATTAAGTGCAAATATATAATATAGTTTATTTTTAATGGAAGTACATAGTGTTGTACACGATCAAAAATCCCAACGCGTATTAGTTGTATTGATTTAACACGATTCAGAGAAGGAAAAATATATGAATTACATTTTTCCCTTGTAACTAACACTGCATTGTGAACACCATTTTCTGTGGTGTTTAGAGAGAGAGAGTAATTCTGCTGGAAAATTGTTATCTATTTTTTATGGAATGGAAAAAAAATTGGAGTGGAATAAAGGATAATATGACATCGGGTTGAGCATCTGAACGAGGGGAAGTGGTTTTTATGGGATCCTCGTCACGCAATTGTCGTTGTTTTTTCGTTAGTAACCAAAAAAAGTGTATCGGTCTATACTGGCACGGACAACTGTTGTAAAGTGAGTGACAAATCTGCCAATTTAACTTCCATTCACCACGTAATTAATTTAATTATTTCAATTTAGTATAATGTATCTTTGCATTTATTTGATTTTAACCAATACATTTACAATGAATGATATGCGAATTAATTTTAATATATCACATGAATATTTGAATAGGTACGAAAATAATATATTATATTATTTAATATAACTTTCTCTATGTCTATTTTTAAAATGAGATAAAAAATCAGATATAATCCATTATACTAGTTTTTTTTTTTTATTTTTCGTATGGAAATTATTGTACTAGTAATTATCTTTCTCTCTCTCTCTCTCTCTCTCCCTGATTCTCTAAGATAGACACACACACATTCACACTCATGGATGATAATTGGATTTTGTAACATTATTAATGAGTAATTAGTGGATTAAAAAATACAATTTTAATAATTTATTTGAATTATATGATGTATTTAATTTTTATTGTATATTTACGTACAACAAATTATACCTAAGTAAATGTTCACAGAAAATTATATTTTAAAATTAATGAATATTTTGATTCTATTTTCGGGAAATCTTTATAAGTTTAAACGATGAATTAGTGCGGCAGAAAATTATATCATCATTATTTATTATTATTATTATTATATTGTGCAGTAGCAATATTCGAAAATATAAATAATAAACATTGTACTCACAAGCGCAAATTTAATTTTCAATTGTAACATAATATATTAATTCCACCGTTTATTATTTATTTATTTTCAATTTTCAATTGGTATTCAAGGACATAATTATATCAATATATTCAATTTGTGTTTATTTGTATTTTAAATATTTTTCATTTAATACTGGTTATGGTTAAAAAAAATACTGATAAAGTTTAAATGGAATTTTAGGATAAGCTAAATGTTAACTTTACGATACCATTTTTATTTGATTGGAATTCATATTTTTCGTAATTTTCATCGTACGTGACAATGCATTAATATACCTCATAGGTTACTAAATATTATACACCATGTTTATTTAATCTGTGAGAATATATGGCTTGACATACTGTATTCGCAGTTGGTCTGTTTTGGTAAAGATAACGTCACTGTATCATAATGTCGATAATCAGTATATTACCAATAAAAATAAAAAACAAGAATAGTACACTTTTTTTTTAACAGCTTAAAGTGCTTAAGTAATTCGTTGTATGAATTAATTGCTTAAATGTCTAGGTTCAAAATTTTCTCACCAAAAGTTAAATTATAATATTTCTATTGTTCTCGATAGTAAAGTTACAAAACTCTTAGTGGTATTAGAACAAACAGAATATTATTTAGATGCTAATTCGCCGGCGCTCCGGATAGGCAAATCAACGGCATGCGTGTCAACAATAGCCATTTTGCCTGTACAGTACGCAATGTTATAAATTATATTAATAATATAAATTGTTCACATTGGTAAAGATCGATACTGCTATCACGATGGACATAAAATAACTAACGTTATATTTTAATTAAATATTTTATAATAATATTATAACTTAAAGTATAGTGTTAAAACCGTGTCTACGCTAGAAGTATCTTAAATAATATTTCCCTATGCATCTCAATAATAAGTCCAAAAAAACATTACAAAACAGGCAGTCATGTAATAGTTATATTTTATATTACGTATTACCGATATTAGGTACCGTATTATCGTGAGAGTATTATTTATAATATTAAATACCTTTTGAAGTATGTATATTATTGTATTTATCGAAACCGTGTTTTATATCGGGTGATAACGTTTTAAAAACCGTTTATATTTTTTACATTTTATGTTCATATACTGAGAATACGTACCTCAAAAATGTAGATACTATATTGTGCAGACTTCTTAAAATAATTGTATGGGGTTTTTCATATTTAAATTATTTTAATTGCAAAATGTAATAGTTATATTTAAACATTGGAATTGTATCAACAAATTATATTATTATCCAAAACTATAAAATAATACACGCAACTTTGAACTCGGGAAATCATCATAAATTATATAAAAAAATGTTTTCGAATACGGTGACAAGAATTTGATTAAAATAAGCATCATATTGTATATATTTTATAATGAATACCATAGATTGCATGACGTATATAAAGTTCATAAAACGCAATATCTTACAGTAGGATAATTATATTAATATTTTAAAATAAACTAAGTGTTACACGACACAATATAATTCAGAACTCTTTTAATATTAAATAAAAACCTATTTTTGAACAACATTTTCTCATTAATTGAGGTTTTTATATTATTTATTTTATAAGCTGCTCTCTTATTATGTATGCGTTATCTATGTATTTCTTTAACTGTTAGGAAATTATTTACCAATTCCTAAACGATTTTACTCATTGGCAGTTTGTTGTAAACATTTTTTTTTTTTTAGTATATTCAACTTTGTTTTTGTTCTAAATAATTGCTCACGAGTATCCGAAATTATTATTTTAAGAAACAAAGCTTAAAACTTATTTTACCTAAAAAAATCTTGTTTCTTTTACCAAAAATAAAGTTTTATGTTTTATAATACTCTTATTTTTTATGTAGAAGTTAAAATATTAATTGTATGATACATGTATCTTGTTGAATAGAGCCTCAAGCTGGTTGGATATTTTAGTTTAACAGCTGTAACTATACTTGAAAATAACCTATTTTTAATTTTAAATGAAAAATAATGGTCCGTAAGTCATAACAAAAAAGTAAGGGTTATAAAAAAAACTAGAATATTATATAAAATGTAGTACATTTTTATTGAAAATTATACTATTATTGACTATTGTCACGCAGGATGTTATTGAACAGCATAATATTTGACTACAAAAGGTTAATATATTTGAAATATTTTCACGTAACATGTTTTTGGTAAATATTAAAAAACTTTAAATTTGAAAAACTTAAGATCAAAGTTTCTAAATATTTTAATAAAGAATATTATTATTATTTTTTGAAATGTAATATACATAAATTAAAATTATATAAAATGTTAATATAATATTAACTATATTCATGCGCATAATGTAATATAATTATTTATTAAAAATACTAACAACACGGAAAACTTGATAATATTGTTTTAATTAAGTAGCCTCAAATTACAGTATTGAAAATAATTCATTACGCATCTCAATATTTCAAAGAATCTTTTGGTTAGGACAAGGAATTGTTATCACGTCAAAGTGGTTCAATTGTATGCTTACTAAACATCAGAAACCACAACAGCAACACAAAAGCATCGTGGAGTTTTGCCGATGAAAATAAAAAATAAAAAACTTTAATCGGTTGTCATAGTTATAATGACTGTTAGATCCGTCACGTCATCTGTTTTCAGAAACATGTTAACAAAGTTAGCATCTGTAAGTTTGACAGTTTTACATATTATCCATTTATAAACACTTTATGAGCAGGTACTAAATATATTGTTCGAAAATAACAATGCATAACTATAGATTCTTAGATTTTCTATGTTACAAAACCACTAAGATATTGTCATACTACTATAACAATAATAATAAATACATCAATCAAAATAATATTGTATTAACATATTTTAACCCAGAAAAAAAAAGAGGACAATCGGTTTTTATATTGAAATGCCTAAGTTATAGTAACATCTTGCGTAGTACCTATTTAGTCTTACTAAATTATGATCATAATATTTTAAACGTGATTCTATAAAACTGTAATATAAATCTTTAATCTTTATAATATTATGTAATATATTTTGCATTATGAGTGCTTATATTAATATAGTAAAATATAAACAAGTAATTGGTAAATAATTTCTTAAATATAAGATTTAATAACGGTATGTGTGATAAAACTATATTTTGTGTAAATAAATTTAATAAAATGTATAGCAAATAGAACATAATATTATAACAGAAGATTTGTAGATTAAAAATAAATAATATGTCCTGGATTCAATATTTTTTTTCATACTAAGTTCAGTAAATTTTTCGTAGTGCAACTTATTTTATCTTCATTAGTGTTCATCAATATTAATACACATTTCAGTTCAACTACAATTTAAAAAAGAATACTTTAAGATACCAATCCAGTTGTTTTATTGGGTAGTACTCTCACTACTTTAAATTTAAAGACGTATCAAATAGATTTTTTTTTTTTTTTTGAAGTTGTCAGCATAACGTACTTTTAGTGGTTTAATTGTTACGTTTCATTTCACTATTTTTGCTAAGTACAAAAGCTTGTATAATTTCCTGGCATTTTAATTTATAAACTCAAGTTACATTTATTTTTCATCTAATTTATACATATTACAACTAACATATAATGTTTTTATTGCACATTCAATATAATATTCAAACACAATTTCTAAAGAAGAAATAATTTGACTGAATAGTTTATTACTATAAGTCATTAAAATTATGAATTCGTCTTTGTATATACAATTTATAAATTAATTATTTTTTACAGAAAAACTTCAGGATTATTCCTATAGAATACAATATTTACAATTAATTATTATTTTACCTACAACATAAAAAGTTTAAAAGAAATATTAACTGAAAATGAATAATATTTTAAAGGCTATGTATATAATAGTGTAAATGTGTGGAATACACATTTCACGGGCATTTTTCGACTATACGTATAGTTTATTATTTCAAACATTTCTATATTTCCCTCACAATTTATAAAATTACCAATTTATTGCGGTTAATGTGAACTTTAAAACAACATATAATTCATATTGATATTGTATTATAGTTATTCGTGCAAATAATGGTGTGCAAGTAGTTAAAACATTTAAAAAGTACTTAAACTACATTTCGTGTTTAATGCCTTATTTTAGTTATTATATTATAACATTATATGTTATTATTTAATGTATGATACTTTATTAATGAAAATCAGTGGACTCATTTATTTTATTCCCCATCAATAAGGTAATAATATTAAAATTGTGTATGCACTCAATAATAACTCCCATACTACTAAATTTTTATAATCTTGATATTTCAAAATAAACAGTTTGTTTAACTGTTAATCTGTTTTATTAATACCAGTTACCTCATTACTTAGGTGTGACCATGTATCATGTACCATAAAGTAAAAAAAAAATTGAAAAAAAAAATAAAGAATAGACAACGGTCTACCCTGACAATCACATACCTGAAGTTTACTGAAGCTTTTAATATAATTCGGTATGCGTATAATGAAGAATTTCTACCAAAGAGGAAAGATCCGGGATGACTATGTAACTATGAAAAATCAAAATGTTACGGAAGTATAATCCGTATATCAATAAATAATGATAAAATATAAAATCGTTCTTTTTTAAAATACATTTTTAGGTTTGTAGGTCATCTTTAAATAAAACTTAATACATAATATCTACATATTATTTTGTATTGCAAGACATGTAATATTTGTCTTTGCATAAAAAAACTAATGTCACTATATCTATATTCCCACTTACATTGGAATTCTTAACAATTCCCTGGAATTTGACGAAATTCCCAGTTTTCTAGGATACTCGTAAAAATAGTAGAATCTGCACACTCAAATATATATAATATTTCCCAGCTCAAAAGTTTAATAATTTATATGAAATAGTTAGTCGTTGACGACAGGTCATGATACTTGTTTTTGATCACGAGAAAATGGATTCTTGTTATGGATAGCTTATTATTAGGTATATGGCAAAATTTACAAGATGTAAATTTGAGATTATTTTTGAGATAACTTTCAGGAACAGCGTTCACGATTTTTTTTTCGGTTTCAAAAAAGAAACGCATTCAACAAAATGTCCCAATTATGTTCTTACCAACAAACTTAAAAGATAATAATAGAAATGAATTCTTGGACTTACCTAAAGTAATACGTTGTTTTGAGAAATATTTTTAAATCTTTGAGTCAAATAAAAATAAATAAATCTGAGAATAGTCGTAAAAAAAACAACCAGGAAACAACGAATTATTTCGCCTAGAGCTATCACTTGGAATACACTGTAAAAATTCAGATTTTACCTAACATCTGTCTCAAGTATAAAATAATTACAATTAAACAAAATGTATAAAATCATTATATTTCAATTTCATTTGAATTCATGTTCTATAATTATGCGTGATTTTAATCGCCATATCCAAGTTGTAGTCAATGGTGAATCTTATTGTTTTCTAACATCATATAATTATGATCTTAAATTTGTTATTATATTTCAGCACGTGTGCGTTGAAATCCCAAAGTAAATAATCGGGTAAACAATATATACGTAGGTCGGAAATCAATTCAATCGTCTAGAAAAATAAAGATAAAAAGGTTATAAAAGAAGAAAAAGAAGGAGAAAAAAAATAATAATAGTAAAGTTTGAGCTTGACTGATATTGAGTCCCTTGTTTCAAGTCACATCAGTCATTCTCGATTGGCGATCGGTTAAAGTTTGTTATGTTATATTATTATTTTCCACCCCCCTGCGCGTTTCTTCACCATCGTGACCGTTCAAAGGTTACATAGATAAGGACCTATATCGTCTCGACATTTGCCCGGGCAATCCATCACCACGCATACCATCAACTAGGGACAGCTTGTTAAATTCGGTCGTTGTCATAGTCGCACAACGGTCCCTTTTCAATAGTTCGCGGGAGTGGAGAAATCGTATTAAATAAAAAAAAATGTGTATATATATATAAAGTATGAATAAATAACAATAATAATACAATATAAATAATATCCGAAGAGTAGAGAATGAGATAATATAATAAATATACTTTGTATTCCCTCTGTCTTTCGGTACAGTTGCAAGTCCCTGGGGCACGTTACTGTTTGTTACTGGATCTGATTAACGTAATGTACCGTTAACATATATAGGTACCAACCTCACAATACTACTTTTCTACTACTCACTGCATTTCTTCTCTCTTTATCATTACCACTATTATATTATCACTTCCACTCTGCTACCAACATTACCACTACCTACTACTAGTTACTACTACTACGGCTACAACTATACAAATACCTACCACTACTGCAACTGTAATAATATAATACCTCCATCACTTCTATTTTCACTACAACTATACAACTATTACTACTACACTCCAGACAAAATGGTCGACCGGTCGCAATTACCGTTACCGGAAACGATGCAGAAATAATAGGCTCCTAAGTCGTTCCTGTCCCCCGTACCACGGGATTACGCGATACTTTCAAACTCGATCACCGTACCTAAAACAAAAACACACACATAATAATATAAACATAATATACATAGATGGACAGATATATGGATAAATAGATGTACACACGTTTTAGGAAAAAGATGTTTCTCCGATTCACAAAAAATATGCTCTCGTATTTTTATGGTTGTATATATACTTTATAAAAAAATATATACGTGACGATTTATACTTTTCACGGAAAGTCACGTCGATACCTACTACTGAGAGCAATCCAATCAAATTTGGTGTATATACGCGCAGTAAATGGTAATATGATTTCGTACTCATTCTACTGTTTATTTTCTGTACAAACAATATAAAAACATCAGTTCCTGTATTTTTTCTCTACGCTCGTATTTTTTTTTTATCTATAAAACAACAAAACAACCACCGCTAATAATATTGTTTATTTGATATAGAAATTCAACTAATTCAGACGTGATTGTATTTTTTTTTTATTTTCAACGGTGTTCAATAAAATCTAGATAATATTATATTATAGTTTATCATTCCGACGAAAGCTTTTTTACCCGATGGGTCACGGAGAAACCGATGGTTTTAAATTATTATTATGCCGATATTTTATTTGTTTTTACTTGGAAATTAACACTGACATAATTATTACTTAATATTGCATCTGTAAATATTATTGGTATCTCATATTAGCGTTCGGAATAATTTTCTGTCAGATGATTTATTCGAATCCATTCAACATTTTAAAACAACTCGACATAATTACAATTGTAGACGTAAAACTTTATACCGATACGGTCAATTAAATACAAATGAACGAAACGTCGCTTGGAAATGATACGTGACAGAAATATTGGAGCTTTTCATTTTCACTACCTACAAACATCTAGTTGGTGATTTATTTATCGTATGGTCAAATACTCCTCGTTGCGACGGGTGTTCGTGACGTGCGCCCTCTTTGAGTTTCGTGTTTTCCAACCAGTGCGTATAAAGTTATCTAATAAATCTACTATTGTTTAGCTTAGACGTTTTAAGATGATTGTTGTTGTAACAAATCTACGCTGTTTTCACTTTGTGAGTAACACATTACGAAAGCATTAGCCTATAGTGTTTGCTTAAAAATAAAACTCATACAACGGATGATAGTTTATTATGGGAGCTACTATATATTATTATTAAATTGGGCGAGTTCCATCATTGCTGTATACATACTTGCACACAAGTCAATAGATGCTAGTATATAATAATAATAATAATATGATATTTGTGTTACCATAAATAGAATGCTTTAATTTTTTTCCTTATAATGATGTAAGTACGTTATTCGAGAATAAATTAAATACACTTTACTTTACAATAAAAGTAATTAAAATATAATATTATTCGCAGTATCATTTGGAAATTCGTCGACGATTTTATGATTTGACTTGATTTATTTCTGAAGTCCGATGTAAGCAATGGTCAGTATTATAAGAATGTTATTACTTACGGTAACATTTGTTTATGAATCGCATTCAAAAAATATTATTAGATTAAACATTTCAACACGATAAATGTTATATGAGATTGTTGATAATATAAAATTATGTAATCGGATATATATAGCAAACGGAATCACAGATTTTCATTCAACCTGCGTAATATATTTGACCTTTCATGCATATATCTATTGTTCCTGTTACTTTATGACGTTTCTACCATATATTGTACATATTATGCCATTGTTTGTATTTCATTATTACTCAGTTCATCTTTAAAACAAGTAGAATATGTCAAAAATTAAATACAATAACATTTATGTACGTTTTCCTTACATTATTGTTATCGATATACCTTTCCTGTTTACTCGTGTGCACAAACGCTCGACATTGTATTTGTATATCTAAGTGCAGGAGAAAATCCATATTGCGAAACTATTCGTGTGTTTCTAGCTCACTCGACCGACATGTGTGTTAGTGTGTGACGAGTGTTGAACAAACGAGCCATTTAAATGGTTTAACACGACTAAACGATTTCGGCGTAGGGCACTTGTCTGACGAGAACCGAGATTCAAAACCCGACCCTGCCACACACGCCATCTCCTGGCAACAAATCATTCACCCTTCACAACTCCTTCCATTTTACGACTGAGTTTTCATTTACGTTTGTCGAGATTCCTTGTCGTCAGCATCATCGACCATCGTGCTTAGTGGACTCTAGATTTTGAGGCTGCTAATAATATGTATCTCTCCTAAATATCATAATCTCAGCACAGCAGCCGTGGTACGACGACGACGACGACGATGATTATTATATTTTAACAATTTACAGTTTCAAAAACAATGAACCGACTTGCCAGGACTATGTATAGCTGGCATTGGTGGAACAAAGACTTTATCATTCACATGGTCCCACACAAAGAAGTCTCATAGTGTGAGGTCAGCTGGTGATCCTGAGGGCCAGGAATCGAGGTGCTGGTCCTGGTTACCTGTACGACCAATTCAGCGTTATAGATCGAGGCGATTTAGAAAACCTCGAATTGCACGGTGTCAACTGCCAATGTGGAGGAGATAGAATCCCGTTATTGTTCTTGTTACAGTCGGGTGGCGGCCACAGGTATGTAGAATCGTAAAGATTCGTGAAATATTTTTAATTTGTCTGTGCCACAGTTAAATTAAGTGTTAGTCATTGAAAATGGGTGCATTCTTTTTTGAACACCCTGTAGTTTATCCTACACGACGACGAGACGATAAATAGTAATATATCGATAATAGTAGCACTATTTTTTATTGCAGCTCTCCAAAACTCGTCGTAATTACGAATAGGTATATATTATGGTTTAACCTACAACATTACAAGCATAGTATACTGTGATAGGTGTAGTGTTGTCAGGAAGTAAAAAAATTGGTGAAAAACACGTGCCGCGCTGAAAATTTGCTTCGGTGTCGCAGTAATTACATTTTTTCACCTATTATTCACCTATGGAAGCCAAGCATAATATAATACATTATTATGTTGATATTATAATGTTTTCGCCACCCACCGACACCGTCACCGCAGGCGCCGTATTATAATACGTAAACGTGCACCGGTGCTCCATTATAAAGGTGTAGGTACGTACCACACGTAGCAGTATCGCTTTACGGCTTGTCAGCAGCGTGTTGTAGCTGTTGTAGTCTCTCGTCGGTGGATGAAGTTTCTCACACACACATTATGCCCGTGTTACATCACACACACACACACACACATACACAGATGTTTATATGTATTGCGACGCCGGCCAAAAGACTCTTCGAGCGAGTGGTTCACATCGCAAATATTAATCAACTCGCACGCCCGAGTGTAACGACGTTCGGTGGTGGGCAACACCACGCACGCGCGCCACCGAATAACGACGTAGTAGGTAGGTATACCCATACTTCTGTGCGGCGGATGATGATGCCCCACATGCGTGAGACAGATAAACGTGACGCTGACAAATGAAGGAAAGCCCCGAGGCAATGCCGAAACCGTGAGGGTGAATTGAAATGTCGTCATCAATTTTATTTATGTTTACATATTATTATTATTATATACGTACGATAGGAATCGGGGGGGGGGGGGGGTTGAGGGGAGGGTGGTACGTACGCACCGCCGTCGAAGAAAGCACCGACGCCACCAAACGCGAAATGGATAATAATAATAATAATAATAATATGAAACTCGAGAATTTATTGTAATACGTTATCCCTCGCCCCCGAAACACAGCGGTGCGACGACAATAACGCCACAAATGCGTATAGCTACGACGTAATACCACCAGTCTCGCTGTTGTTATAATAATTTTCTGTTGAACATGATATACGTCACAACGCACCCTCCACTCACTCCCGGAACCAAACTGGTATAAGGTATAACTACCTAGCGTCTCGTCACACCGTCTATTTCTGTGTGTACACGACGGCTTAAACGTGAAACGTCGTAATTGCTGTTGTCGTCGTTGTTGTAGACCTGCCCCGGCAAAGCGTGCATTAGTGTATCATATTTTTATCGCTATAGGTACCTACCTATTAATAATCTGCTGTTAAAAATCTGAAAACTGACAACAATTAGTTAATCATTATTGGAGCGAGACCTACGCATCCCGTCGCGCCGTCGGATAATTCTGTTGAATTCGACGCGAGTGCGTAAACTTCTGAGTTACATTGTAGGTCTGCCCCGGAAAAGTGTGCATTGGTTTCATTAAAGCAATGTCGACTAAAAAATATGATTTGGAACTTATATACTAAAACTCGACCGTCGTCGAAGCGCATGAAATAAGTAGGTGGATGTGTACGTCACATCGATGATAGTCATTGGACTATTATTCGAGTGATTGTTGTATTTTCAATAAACAATATTAATTACTATATATTTTTGCAGCTTAATTATAAATTGTTAATTATATTTTGTCATATTTTAGCTATGGAAAATAGCATTCAAATTAAATCAAAGTAAGTAAAGTGTAGTGGTTGAATAGTCGACAATTATTTGTGATTGTACAGCTGATGGCAGTGTGAATTTAAGTTTTGGATGTTAAATAAAATACACGTTACATTAATGATAATAATATAATAATGCATTTCTCATTTAAAAAATACTATATATATTATTATTGTATATTTTGTCTTCTAAATAACGATATCGTTCATGATTTAACACCCTTAAAAACCTAGTACAAACCTTGTTATTTTTCAAACTTTCAAAGATATTAATCTTGCAAATGATTGGAATAAGTATCATATTATATAATATGTATATACGCAACAACGTATTTTGTATTGCAATATTCTGAGCTATAGAAGTTGGCCAATTGTTTACCAAATATGTTTTACAGCGTGACTATGCTAATATTAATATATTTTGTTCATAAAACGGAAGGTTATTGAGTGTCAGCCATATTTGCTTAAGGGATCGGCTCCTTCATTGGTTGTAACTTTATTTTTTTTTCTTGATGTTCAAATAACGTCAAAATTAATTTCATATTACTTTCAAGTTCTTTGCGTTAAAAAAATAAATTGAAGTGACGTGTTTATGCATCATTTTCATTTCTTCATCGGTGGAATATTTACACCAAAATATATAACCGTCACACTCTGTGCAAGAAATAATAATATATGTTTTCGTATTCTTGATAATGAAATAATGTTTTAATAGCTTATAAATGTGGTAATTCTAGTAAGATAAGTTATGTATTAAATCAAATAACAATATTAGGTAATATGCATACTTATATTTTTTTCTTTAACCTGTTTCACAATTATTCATAATAATATCTGACCATAATATACGGTTTACCTAATTGTCCAATAGTTTTAACAAATAAATAAATATTACATACCTACTAACTACTTACGATTTAATGATAAAGTATAAATGGTTTATTCAATAACTGCATGACTATGATACGAATAAACTTTATTGTGATGTACAAAGAGGAAGATATTATCTTAGACATGCATGGCTAAGAAAGACGATTACTTAGGAGCATGATGAGTACTAATTATTCATATAATTTGGCACCTTAATATTCCAAGAAAATGTACTAATTAAAAAAATTTACGAATCAATATTATTCTATGTATCCTTATTAATATTATTGTATTATAGTTTGTACAGAATATATGAACAATGACTAATGATAATTATTTATGATAGAAACAAAAATGTTTGTGCTATTACATAGAAGGTACGTCGTTTAAGAGTAAGAGAATATGGTGCCAATTTTCCAAATATTCCACCGATGTATACAATTTTAAAATTATATTTTCAACGTAATTATAATACTTTTCCATTAGTATACTGTCAGATACATAATTCAGAGGAGGGGTTCGGTGTATTATGTTAACAAAAATGACTTCAGAGGAAAAACTCTGAGACCTCAAAGAATTTTCAGATTTGGATAGCTGTTTTTTTATTTAAAAGAAGAAGAATTTATATAGCCCTCATAGAACTTTGATTCTTTATTAAATATTAAATAATTTTATAAAAAAAATTGTAAAAAAAAACTTAAAATTGTATTTTTTATATGGATCTATTACAAAGTTTTAAATTAAAATATCGAAAAACGTAGTTCAGAGCTGGCCACAAAATTATTTCCTCTATTAATTAAAATTTAAATTATCAAATTTGTTTTATTCTACGTTACAGGATCATTATTCCCGTTGAGTGTATTTTTTACGGGAAAATTACATTAGGACCGGGAGCTTTAAGTACTAAGGTACACCATTTACAATTTTACAAGACCTTCTCATAAAATATAAACTTTGTTTGGAATTTGTTTATACAATTATCCTTCATTTATAACTATTAATAGTGTGTAGTATGTGTTTTGTATTATGGCGATATACAATAATATACTATTGAGATACCTACACTGACGGAATTATAGAATCAATGATATTTAATTAATATGTGAACAAAATTACCTGACATCATAAAGCAATTCAATTTGAACATATTATTTATCAAAATTTGTAGATATTCCACTGATATAATATTGTATTGATACATATATGTATCTGTTGTATACTATGTGTTATGTAAAATATTATAAAATTAAAAATATTTTATAAAAACACAGTTGTCCTCTCCAATTTTTTTAAATGTAGTATACATAGAGATTATTACTTAATAATTTGCCAATGTAAACGTATAAACGTACTAAAATAAAAATAATTAATAAAATGAGAACATTTTATAAAAACGATTTATTTTCTATTAGTTGAGTCTTTTTAATTTGATTTTATATAAAATTCGCATACTATTTTGACTACGACAGGTATAATATAATTAAATGCAATATAAGTATTTTTATTTCTTTTGTGTTATTGAATAAAAATAATACAACTTACTATAAATTCCAAAAAATATATAAGTACCTTATATTAGTATTATGTATTAACAAATAAATAAATACATTTTGAGCATTTCAGTGATAAAACTGTTTTATTAGGCATATAAATTTAAAACCAAAATCAAGTTGACATTTTTTTTAGGCGACCTTTTTATTATATCTTCCACTTAAGGGTTTATTTTACCAGTAAGGCGTATACATTATTATAATAATTTATTATGATCACACGGCGTTTTGCATGGGCTATTCGAGCACTCCCCTATCATGGATGAATTTTATTGATTATTATAATTTTCAAAACATGGTAAAATTGATAATTTTAAGGTGCAATTAGTAAGTATATAAGGTTTATAAACATACATTTAGAACACCTTATATCCCCGTCGTGTCAGTCCATCCGTTAGTTATCTTTACATAGTTAGAATTGTTTATTTTGAGGTGTTTATTTAATGTCCGTATTTACTGTACATAGTAAATAAGATTGATAATATTAAGATATTTACTTACCATTCATAATATTAAAATAATAACTTATTGTGTAAGTATTATTTAATATAGATTCATATTAGCCAAAATATACTACCAAAGTTAAGATTACCAAATTCTGTTTAAACTATATTTGGAATTAATTAATATTTGGAAACCGAGAATTTAGCACGCTCGTTTTGTGAGCTTCCCTAATGTCTTGTTACATAGTATATTGTATACTTGAGGAGTAATTAAAAATTAAATAATTTCATATTTTTATGGTAAATATCATACTCTGAATTATTTTTTCATAAAATCATTTTTATAATAGTCAGTATAGTGACAGGTAGAACATTAAACTTATTTTTTGGCTGTGCTTTTACAGACAACACCGTCACTCTCACGACTAGCGAAATATTTGATTTCTTGCCAGCAGTTTGCTAGTAGGAGGTTTGTAGGGTGAAAAACTGACCAATGGGCACACAATTATATATACAACTCACAAACACATATTATGTAAACGTTGATTTAGCGACCACGGATAACTCCTCAAATACTGTACACCCTAGGGAGACTAACACCCCAAAATTATAATTCCTCTAAGCGATTGTATGTATTCGAATAGCAACAGACATGTAAACATGCAGAGAACTATTGTATCCGACCTGCTAAAGAGATTTAACTTTTACCACTAATTTGTGATTAAAGTGTGGATTTTCCTCCAACTAGTTTATCACTAAACGTCCGTAAATCCTACTCCAATGACCTAAATATTTTAATTTGAACTGAAGCAATATTAACTAGAGCTATTGGTTATAAAATCAATATTTAAGTGAGATATAATATTATTGTAATATTCTAGCTGATCTTATACGAGGTTGACAGTGACAAATTAAATGCCCATGAATTTACCCCTTCTCCCCATTCTCTGTTAATATTGTTAACTGCGTTGATTTTTAACACAGTTCTTTGGGTTGTTCTTAACAAGTATACAATACAAGTCTCAAATTTTTACAACCAATCTTAATACATTTTTTCTTTCTGTTGTTTATAACAAAAATATAATATTAAAATATGTACTTGGTTATGGATCGTTTATACACAACACAAATATTGAATTTTATATCGATGTAAATATTATTATTATTGGTTATCTAACATCTTGCCTTTTATTCATAAAAAGTATGATATAATATTTATAAATAATAGTTGTAGGTAGTATTATATTGTATGCAATACGAATTATTTAACTTAAGAATTTCCGAGGAAACTCGAAGTTGTTTGATTACCATTTATTCATAATTTGTGTTATACGATTGGTGTTAATTAAAATATAATTTTTACTTAATATTTTGTCTTCAATATACTTGAAATGTTTAAGTTAATAATAATCATAATAATATTTTGTTCTGTGTGTGAATCACGACCAACCAAATATTCAAATTATTTGACCGGAGTCCACCTTGATTCTGGTAATGTATCCAAAAATTAAATATTTGTTTTGATCAATTTATATGGAAATAATAAATATTGATAATCATCTTTTTATAAAATAATATACAAATTTACAGAAAATTAAGTTAGGAAAAAACGTAATACAATTAAACTGTTATTAAATTTGTTAAATGTATACGCTGATTAAAGAATTTTATATTGTTAACGAATACAAAACTTTTTCTACAAAAACTTTTTAGTTCAACTGTACTTGTCAATTGAATTTAAATGAAGTGTTTTATTTTAAAAATAAAGTTTTTACCACATTAAACACGCTTGAAGCATACCATGTAATTCGTGTTTAATTGGTGCAAAATATAAGGACACTGAATAATTGCGAAGAATAATAATAATAGTAATCATATTGAAAAAAAATTATTATTAAAAAGATACTGTGATTATGTAATTGTAGCCAAAGACTCGCTTGAACCAGACTTCGACGTTCAATTTGAGTCAACAACGAGGTCGACAACCAGACGAGTGATGTGGGGACAACATCTATGATCTCAAACGGCCGATGTAAATTATGTAATGAGTTAGACAAAACAACATACACAAAAGAGGCTAAAAAAATCATCCTGATGATAAAGGGGGTGTTAGAAAAAATCATAAGACAAGCAGTAAGAAAGCATGCCAAATCCTTGGGAATCAATGGCCCCACATGGCTAAAAATGTTTTTAAAATATTTCACACCAATTAAAATATAAAACAGATATTCAGTTATGATCATTGGTAGTTATACATTACGCTAGCGATATAGATTATACGAATAAATCTTTTTCGTAAATCTGTGATGACGAGAATGAATAATATTTTATCCTTCATAACGTATATTATTATGTCTCACCACAATATTTGTATCAACTCTATCATAAATACGTTTATAAAAATGTAAGTGGGGGATGGAGTGGCCAAGCGGACTAAGACGTCGGTTGCGACGCACACCTACGCCGGTTCGATTTCGGCCACGGGCGGCATTTCTCTTCGGGCAAGTCACGGTGTCCGGAGAACAAGTGCCGGCATCCCTTACCCGGGCATGACAGATACCTACGGGTGCCCAATTCGAAAATTCTGCCAAAAACAAACACACACGTTTACCCTCCCCTACAGTACCACAGGCTAATGACCTAGTAGTTGAAGCCTTAACCCTAATTAAAAAAAAAAAAAAAAATGTAAGATTACCTATATTATTATTATATTATTATATTATTATATTAACCGACCCACATCATTATTAGTACTTTATTTTCAAACTTTTAGTTCTAAAACCTTAACAACACTTTATTTATGTTGGAATGTACAAATTATATAATATTTTGTTCAAGAAGTTTTCGAAATGTATTAATTACATTTTTACTAATGCGCGTTAGGTACTATAACGAACCAATTGTATGATATTATATATTTTATTTATTTTTCTTATTATTCTGGTTGCGCATAGTTTTGGCGCTAAACCCTAAACTAACCTACTGAGGTTTCATTAAACGTCAACGGACGGTACAGATGGCGTCCAGGAGTTTCGGATTGTGGAACTCCGATCCGGAGTTGACGAAAATAACTAATACCGTCTTGTGGACAGCTACGATTAAATGACCCGTAGTTCATGGGATATCCACCGGACCGGATCACGGTCTCCAGTTGGGCCATCGACCCTGCTGGTGGTGTTTTCAACACGAGTAGTGGACACGGCCACAGCGGGACAGCCGTGCGTCTCAGCGTCAGTCAGGTCTGTTCCTTGTCTCCGGGCTACTGCGGTGAGCGATTCAGGCCAGCTTCTGATGGCCCGTCTGTCTCCAGAGCCCCAAATTCGGTAGGCGTGGGTGGACGTCGAAGCATGTCCAACCGACGACGCACTATAAACGGTAGCACGGGTGCCAGGTTAGACCAGGGTGCATAGGCGGACATCCGGGGGGCTTAGGGGGCTTAGCCTCCTAAATATTTCAATAGCCCCCAAAAATTTAAACTTAATTTGAAATGTCATTCGTTGTTTTCATAATTATGTTATCGTTTTGTTATGCATCATTATTAGTTTAACACATCTATCACATAAAACTAGTTTTGAAAATGTGTGGAGAAATAGCCTTTTCGAAATGACCGATTCAATTTAAAATGCGGTCACGCGCCTATCCGATAGACGACGTGTTATCACTTCTTATCGATATGTCGAGCGTCGGCTCGCGGGATCACGACCGTTGTCGTTGTGACGTTATTTTAATATAGAAGATGTTATAAGAGTTTTGTCAGAAAACAAAACCATATTCCCTAATTTGCAAAAACTATTTACCATAGCATTAACAATACCTATCAGTTAGGCTACTTGCGAAAGAAGTTTCAGTGCAATGAGAAAAATAAAAACTTGGCTAAGGACATCCATGCTTCAGGATAGGTTCAGCAATGTTTCTATTTTATATATTGAAAATATCAAATATAAATAGCAATGATATTTTGAATATATTTGCTGATAAAAATAGGTATTTGTTATTAAAATAAAATAAAATATTAACTATTAAGTGTTCTTTATTTTTATTACAACTTAAACATATTCATATTTGTATTAGTAATATATTACACTTGTGAATGGGAAGGGGGTGCGGGGGCGAAGCCCCTGCGGGTCACTTTACATTGGATTATTATAGCCCCCCTAAAAATTCAACCAAATGTCCGCCTATGCCAGGGCGTCGTCCGAGCCAGGGTCGTCGTCCACCTGGCAAATCGGATTCCATCCGTGGAGTCGGATTCGTGAGGGCGTGTGGTTTTCGCTGGTGTAGACGGTAGCACCGGAGCCCGCCCTGGACCTCACAGTCTCGGTCGTCTTCGTGGTTAAGTCGGTCTTTATGAAATTGCAGTCACTTTAAGAAAGTCATCTTATTCAGTGGCGCCGAACTATTTTTTTTTAGGTGTGGCAATAAACAATTACTTATATCGACCTACCCACATTGGATATTAGAACTAAGTCGTGGGGGCAACCACAACCCCACATTTTTTTAATCTAAAAAATATTTATCAAGTTATAATATTTACTGCATTATGTTTATATTTTAGCATTATTTAATATTTAAACATATTATATTTAGGTTCATCTCCCTAGTACCTAGTACCTAATAGAATTGACATCGGGCATCACGCGAAAACTGGTGTAGTGGGATGTCAACCTACAACCACCAACAAATTACTATAGGTACTATTATACATTTTACTACATTGTGACGTCCAACGCAAATCAGTGAATTATTATTATTATTCTAGGATTGACATAATACAGCAGGTACACATTATGAGCGTGACATGCGACGAGATAACACATGCTATCCCGCGGACCTCAGGTCTCCACCGATCGATGACCGCACCACCTGGACGGCAGTCGCACACACGCTCCCCTCCTAGTACCCATGGCTTAGATATAATTATAAAGTTCTTATAATCACCAACGATCACCATACCTTTAACCAAATACCTAGAGAATCGGCCACTCATTCGCTAGCTGTGCATATCATTCTTTTTAGTTTTTAAGACTTCCAACTGCATGGTTATTAGCTAGTTTTTACTGTGGACAATATTCAACACAATTATTTTTAACTTGCGATTCACTATGTCATGCGAGAGGTTCAAAAATTAATCAAAAATGGACTTCGTTTTTTTTGACACTCGGCAACCCCATTCGGTTTGTGTGGGGGCTACGGTTGGTACGCGTTATTTTTATGTCAGGCAGATAGATCGTCACAAAGAACCCGGGTGGTCACCCATCTGGGAGCCTGCTCGAACGCTGCACACATTACTATATTAGTGACTGCGTACAATACAATGAACTCTAATACCAACCACGTTAAATTGTATATTATATGTTCATATAATATTTACCAGTTTAAATTCTTGAAAAATGTATTATAATATATAACATATTTTGACATGTCAACAAATTGTATACAATATTACAATCCTTAATAATATAGCAATAGTACTGAGTAGGTAGTAAAATATATAATGGTATATACAGATTAGTGTTAATTGAATCATTTGTTTGTCGTTGACACATCGGTAAAATCAAATATTTAAGTAACTTGATCGTCATATATAAAAGGTGATTTTGAAAGAATTTAATATAGATACATGTATATTTTAGAAAATTAAGGCTTCAGAAATATAGTAAAAATATATTGGACTAGGTAGGTACGTTATGTTATTTGGTATTACCAAGACTTAAACAGTTAACCCATAACTATTAATTAATCATAGAAATAATAAACTAGGTATAGGATCATAGTCAAATTCAATTTTAATGATTAGAAAACCATGTTAACACTCAAATTAATACTTATGTATATTCGTACAACGTATCTACTATACAGAATGTGACATTATACATAAAAAAAAAATTAAATTAAATATGTCCATTTAAGTTCAATTATTACCTAATAATCGTTAAGGATCAAATGTGTTTACCGGTTATTAAGTATTGTTTCATTGCTCAACATTTAAAAAACCCAAAATATATAGATCCATTAAACATTTGAAATACTATACAATTACCTAGTATGTATTATAACAATTAAAAAATATAAAATGTATCAAAAAAGGATACTGAAAAAGTTCAAGAAATCAAAAACGTATACTGCCGGTAGCTGATGCCATAATTAAGAAAAATAAATCAATAAAGGTATGCTAATATTGTAATATTGTAAAATATAACCATTTCTTTTTAACTTATAGTATTTAGGTATAAAATCAAAAAACTGTGCAATAGTACCAGTCTTAAGTTTTAAGTAGCTATAGACACTAGACGCTAGTAGGTACCTATATAATATAATATAATATAGGGGTCACCAATTAATATTTTCAAAGGTCCACATCAGGAAGCTGGAAATTGTTGGCGGCCATCAAAATTTCAAACGTCAGTAAAAACCTCGGTAAAAACCAATGAACAAAAATGATAAATTACAACGATAAAACCTCCATTTCGATTTTTTTTTTCAATTATGGTCGTTAAATCATTTTTTTTTTTGATGAATCAAAATCTTGAAAATTTACCCATATCAGGAGTTCAAAATGAATGAACATAATATAAAGATTAAAGGCGAACATTTTTTTATAAGCATTTTAAATTCAAATTTTGACAAAATCCATCATAATCGAACAAAAATAATCAAACTATTTTGTATTTAAAAATGTATATAATGTTCAATTTTTATAGCTAAGAACTAAAAGTTAAAAACAAGGTTAAAATATTTATAAATATAAGTTATACCTATTTAAATATTGCAAATAATAGGTAACAACTAGGCAACAAAAAACCGCGGTAAAACGGAAATATTTACAGAACACCAGTTTTGAATCAAATTTACTTCATGTTTTTGTTGTAATTCAAAAATAATTAGGTAACCTAATGAGTTAAAATCATAATCAAAAACTTAAAGTACCTACATTTTATATAGACCTGATATTTAAATATCTAAAATATTTTAAATTTTTTGTAGTCTGCCATGGGTATCAATGGTACTTATATATAATTACCTTATTCTAAATACTTATTTATAAGTAATATTAACGCAGATAAAACAGAAACTAACTACAACTATTACATTAGCATATAACTACGACCTGCAGCCACATCTTAATTGGTTGACGAAATATCTGTTCACGTGTGAAACTTAGTGTTCTAAGTACTGTGTTGGACTGTTGACAGCTATTTTAAGTCGAGGTAAAATAATTAAATTAATTGAAAACATTATTTTACTTTACTTTACTTTACTTTAAACACTATATAAATACCAAACTTCAAAAAAGGTAGAGACTTATTGGATAAAATTATTAAAACAATATTCACCGTCGAAATATTACAATATAAATAAACTAATTCTGTTCGATTAAACATTTACTCAGTGTACCTATAATAACAGTCGTTGTCAACAATAAACAATAATACTAGTCACAAGCTTCCTATTAAGACGAAAAACCTATCTGCACAGCATGTGGCACCGAACTAACAGTCCATGCACAGAATGCCGACAATACACAGAGGCACTCGATCAGCTGAACATCTCAACCACCTTAGACGCAGCCCTCGGTCCAAATGCAGACTCCTCACTCCAAATCTTGTCTTTTTTAAGAAAATATAAATTGTATGACTTAATTTAAAATTATTATATGTAAGATACCAAAAAAAAAAATGTAATTAATGTAACGTTTATGACTAATGGCCGTTGTCGCCGATGTCTTTCGATCAAAAAAAAAAAAAAAAAGCTTCCTATTATAATAATAATAATAATTGTAGCCAGCAGTTATGATGGTATATTGATATTAATATATTACCATAGTCCATAAAACAATATAGAAGCGAAACTCGATCAGCTGATTGCGGTCTTGGTTACCTATGATCTGAAGTCTGAACCTACGAAAAACAAGAAAACGGTTCCACGAACCAACATGACGTTAGACCCATGGTTACCAATATTATGAAAACGGTTAAACATATTATGTGTAATATACATAATATGTTTATTTTTTATGTACTAGCCAACACAGTTTAATATTATCAATTGCATGTACGAGTGTACGACATAGAGTTTATGCGTCATAATTATATAATAATAATTATAAACAATAATTTATAACGTCACTGAAGTAATTGACAATAGTAGGTAATACTGGTAATAGGTGTATGAGGTATCCGGTGTGGCGGCGTATGAGAACGGCCGGACACGTGGTCTCGATACTCTACTGCGGCTAGGCAGGTTGACGAGAAGCGGTAGGCGATGCGTTGATGAGCGATAAGGGTAAATAGCTTCGGTGGCGAACCTCGAAGCACTAAAACCTATGAGCCGACGGGCTAGGCACATGAAAATAGCGACGATCACGGCAAATCGCACTGCGTGTACAACGGGCGGGTGATAACAAGGAAGATAAAATGAGTCACGGTAGATATACCGCGATCGGTGGGTTCGAAGCCACGGTTAGCACTGCGTTAGACGACTCCCGGACGAGAAACAAGTGGATACGGGGGAGCGGGGCTCAATTCTCACAGGCGAATATCGGGCGAGTGACCGGACTTATTAAATAATAATATATCGCGACACGTACGGTCGAGACGATACAAATCCTAAACCTAACCTAACCACGGTGCAACACGAGAGCATAGACGACTCGGAACAAAACACATAAACACATGGGTGACCACGGCTCGGGGTCGCACAGCGAAGAACAAATAACAATAAGCCATGGCGTCGGCACAGGCGGCCGGAACTCGGATCACGTAAACGACTGTACGCGACGAGTTGGATGAGCAGCGGGGCTAGGGTGCATGGAACAAAATAAATGGCGGTATTGTCGACGACGGAGCTCCGGTAAAAGCATGCGGCTTTGTACGATGACGTAAACACGACCAATTGCCTAGACGGCTCCAAAACGAAAAAATATATGGCGGCGGGTACCCGACGAGCGACGGCTAGACACCGCACGGACTACCAAGTGCTAGACACTGACCGTCCCCTTTCCGGGGGTACAAAGTTCAATCACGTAGCTTCAGCGGCTGTGCACCAGGGTGACAAACATTGCGACACCGACGTGACGGACGCGTTGCGTGAAATTTAAAATATCAAATTTGAATCCAACAACGTCATTGAAGGTACTTCTTCAGGTATTACTTGTAGGTAAATACAATAGTATATCATGTGGCAAGGGCTGGAAGTGAGCAATTTCAGTCGTGGGCAGCATTTCACTAAATACTGAAATTGCCTACCCGCACGAGTCACACATACTATTTTTTGTCACGCCTCTGCGTTCATCGATCACGACAAGTGGGCAAAGGTAATGCACTATGCAGGGATATTCTATGCAACAACCAGACTATTCTACGAAAACAATTTCATGAAAGAAAATTGTTTGCTCGTCGTGTTGGGAAGTTATAATACGAATATAACATGTAGCCCAAGATGTAGATAACCTAAAGTTTACGTTTTGTAAGGACCGTGGTATAGTTTTCAGTGTTGCCCCAATAACTTATTTGAGAGGGGATAACATTTTACCCCCAATGACTTTTTGACAGCATACAGCATTCAATTTATATATAAATTTATTTGGTTAAGTCTCAACACAAATTAATGTCACTTTCTAGTAAGGTTTTCTTTTTACTTTTCTTTGGTCGAACATTTTTTAATTTTCTCAATTTTAATGAATTTTGTTAAAGTTTTAACTTTAGACTCACATGGAAAATAATATATTATGAATCTGTGTTCAACTTGACCGAGATAGAAAATTATTTATCGATGATAATAATTAAAAATAAAAATGTTTAAAGCTCAAAAAGAGTCAATATATTTTGAATATCTTGTTGGAAATATTTTTCAGGGAAATGTTCATATATTATATAAAAATTTTGTTAAAATATAAAGTTTTTACTGTTATTAATTTTTGAGTTGCAACAGAAAAACGTAATAGATTTTGTCGATAACTGATTTCGTGTAAAATTTACTTTTATATTTGTTAATTTTTTTTTTTTCAGGACGCTTTTGAAAATTACTGGAATTTTTTTTACTTTTGAGTTTTGACTCAACAAAGTACCAACTAGATTCACTTTTCTATCAGAAAAAATTCTGAAGTTGAAATTTGAACCATTTTTCCTGTCATAATAGGTGATTTCAGACACAAAAATAAAATATAAAACTATAAAAGCACAAATCGTTGTAAAATAAAATTCATTCATGTGTGCCGGGGGGCCATAACTCACGATATTTCAGTTGATGGGTACTAATTTTTTATCACTTGTAAAATAAAAATAGTAAATGTACTGTATTATCAGATTTTGACTTTTTACACAATACTATTGATTATAAATACCTACTAGAATTTATTTATTAATGGTAAAACTATTAATTAAATTATTAATTAGTTATTGGCTATTTCTAATGTTTCACACAGTACACACTGCAATCTACGACACACTAGGAAGTCATCTTTCTTTTATTTGTACAATATATTTGTATACTTAAGATTACGATTATCCACCAATTTTGGTGGTACACAGTACACCCACCCCTGCTTAAAATAGGTGTGACGGCCGATACACCTAATACATGCGGATTCGGCGCCACTGAACGTAAGGTACTGTACTACTGTACATAAGGAATTTATTTATCATACTGCATAGGTACTAGCTATAAACTCGTTAAAGTCGATATTTTAACGATAATACTTGTTAATAATATTACAAAAAGAATTTTAAAAGTGAGTTGTTTCAGTTCATTCATACAATAATAGTCTAGTTATAAGACTAAGTTATATTTTGCTTCAACTATTTAAATACTGTGGCTAAATAATATATGTCAATGGTTCTAGGACATAAAATACTTTATGATGGTACTATAATATAGTTATTAATAATTACTATTGGTACTATTGCTATAAATTATTATTTAAGTTTCACACCATACTACTATACGCCGTTTATAACACACGTCCATTTATTTACATGACATACCATATTAATATATTATTAATGTCCTGTTATGATTTCCAACGCAGACTCCACGAAGCTGTCGTCCCGGACAGTGGAAGTTTAAAATAATAACTTCTAATAAGATTTTTAAGTAATTTCTTGGAACATCACAGAGAATTGAGGATTCCATCTACGTACAGAGGATTCCATCAACAAATTATTTTATTTTTATGTGTACACCAAATATTATTACGAAAGAAACTTAAACATAATATTATAACATTCACATTGTACATTGTACGTTATCTAGTTTATTTTATATGAGTTATTCGCATAATTATCTATGTAGCCGATGCCACTTCCCCCGTTTTAGCGCATAAAAAAAAGTACAATTTTATTTTTCATTTTAATAGAGAAGATCATTAAATGTGTTCGCGTGAAAAAGTACATCTCTTAAAAGTATACACTTTATGTTTTATTATATTTTATGCGTTATAATGATTGGGAAATGAACGTTATTTCAGTAGGATATACTTCAAACGAGAGAAGAACCCTCTTAAATGCCGCACACGACTACGGCTACGATATACACGTGGATGTGGAAAAATAATAATAACGGTAATAAGAAAAAATAGTTTACTTGATTACAATAATATAAATTGTACCTCTGTCCACTTTTTTTCGTCTCGACGATACGATTTAACAACGCACGTCTTCTGTACATTTTTCAATCAACACTATTGTCCACGTGATGTAATGAAACATCTTATTAATAATACAGTAGGTAAGTAATTGAAGAGTACCTATACCCAGGCAATATTATTATTCATTGATTGAAGGTACTTCGGTGTTGCAATATAGGTAATATTGTTATGCTGAACGTTTGACTTTTATAAGGATTCATTTATTATGACGGTCGTTGTTTTACCAATAATATTGTTTGTATTTTGTAATTTTCAAAATGTTTTTCGTATACCTATCAATAGATATTTATTTTTTTAACATTTCAAGTAGGCATTTTATTTGCTCGAACAGGATTCCTTTTTTATCAGTTTCTGTTATCTTCATCAAATTAGTTTCTGCGAAACACACGACGAAAACCTCAAACTATTCATTAAACTATATACCAACAAATTGTATTATAAATCATATTATTATAATTTTCCAAACTATGTTTATATACAAATTTCAAATTACTTTGTTTTATTCTGCAAATTACCTCGAATAATCTCTACAAACAGTGATAGATTAAAATATTCAGAAAATTGTTTTAATTATTGAATACAATTAATCATATAATATTGAATTAATAGCTTAGTAGGGTATATATTGCTTATTTATGACTTTTAAAAATATATGGTGGACCTAACTACATTGAACGTATAAAATCATAAACTAGTATTATCGCATTTATAATTATTATTAAAATTGTGCACGTCATATTTACTGTTAATTAAAATGTAGTATTTGAGACATTTTTGAAATTATTAGTGTTACTTACACTTGTATATTTAATTCACATTGCACCAAGCAACATTTTATTTATAATACGTATAACTCATTTCATTCGGCTGAAGATCATTTATTTTAATGAACGTAAGATCCTATTTTTCAAACATAAAAGCTAAACAGTATAACGCAATTTAAATAATTTTATTTCATATTTTTTACGTCATGTTTGGTTTCATAAATTACATTTTAATACATTTCTAAAAGTGGATACTATAACGAGAACTCGTTAATTAAGAACAATTTTAAAGAAATATTTTTAAATGTTGATTATTTTAATTTGTGTTTATAAATAGTCTTCATGAAAATTTATTTTTTCATAAAAGCATAAATATTTAAATACGCCACCAAATAATATTCAGACTTCATAGTATATAGATAACTTGGTTATAAAAAGTTTATTTTATATCCATTAACGAGAAAGTTGGACCGGAAATTGTTGTTTTTAAACGACTTACCAGATAAATTACTCCCCAAGTAGTGCCAATATGAAGTTATGCGAAAGCGTTTGCATTTCTAATTGGTTTCTGTTTTGCTTGAATCAAAAATACGAGACCGAGAACTCGTTAAAAACTTTGTAGCCGCATTTGTTTCTTCGCGCCCTTATGTGCGTTTTCAAAATTAATATCCTCCCTTTCGTTTTATTTTTTTCGCTCCATCCACAAAGTGCTTGAGTATTCCAGTTACGTTTCCGGACACGTTGGTTATATGCCTTACCTACTTTTTATTGCCAAGGAAAAAAAATAGCTAATGGTATGGACAGTGAAAAGATAAGATAACAAGTTATGGGCCTTTATTTCACTAGCGAATGTGGTTCTCGGAAGCTGAAATAAAAATAACACCCCAGAATTATGTGCTACTAGAAATAAATTCCAACCTCGACTTTATAGTACGACGTTGTGCGTGCCTTTTTGAAAATTCTGATTTTCCAAGGAATAGTGCAAATTGTTTATCGATACGATTCTAGAGTTTTAAATGAACAGAATAAACAAATTCGAATTCTGTTTAAAAGAATAATATTATGAACATAATGGGTACAAGACACAACACAAAGGCCATAATAGTTAATCTGGTACTTAAAAAAACAAACACTAATACTAAAAAAAACTCTACATTTCTAAAGTTCAACTTTGTGACACAGTTGCAATATATTATAATAACATTATGATATTTGAAACTCTTGTTTATTTATTTGTTTTTGAATTTCAGTGAATAATGACTTAAATATTATCGTCATAAAAATATTAGAAATTATTGATGTAATATATAGGTACACTTTATTATACGTTCATTGTTTGAGCAACAAATTAATATTAATTTATACAAATAATTAAAATATATAATACAATTACTAGTGATAATTAATAACTTTAAAAGCTGATCATAAAATGCTACATAGCAATTCTCATATCACTCGTGAACTCGTGTAATTTAAATACTATACAAATCTATTAGAAACATCAACTCAATACAATTTTTTTTTTATTCTATACCTACATTTTGACTGACAGTCATGATGTTAGCTGTTTAAAAAAGCAAATATCAACGGACGTCTAGAATAAAAAAAATGTAATATATAATTACTATATATTAATTATGATATTTTATTTTACTACTAATATAATAGTTTAAGTCATCAATATTTACATGTTTTATCAAATAAATTGGTTTATGGGCATTACAATTAATGTAAATATCAATAACATATAAATTACAAACCAAATTATTCTATTTTTAACGGTACGTAGGTACCTATCTAGTTATTAAAGGCCTGCAAGGGTCGGGCCGGCCTTACCAGGTCCTTAAAAAGCAAGGCCTATATTGACATTGGACAGGACCGGGCCTTTGAAATAAAATAAATGGTTGGACAGGGCTTTGTAAGTCTTGGAATTTTATTCTGGACCGGGCCTGGGTTTTTTTTTGTACAATTTTTCGGGCAGGGTGGGCTGGACTTCGAATAATAAATCAGGGGTTGGACCAGGTTTTTTTAAGGATTTTTCTTCGACAATAAATAATCACAATTTAAAACAATAAATAATAATGATAAAACCGACGTTGGTACAGCTGATAGATACATGTACACTGTACAGTATACTCTGTGGATTGATACTAGATAGTATATTATACAATCACAATGAATGTAATAATATATTGATTGGTGGGTATAATAAAGCTATTTATATACCATAATAATATTTTTTTTTCACAATATTTTTTGGACCAGGCCGGCCGGGCTTGAGGATACAATTGATGGACCGGACCGGCTCGAAAATGTACGGCCCTTGCAGGTCTATACTAGTTAGTAAACTAAACCCATATATGTATAGGAATTATATGTATATTATATTAATATGAAGTATTCAACAAATCTGCTGAATATTTTAATGATATTTTTCGAAAAATTCATTACTAATAAATTCTTAGATTTGAATGTAGACTAAATTAGTAAATGTGTTTATTGATATATTATGTAGTACGTTGTTGAATGAGTGTAAATTCCATTCATTACCTATTGTTAAATATGAAAATTAAAAAAAAGCATTGGCAAATCTGAAATTATTATTTTAAAAAATCAATTAATATTAATTATGCAAACGTGTGTGAACGTCATTAAAAGGCATTTAATAAATGCAATAGGTCCCGTTTAACAATATCATTAAACATTTTTTTTTTAATAGAATGTAAAATAATAAGGACTAGGTAGTGTTATTACAAAAAGTTATTCTTGAATTTAAAATGTAAAACAGTTATAATAATAACCAATAATAATTTCAAATTAATTTTCAAATCCTAAACAATACATTTTTGATTTTTGATATTTATTATTTGATATATTTATTTATATAATATTATAGTATATTACATTGATTGGATTTTTTTTATCTATATTTAAATCATTATATTTTGAATTCATATTATTGTATTTTTTACGAGAACTGCTTTTATTTAAGAATAACTCTTCTGTGTTTATCTTCCATCCATTGTTGTAGGTACAACGTCAGACATCACGTATTTAATCTTTAAGTATCTCTTATCATCGAAATTGAATAAACTACTCAGTTTATTCAGTGCTTGAAAATTTGATTCATCGTGTTTTTACGTTCGCAATAAGTCATTACCAACAATAACCATATTATGATTTAATAAAAATGCATTCATTCTCTGTGAACTAAAATAAAGTTACATAACGCCAAGCTACCCATAAAATAAAACATTAATTCTGGATCTGCATAAAATAATTATTCAACTTCAATTTTAAGTAGTCCGTAGTATGTATTAGTTTCATATGGACTAAGGAGATTAATAATTATATCAATAACTACAAACTAACCTTAAATAAAATATGTTATTTTTCGGGATGTTTGTAACACAATCCCGCCGCTATTAATATTAATTAATTAAGCTAGTGATAAAATAAATAAGAATGTCACTCTCATAGTCTCATTCAATGCATTAGCAGGTAGATTCATTGACTAAATTTTGAGTATATGTGACAAATCAATTTTATCATATTACGGGATTAATTAAAATGTTTGTTCATCTGATGATTTTGGTTCTTGTTCGATATAATAATAATAAATTTGAGTTTTTCTAATCTTAATAATTTTCACATATATACTGTAAGTAAGTATATAATATGATGGTCGATGGATTTGTCGTAAAAATATAAAAAAATATATTTTTGTATAACCGAAAAAGTGTTCAGTCAAATTTGACGTGTTCTTGTGTAATCTTAGCATATTATATTGACGTTAAACTAAAATATTGGCAGTTCTTAAACGAAATACTATCAACAAGAAAAAAAAACGATTCAATAACTACAAAAATAAAATATGAGCTGTACGCATATTCACTTGAAAATAACTTCCAATTTAATATTAAATATGATTTTTTTCGACATGAACGCTAAACGCTCGAAACGTTCGTGCTGCATTTAAAGAGGGTTTATAGTCGTTATGAATAATGTCACACGTTGACAGGTCTAAAGACAAATGGAAAATTACTTATGTACAATTCAACTGAATTTCCTCACGCAATCGTCTCCAACCCATTTACAATTATTCACGAACGAAGATAATGATAATAATATTATTTTTATTATTATGCTATATACATATTATCGTCGAGTGCAACGAATGCATAATAATATATTATTAATATTATTATTTATTATAATATAAACTGCAGTATAATATTATAGGTATGTGTATGTGTGTGCGAGTGTGTACGTGTGTACCCACGGATACATGTAAGGTTAAGCCGTATAGTACAACAAATGAAATCTCTCACCTTGCAATGCAACGAACGAGGGATGCAGTACACTGGACTCAGCCGAAACTGCTATTTGTCATTTCACCGGACTTGAGCTGGCGGTGGTGGTATATCTTTGCTGCAACACGACTATAATATAACCGTATCGTAATCACCGTCGTCGGTTAAACACACTCACACCGTACAACAAGCACCCGCGTACGATATCAATTAACAAACTGGTATTTAGTTTTTTCTTACACGAATGTCAGTTTGGTTCTATCGCGTCGACGGCGGCAATCACTCGGTATCGTACGTCATAAGGACACACACGCACACAAACACGTCGAACGGAAAACGCGAAAAACGCGGCAAACGACGACGAGAAAAAAAAAAACACGAAAAACGACGAGAGGAGAACAAAACTTTCGACTTCGATGACGGCGCGGGCGATACGAAGCGTTGCGATCGACCAACGACCTATTACAATAAATATTATCGGCCCTATCACCTGTATAATATTATTATAATATTATATAATATACGCCAGCGGACGAAAATGGTAGTGCACTTGCCGCCAAACACGCGTACAATGCCCGACCTGACCGACGCACGGGTAACACGGTATTGCGCCGGTAAACGCCACAGCGACAGCGGTCGTGCGCTTGGCGCGGCGGATCCAGACAGCGCCACCGTACGCGCACGTCAATTTCGGCCGTTATTTATTCCACCTTTTTTCCTCGTCCACCACCCGACGATTCGAGTCCGCGGAAATCGGTTAAAAACAAGTGAAACACCCCCCCCCCACACAACAACACTTTACACGGATCAAAACGTTATCGTCGACACGGGCCGAAGACACCATATTATCTGGTCTAGCCCTTGGGAGAGTGAAAAACAGAGAGGGGGTGGCAAAAATATCACGAGTCCAGAGAAACTTTGTGTGCTTTCTTGGACTCGGGCGATGGTGGACGGGGAGAGTTGTTGATTTGAGTGGGAATTAATGCCATTTAGTTTGTTAATTTTTTTTTTTTTATCTGCGTACCACGATTGCGAGTCGGCGTTATGTTTAGCACTCTAAGGGAACTGCACTAGCGCACGTGTCTTCCGAACTTCGTGACCGTGAATAAGAAACATAATAACCGAGTATACGGTAACCATCATAGGTATAATAATATTATTATATCGTGGGCGGTTGGCGAACATTTCGTATCAAATTTTTACATCTTCGCGGTAATTCCATTAAATTGCACCGCATTATAATATTATAAATACTCGCTTAATCTCAACCTATGTCTCTCTCTCTCTCTCTCAACCTCTCTCTGTCTGTCTGTCTGTCTATCCATATATCTTGCTCTCTCTGCTGCAGCTGCAGCATGATAATCGTCCGCCGAGTACTAGAAAAAGGGCTGCGCCGACATACTCACCACCCAGCTACCCACTCACCCTTAATCGCATACACCCACCGCGCCGCGGGCTGTGAGTTTCTTGTGCAGAGTTAAAAAGGAATAAACTACGTCATATACGCGAGCGTGCGGATGTTTGTGTGTGTGTGTGTGTGTTTGTTATTAAATTTTTGATGGCGCATTCCAAGTGGATGTATACATTTTTGCGTTCCGATACAACGCGAGGATGAAAAAAATGCAAACAACCATAGGTTTTTGTATAATACACATAATACAATCGTATATTATGGTATATGTGAGGCTGCGTGCGATCTCCGAATTTCGGTTTCCCACAGTTTTCGGTCGGTAAACAACGTGTTATTGTTAAGAATCATAATGATAATCAAATAACCACACTCACACACGTGTACATATACATGCATTGTATATATGTATACATGGCGTATATCGTATTTGAAACCCTCTACATCGCGAATAATTGTGTACGGTTTTAATTAATATGATCGTATTCAGAAGCTCACCAATATATATGATATAGGTACTACACAATGCACGCCGTATGCATATGTATTATATTGCGTATTATAATATGTCTATATATACACTGTACCTACCGTGGTAGTAGTGCTAGGAAGGTCGTGGTTAACACCACCACCACCACCAATCCCATAATGTATTTCAATTATTCGATTCTGGAGATTTTTAATCTAATATTATTCATCTTTTCATTAAAAACAGAATTAATTACCGATCAAATCATTATGGTCGTGCAGTTTGTTTATCCACATCGTGATATATCTGATACGTATAGGTAATTTGGAATTGATTATCAATTAAAGTGTAACAATTAACATTTAACATTTACCCTGTACAATTATTATGATATACCGTCAGATCACAGGTCCTTGGAGATTTAACAATAATAAGCAGAATGTTATATCGCGACATGGTTATTAGGAATTAATATAAATTATGGTTGCATAGGAGTTAGGACGAGCTTAAACTTATTACATTTTAGTAAAATGTGTCTGTTTCAATACTGAATATGATTAATTAACTAATGTACTCAAAATATATTTAACATAATTTTAATAGACATCCGTACAGGAAAAATGACAACAAGTATGATTACGAAAGTCCTCCAATATCCAATGATAATATACCATTCAGCGTTCTGTTGTTATAAGTTATAATAATTATAACAACTCGCGGTTCGTGACATCCAGTATGAAAAGCTGTAAGTAAAATCAAAAAAAAAAACGAATTATGTTTATATTTTTCAAACAAGAAAATATATATACCTTATGGAGCTAATAATACTGGGAAACTACATAATTATTTCCCAAAATATGGTCAAACATATCATTGCGTTATTACATCCTGTTATTTCTAGCTCAGAAGGTCGTATGTAGCCTATGGCCTTTTCATATCAATACGATTGATAAAGAGATATATGTGAAAGGTCCTACGGTTAATATTATAGCATAATGTTGATAATATGGGGAAGGGGACGGATTTGTGGAGTCACAGTAGTTAAGCCCTTCTCGTTATTTATATTATATTTTTAGTCAGTATCCTGGTGTTATACATTATAATCATAACGAATCGTGACAACCAATATTCGAAACTATAAGTAAAATCCAAAAAATGATATTCAATTGTACGTAAGAATTATCTATCAAGCCAATAACACTGGGGAATTGTATAATTATTTCCAATATGCAGTGCCACATACTATTACCTATGTCATTGTATCTTGTTATTGCCAGCTCAAACGTACGAACTTTGTAGCCTATATGACCGTTTCATATCAGTACGATTGATGAAGGATATAAAAGGAATATAATAGAGCATAATATTATGCTGGGGAGACGGATTTGTGGAGTCATTGTAGTTAAGCACCTTTGCGTTATTTGTATTATATTATACTATAGTTAGTTATCTGGACCGGAAATGATATCCAATCGCAGATTATATCATATATAGTTTACACGTTTGAGTGATTGTATATTATTACGTTTAATGCGGCCGAAAAGCGAGTGACGTTTGATTTTGTTTCGCTGCTTTGCAGTTCGCCTCTGTCTTTGATTTAAAATAATAATAACAATAATAATAATAATAGCAATCTGTGTATGCCGATATAATGGCATGGTGCCACACAACATTAGCGCCTATTAAAATATATATTATTCTTCTGGCCTACTGCAGTCGAATACGTCATAATGATATTATAACAAATCAAAGTAGCCGTTAATTGCAAATCAATCAACAAGTCCCCGCTACGATATATAATTATTTGACAACCCAGCGAGCTCACGAATACTTAGTAAAATAACAATACAAATAAATAATAATACAAATAGTACAAATAATAATAATACAATTAGTGTTCCGAAAACGACGACGGGGTTGGTGGTGGGCCTCGTTTCTCGAGACTTCAATACTCTCGGGCTCCGACGTGCGATTGACGGGAACAATAAAACGTACATTCGCCCACAGACACAACACAACATTTTAGTTGTTATACGCAGGGTGCTATAATTATTATATACGTCTAACGTTTATTATACTTCGAGGTTGAAGACTGTTCGCACACTACTCGACACGATCATAATAATATTATTGGAGATTGATTGATTTTTCAGGAAATTGCAATGATTTTTGTTTTTCACTATGGTACGATATCGGTAGACTGAAATGAAAAGACAAAAATCATAAACCACACCTCTGTCCGAGGGAGGAAAAATTCGGTCAGCATATGCAGCATCGGATTTAGAATATTGTGTGTCCGTAGATCTAATAGATTGTTCTTCCTTATCTCCTCAAATTGTCTCGTGTACCTTAGAGTAAAACATTTAAAAATCCCATCTTTACATTGGTTGTTTACAAATTAATGAAATAATTGTATTTCTATTACATGGCAATCCTGGTAATATATTAAAATATATTTGGTAAAACTAAATCAAAAATGGTAAATTCGTGGGGACCCCAAAAATACCCTTAATACCTTCGGTAAAACCTCGGCCCTGATGTCTGATGACAGAAAGTGAATTTCGGTTATCAATTGAGTGCTCTGGTAAAGGGATGGATTGCTGCGAATGAGGTTAATCATAAAATATTATACAATTATGCGAGCAACACTGTAATAATATTATATGATCGTACAGACGATTGAAAAGATTCATAGTATAACATAGTATTCAATATTCATATTATAGGTACAAGACCAGTGGTGGCCTCAAACTTTTTGAGTTTTTGAAGCACATTGTATATTTTAAATATTTTTACCAACAACCAAAAGTGTCGAAGGGCCAATTATAAATTTAGTTAGGTACATAATTTATAATATTTGTGTTGATGACTTGAGACCTTACGATAATACACCCACGCATCACTCACAGACACGAAACAATTACTTCAAATAGTCCTTCAACACGCTGCCACTGCGCACTATCATTATTATCATAGCTAACCCAGAGGTTTTCAAACTCTTACGGCCATGGCACCGTTGGAAAATGGTTTGTATTTCGTAGAACCCCAATATCTGTAAAACCAATATTATATAGCAATATCATTCTAGTTACTATTATTTAGATGACATTTTTTTTAGAAGTATAATATCAAAATATAATTTTCTCAATATTCACATGCATCTGGCAAAACCCTTGAGATTATATCACTGAACCCTTAGGTTCCACGGAACACACTTTGGGAATTGCTGGCTTACACGTTCGAGTGATTGTTTTGATTAAGTTTAATGTGACGTTTGATTTTGTTTCACTGCTTTACTAGTTTGCCTCTGTGGGTATGCCTTTGATTTACAATTTATAATAACAAACATAATATAATAATATAATCACTATAATACGCCATACGCGTATCTGTAATAATTTCTCAGCAATGATTTCACCGTCATGACATAATATTTTAGACAGTTACTGTAGAGGCAAGCATTGTTGTTCACCAAATATCAACTATAAAATGTAAAAGAATAATATTTAATTTTTTTCTAGTATTATATTATTTAATTATATTATATGTATAAAATTACTTATCGTAAGTGTCTTAATCTAAATTCGTATTTTTTTAGATTTTAAGCAGAGCGAGGAAGCTAGTGGTTTTAGAATGTTTTTTTTTTTATCCTGTGTACACAATTTCTACCAGAAGAAGTGCTTTGATTTCAAAATACCTATATAGTTACTAAAGAGGTCATTTTCGATTTTCTCAATAGTTATTTAATGCCACTTGAAAAACCTCCGACAAATTATGAAAAACCGCTAAAAACGGGATTTTAATTTCTAACTCTTTGTTTATCACCATAGAAAGGAATAAAAAATAATATTATTGTAATAATATTATAATATTATTTCAACTTACAGGCTATAATAAATAATAACAATATAAAATATCCAGAATGACAAACCGTCTCTGCTCAGAAACGTTTTTCTTATACAATGATATTTTATCATTGAATTCAAGTTTAATACAATCCATTATACATTGGCCCACTTATAACCTACTGTACAGCAGAGCGACATGTACTTACCCGCTTTTTTTTTTAACTTTAGACGTCTCATCATCTATATTATACAATCATCACGATATACTGTTATCGTGCAAAGTTCCTATAATAATGATTTTACATTTATATTATAATAATGTGTGCAAGACATTTGAAAACGGTTGTTGTTGTTATTCATGAGTTCTTAGCACACTCTTCTGATAAACGCAAACGTGTGTGTGTTAGTGTGTGTGTGTGTGTGTGTGTGTGTGTGTGTGTGTGTGTGTGTGTGTGTGTGTGTGTGTGTGTGTGTGTGTGTGTGTGCGTGTGTTTGTTAGAGTGGTTTCTCTACTGGTTGTTTGAGAGGGAGTCTGCCAATGACAATATAATTTCAGTTTCACGTACGATGCAGTGGTATAATATTATTCGAATGGTGAATATAGCGGCGTATTCAGATAAAAAATGTATCATTTAAAATTACCAAATAAAGGAAGAAAAAACAATCTTGCGATGAATTAATTCGGCTCGAGGTTTTTCCCAAGAAGTAATTACGGACGACGGGGTGAGATTAATGTAAATTGGTTGGTAAAAATCACTCATGCGCGGTCTGATTTCCTTCATCGCTCGCAATATAGACACACCCTATGGCTATTAATATAACGTTATTTGGCATGTCACGAATAGTAAGAGATTGTACATAATCATATTAATTTTCCATTTACGAATTACAGTAATTTATGTTACAAAATTTTGGAGTTATTTTATATTTTTAAATTGTCTTTAGAAGATAAATTAAACCAAAATTGAAATCTTTATCGCAGTGAACCTTTATTTATTTTATTATGGTACCTAATGTAATTCATATGAATAACAATAAAATAGTTTGAACGATATAAAATCACTATTTAATAGTAAAAATGCAATAATATTTTCGGTACATAAACGACCAAACGTTTTTATTTTACATAATAGATATTTATGCGTATAGCATTGACTGTGCGCGGGTATTGTCACTAATAAATTACATTGTTTTCATACACCAATTTTTATTTTTGAGTAGGTACCATGTTTCCAATTTTAGTTTGACTGTACGATCTTAGATCAATATTGAAAAAGATAATGTTTATATGCATGTAGGCTAAAGGATAAAGATCTGAAATAAATTATAATATGTGAACAATTATTATAATAGAAAATGTATCGAACTGTATAGTGTCTTAGCTTGATAAGATAAAACATAAATAATGATATGTCATTAATAGGGCTCGGATGTTGTTGCACTAAAAATGTTATAAAATTGATTGCATTATTGCTGTGAAAAAAACCCAAAATTGCATTTAAAAATTGCAATAAAAAATATTTTGTACCAAAAAAATTTAAAAAATATATTAAAAAATTATTTTATGAAATGGATTAAGTCATTTTATTAAGTAATATTAAAAAGTTTTATTAGGCAGGTTTTAAACGAGTAGATAATAAAAAAGATTCAAATTCAAATTCTCGTCAGTTGTCATTAAAAATCTGGTAAATTGTCCGGTCTTCTTATTTTTTCAGAAACCTATAAATAATTTTATCAAAATTTAAAACTTTTTATTTAAACTATTTTTATTTTTTTTTTAAGTTACCGCCGACGACGACGGTCAAATAAGCCCGACATAACCATAGATTAAACCTGTATAATCTAACAAAAAAAAGTGAAAACACAAAAAAATACATAAAATTGTATTGAAAATGACGACAATCAACAAAATTGCAATACAATTGAAAAAAGGTCAAAAATTGCAAAAAGTTGCACTTAAATTTTTTATATATTAATTGGTACTCGTTTGAAACAAATGTTTAACCTACTTAGCAACGAATCCGAACAATAGAAAAAAAGTTGCGAATGCAACAACATCCGAGCCCTAGTCATTAACATTAATTTAGAACTATATCAAAAGTGTTTTATATAAACTGATTCGGAGCTAATCACGGTTTGATTAAAAATCAAATCATATTTTAGTTGGTATTAGGTACTAATTTAGTATTAATATATTGGTTTAAATAAGAATGCCCTCTCAATAAATATATTATCTAGATATAGCCATATTGTTAATATTGTATTAAAATATTCCAACTATAGATTTGAAATGGTTTTTACTTTTTACTAATACATAGTTTGTGTAAGAAAATTATTAAACAAATGTAAATGGGTTAAGTTAAATAAATCGCTTAGCATAAATATTGATTCGTTTTAATATATTATATTTTTTAGTTTATTCATAGCAATAATAACCAAGAAATAATATAATATAAATTATAGCTCTTTTTTACAGTTACTTTTGTACATCAATCGGTATACAATTTTACAATTGCAGACAAAATAATTATTGATATCTCACGATCTCTAATTTAGTTGAATTCTAAACACTTGAAATAAAAACCCGGAAGTAGGTTTCGTGTGTACTTTGTCATTGAGTAGGTCACTGTAATGCGAGTGTTTTATTTGATTTACATTTATTTTTATTTAAGCAGTATGGTATCCTGAATATTAAGGTTTACCAAAAACATCACATAATATATTCACCTATATCATAATATTAATTTAAAATATAATAATTAACTGATAAGTCAATGTACTGTAAAGCGAAGAACGATGATATAAGTAGGCACTAGGCAGTAGTTTCATATTAATGTTATGTTTTAAACATTTTATTTAACACAATAAATAATAATCTACTTTAGTTTTAGTCCTTAATATTAATATTTTTTCAATCACAAGATCGTTATTTTCTGTTTGTCTATAAAATAAGATTGTAACTATTATAATATATATTATAGATGTTTATTAATGTCTATAACATGCATAACTAATAAAATGATAATTGTGTAAAATGTTCATGCCTTAGGTATTTACAATAGTAATAAATGTTAAACTACAAAATAGTTTACTCTGTTCAGAATCTAAAAATATAAAATGTATACCCATGAATTTAATTCATTAATCATCGGATGACACGAGTAAAAATATAATTGTTTTAAAAAAAAAATGCAAATGTAAAAACGATATTAATATTACATCTGTGGTGTGATGGTGTGTTTAGAGATGATATTATTATCTATGGTAATCTTATATATTTTAAAGTATAGATTATCTTTAAATGCTTATAGTTGCGAAACCACCGAAATAAGACTACAACATTATGTCAATATTTTTGGTTTAATAATCAATTTCGTCGTTGTTGAAATCTTAACAGTTCCTACTAAGTAAAAAGTAAAAAAAAAAAATCAAACATTTTCATGTTAACTTACCTACCTATACGTCTTCACAATCAAATTCATTTTTCACAAGTTTATCGTCTTCTTCTTACTAATTTGTATGCTACTGAATTATTCTTTATGGGATCCACCGCAGCTGTGCATAAGATATATTATGAATCAAAATGAGATTTGAAATACAGTTATATAATACTATTTAATTTCCGTAAACGTACAGTTTTTTTTTTTTATTTTTCTCTTCTCGAATTTAAATAATTTCAAAATTCGGGCGTAACGATCAAATGATAAAGACATAAAAGTGTTTCGTATTATCTCCGTACACAAAAAAGTACATAATTTGTTGGCACATCCGGTTTATGACGTGTATATAATACGTGTCATATAGTACGTTGAACACAAAATGCACAAAGTGTGTATAGAAAAATGTGAAGTATCAACTACTCCGTTATCCTTGGCTTTTAACTTGTACCATTATAGAATTTAACAATGCACTGTTGTACAGACTTAATGTTAATAACATCCTTCAGTTCTAACTGAAAAGTTTACGCGCACTCGTACAATGCATTTTTGTACGGCGCGATACTACAAAACCATGTAGGCTTTTTCTCTCCATTTATTTATTTACAAGCCACCAACCACGATTTAGGCCCGGAAAAACCAAAAACGTTACGTTTACCGCGAAACATTAAAAAACGTAACCGAACGTAAATGAAAAAGCCACTCGGCGGCAGTAGTTGATAAATACAAAAATCGCTATTACAAGTTTAATTTAGTAGTTGTTAGGTACAACTAATATATTAATATAATAGGTATGCATCCCGTTATACGGTTATGGAAAAATAATATTACTATGTTAAACACTGACGTCGTTAAAATATAAAAAAAGTTTATCGGTTTTACGGTGATATTTTTTTCCTCCCATTTTTACTTAATATTCAATATTATTACTATCGTACCCCTGGCGAGTAAAAATGATTTTTAATACAGTTTAGGTGATCAGAATTTTACAGGGTGTAATTTATTATTGTACGTAATAACACGAACGAGTTGTAATTTTCAGACATATTATATTGTTCAAAATCTTAGATTTGTCTAGTCAAAACAAAAAATTGAGTTTAATATTGATATTATTATTTTTAATTATTTATTTAAATTTCCATTTTATGTTTTTTACCCGGGTGTGTTTATTTTCCAATAATGCTGAATATAGTTAATTTATGAATATAATGTTATAATTTATTATATATGATACAACATTGCACTGAATAATGGGTGTATTAGATATTATTTATACGAAAGGAGTGCATAGTAAATTAAAAAAAATTAGCAAATAAATCAAACGATAGATTCAATTTTTAATGAACGAGCAGATATAAATAGTGATCTATATAATAAAATGTGGGTACATCACATACATAGACAATGTGATCACGGATTAATTCGTTTTTTTAGAAATAATTTTTTAAACACTGGCAATATACTCGCTTATAATCTGAAAATGGAGTGTATTTCGTATATTTGGCACTCTAAAAAGGTCATACTTCGATTTTTTTCAGTAATTTCCTTAAACGTGAGAAAAACTAACGACAACCGTTTAAAGACGTTAAAGAAATCTCGGCGAGCGTAGCTTACGTTTTGACAGAGCTCCGTTCGGAATCGTTTTTCGACTAAAACGATTTATCATTTCTTTCGAGTTTATAATAATAATATAGCACTGTCCTACGCTGAGGCTGGCTAACGAAGCAAGACAAGCACCCAACACTCGGTATCGGTATCAAGTCCGTATTTTGTTTTTTTTAACTATTATTTTGGAATATATAAATACTAATAAATTCCTATGATTTATAAATAATAAATCTTAGTCGACAATTCGTCAAACGACCTTCGATTGCAAAGTAATAATAAAATAATATAAAATAAAAATACAAAGTGTTTAATATTATAAAGTTTTTTCTTTTGCATTACAGCGGATGGTTTTTTTTATCTTATTTTTTTATGTAATATTCGTTCAGTTTGTTCATAAATCATTAATGTGCATCTGCAAGACTCGTATATCGTCTTGCAATTTGATGATAGTAAATAATAATAATTTTAATAAGTAAATATAACCCTACTTCCTAGTCCAAGGTTATCCGAGGTGATGGGGAAGGACAGTCTTCTTATAGGAAACTCATCTTATCGTTTTAGATTCTGAGTGAAACGATGAATGTATTGATTTTACAATGATGTGTGTTTTTTTTTTTTTTTTTTTTTTTTTTTTTTATTTTTTTATTTTTTTATTTTTGTGTCTGTGTACACGATAAGTAGTCGAAATAATGCTTCGATTTTCGACTTCAGTATCTTGTTCGATTGGAAAGTGAATATCGTTGGTGCATTGGGGAGGTTAAAATTTAAAATTCCCAATAGTTTTCACAAGCGCCGGGAAAAACAACATAAAAATTAAGGAAAAACGGGAATTTTTACGCAAAATCAGTTTTTGACAAAATCGAATTTGGTTTTTGGTGTAACTTTAAAACAAATGACCGTAGATACATGAAATTTTCACTGGTTGTTTATATTTGCATTTTCTATACACGATAAAATTTTCAAAATATTTTGATTTATTTTGAACTGTTTAGGGACATTTTCATTTTCCATTTTTTTTTAGTTTTTTTTCTAAAAATATCAATAAAATTGTATTTGTTGGTTGCGAAAGCTTGAAAATTTAATAGAAGGCTCCTAATATGTTGTTTCAAAGGCAGATGAAAAATATTAAAAATCCTTAGTCACAATTTTTTTTTATAAGCATTTAAAGTTCAAAAATTGACAAAATATGGAAAAATCACGAAAATTAGCAAATTATTTTGAGTTAAGAATTCGTAAAAATTTTTCTTTTTAAATCTAAGATTTGAAAATGAAACACAAGATTCCTTATAAGATTATCTACCTTTATCAATAAAAAAATCTCTACCGGACAGTCAAATTAAATTTTTATGAGCGTTTGAAATTCAAATTTTTACAACATTGGATTTTCACTCGATTACTCATGTAGCGATTTCCTTATTTTGTTGCAATTCAAAAACGAACAACTGTAGATACATGAAAATTTCACTGAATGTTTAAATTAGCATTTTCTATACACCATACAATTTTGAAAATATTTTGACTCTTTTTGAGCTGTTTATGGACATTTACAGCTTTCAATTTTTTTTAGTTTTTTTTTCTACAAATATCAATAAAGTTTTATCTGTTGGGCCAAAAAGTGTAAAAATTTAATACAAGGCTCCTGATATATTGTTACAATAGCAGTTGAAAAATATTAAAAATACATAGGCACAGTTTTTTTTTATAAGCATTTAAAGATCGAATTTTGACAGAATTTTTCAAAATCTCGAAAATTATTAATCATCGTAATTAATAAATTCTAAAATGTTCAGTTTTTATAGCTAAGGATTGAAAATTTAAAACAAGATTCTACGTAAGTAGTTAATTCTCTTACCGAAAAATCTAAAAAATATACAATCACAGTTTATTTTTATAGTCATTTTATGTTCAAATTTGGACGAAATTACATATTAAAAACCTAGTTATTTTGTTGTTATTATATAATATTATTCGTGGGTACCTACTTGAAACTTCTAAAGTGTACTATTATATATCAATGATAGTATCAGGGTTTGTAATTGATCTTGATGTATAACGTGTTATAAGTACCTAATGGATATTGTGATAATGTGATATGATTAATTTGGAATTTATTATAGGTCAATTTTTTTTTTAATACCATAGATATGTATATAATTTGTCTTAAACCTAGACTGACATACCGTCTTCGCTCAGAATCGTTTTTCTTATACAATGATATTGTATCATTGAATTCAAATTTAATACCATCCATTATACAGTGACCCACTTGTAACCTACAGTACAGCAGAGCGACATCCACTTACCCACCTTTTTTTCTTTTATAATTGCTTTAAAATATTATTTTATTTCATGGAAATAGGTAGTTGATTTCTTAGCAAAAAGGAATAGCTACGATACAATAGCTCATATATACTGAATATTTAATAAATAACTGTCGTGGTAAATAATATAATAATATGAGGTAAAGTACCAATTACTTTTAAATTTTTATAATATACCCATTAAGTTAATGTGTCAAACCAAAAAACATAGACTTTAGTCTGAATTACACACAAAAAAAAAAAATCATATCAGCTGTTATATCATATGGACGATACCACAACTCTAAGAATCTAATTATTGCCATAAGCACTGAGCATTGCATGGAATAAAATAGTTCTAGTGTTTATAAAAATAAGAAAAGATATTACTGTACCCTTGGTCTTGCCCTACTATATATTTTCTCCATTATCGTGGTTCCATGTTATTTGATCCAGTATGTTATATTCGGCTTCAGATGATCCAATACCTTTTTATCGGGTAACCAAAATAAACATAAAAAAAAATGTCTAAAGTACTTATAGGTAATTCCTAAAAATCATGAAATAAAAAATGTAATACAATTTTAAAAACAAATTAAAACTATGAGAGAATAAATCTCACAATACATTTTACTTATATGCTAGACTTCAAAATTTTTCAAACGATGCTTCGAAATTATTTTTTCCCTAGGCCTCGTCGATCACAAATGGTGGGTAGGCTCTTGGCCTAACCCGTCGTCGTATGCATAGTATAATGTATATTATTATAAAATGAGTCCGGAGATGTATAATATTCTTACAACTCATGGATATAATATTATTTCATAATATGTACCTACATAAAATATAACATTATAATTTATAAGTATATATAATATCCAGTTGTGTGTTTATAATATTATGGTAGCCACCAGCTTATCATTTGTGATAATATTATGTACCGGGGGTGGCACACGATACGACAGTCACGAGCCGCACAGAATAATTGAAATATTAATATGAAGAGCAGGAAAATAAATAATAAATAGTTATGATTATATTAGTGAAAAAGTTATACGTGGTTTGGTCACCCTTGATATTATTATATTTATTTATCAGCTCCTATACTGCAGTTATGTTGCATAATAATTATTCTGTAATCGCTACCAATTATAATATAATATTATATAGATGAGTAAGTATTAGTGATTGGAGATCGACACTCATCACGTGATTATATTAATTTATTATTATCGATGTCCCGGTCATGGCCGCAGCTTTCCAGCGAACCCCACCCCGCGTCCAAGCCTCCCCTGAAAACCGAATGCTGAGAGCAATAATTTGCAGTTTGGGATAGTCGTCATGATAGTGTGCTGTTGTTGTTATTATTTCTACGCGTCATGTCATTATGGTATTATTGTTGTTACCGTTAACCAATTACTATATTATTATCATCGTATCGCCGCCGTGTCGTCGCTCGTAATCGCGCCACGCGCCATATACAACTGCAGCAGCTACAACACCCGAACACTTATCTACAACCATATTACTGTCGAGTAGCATCCACTCCGCCGTGCAGTCTCGAAACGCATAAATCTGTTATGTTAATTAGTAGCCGAACCGAATCGCAGAAGTTAACATTTGGACCGGATAATTAATTAAGTCGCCATAGCTAACAGCAGGCAGCTCTGCGTTTAATCAAACCCCACACTTGAACATCATTAAGGCGGACCCTTTATACACAGTATACAGTCAATGTTCGATATAAATGTATATTATAATATTATAATGCTGTACCACTGATAATGCTTGAGCAGCAACTCTGTTGTGGCAGATTTTTGAAAACTGATAACTATACATATTACATACGTATAATAATATGAGTGCATTGTGTACGTATAGTAATATGGTACAGCCAGGGAGTGGCGTAACACAGTAATAATAATAATTATAATAATAATGTTTAGTAGCAGCAGATACCTATAATATATATATACATATTATATACAGAGTGATTCACAAAAATCATGCTCACCAAAATTTTTTTTCTTTCGTAATGGATTTATTATCAAAATTGTTGGCAATTTAAATACGTCATATATAATCAAAGAACATAATATTTTTATATTCTTAATTTTGTAGTATTTCTTGGTAGTATTTATCTGAGCAGATAACAAATTCTGTTTTTCAAACCCCTTTTAGCTGTGAATTATTTAGTGGATAATTTTTTTCAAAATGTAGATGTAGCTAATTTTAAATTATAACGACTATAGTTTCTCAGTTATTAAAATGTTTATGCTAAAGTTAATAGTCCTTAAAAATGGGTTTAAAAAATTATTAAGTATAATGTAATATTGTATTTAGAATTCGTTATAGTTGAACCATTTTTACAAATTATTAATGTTGATGGACTAATATTAATCATTAAAAATTTTAAATCGCCATAGCCCCCAAGCATAGATCTTTTTTCCTTTAATAAGCAAAGTTAAATAACACATAAACTACTCAAAAAAATATTTTGATTTTGATCAAATGAACATTGTCAGTAACATAAATCAGCTTTTGTACCACAGAACACTCATCATGTAAGACAAAAAAATCTCAAGAATTTAAAAACTCCAAAACCCAAATTTTGAATGACGGCGTATTACTGAAGAAAAAAAATGTGGTGAGCACGGAGCTTGATGAATCACCCACCCTGTATAATATTAAATATTATATTAAATACAACGACTGTGACATTTTTCCGCCGTCGAAACGTGACGAAAATATTTTAAAAGAACCGGCTGCACCCGAACCGTCAATAACACTAGCGTGACAAAAATATAGTTCATACGGGCACAACAGATTTTGATTTCGTTTCGTATCGCGAGCTTTATATTATTATTATTATTATTATTATTATGATCGTGTTATCATAATATTGTGCGTGGCATAGTCGTTGTGCGGCATGCGAAATCTAAAACAATAATAATATCACACATACACACACACACACACACACACATCACAGTGGCACAATACGTGTTGACTCGAAACAATAATATCCTATTATTATTTTAATTTATTGTAATAATATCGTTGTACACCGCTGTGCTCCGTATTCTATTATATCGCACGACGAGAGGCGCATAATCTTCGAGGGCAAAACGGTATAAAACTTCTTTACGCGAAAACTTTGAGATTAAAAACGAAAAAAATAGAAACCCGGACAAGATATACAGATAGCGGCTTGCAGTTGGTTGGTTTGGGCACTCGTCAAGATACTATTCGCTCACATTGGCCCACATTGGATGACGACGGTGGTGGTGGTGGTGGTGGTGGTGGTGAATTATAATTGTTGTTATAAATTCAACAGCAATGATAATAAATCGTGGAGTACGAAATACGATTTCGAGCGTTTAATATCGCTGCGCTTGACGGGATTTCTTTCAATACATTTAACGGCGCAATTTTCCTTGCGCTCGATGAAAGTACTGTAAAAATCAAACGATTTGGCTCTGCGAAATACCAACTGGACTTGATTTCCAATAAGTGGTAGATAAAACCTTAAATAGTTTTGAAAAAAAAAAAACGTTGTTCATGCGGTGGTTAGATCAATACATTTCTCGTTACGTTCGGAATAATAATATGATTGGTCGGTACCAGCAATAATATTGTGATAAAACATTTTTGAAAACAAAAAACGCATTGAAATACACTTTTTACACTAGAGTAAAATATTGTTACAGAAATTCATCGTCATTATTAATTTATTACAAGATAAATATTGGGTAACTTGGATTTTTTTTATGCTCGTCTTAAAATATTTGAATTCAATTCTGTTGGCTTTCACGAAAAATGTTCATTGATTAAAACTTGAATTAATGTAAGCGCCCATACTCTTTTCATTAAAGTCAATGTACAAATTATTTATTTATTACAATTTTAGATAAAAAAAAATGGCGAGTAAACAGAATTCAATTTAAATATATAATTATTTAACGTTATTGTGTAAGTACTGTTCATTAACCATTATTGAGTAATTAATTTTATATTTTAAAAGTTACAGACATTCTTAAATTGTATTAATAATATATTATGTATATACGTGGATACATAATGAATTAATAAAAATAACCTCGATTATACAACACTAAGCAATTCAAGTAAGCTGCTATGTTTAAAATGCCAAGCATTATTGATCAAAGTAGAAATTAAAATATATTAAAGTCTAGACAATTTAATATACATTTCAATAAAAATTCCTTTAAAGTAGCTATCAGATAAATAAAGAATACTACTGCTATAAGACTGCACTTATGGCACATATTATTCATAATAATTAATGGTTAGGTTATCAAACAGTTTATATAAAAATAATGGTATCTATATCTATATTTATTAATATATGAGGAAGAAAAATTGTTCGTTTTGTACGTACCTCTACCTAGGTATATGTGGAGTAACACAAAACATAATATTTCGTTATTTTTCCAAATTAATTATTTATATTGTTTGAGTTGGGAAAAAAAAACCGAAAACACGACAAAGCCAAAAGCGTGTAACTATAATATTATAATACGCGTTTAATAAAACGCATAAAGTAATAATACGCGCATGGCCTCGTCTCCTCGTAGGTACCTATAGCAGACGCCGTCACCCCCTCCCCCTTTCCCGCGATGGCCTTTGTTCTCCAAATAACTCATAATACAATATAATTCTGAGTAAAATTAGCTGTGGCGTATTATAAACTTTGAGCCAGTATCAAAGTTACAGGTATATGTAATATTCGGGAACAAGATAAGGATAGGTGCACGGTGTGCGTTTAAACCGAGCAGCAGCGTATATGTTCGCATTATACTAGGTTAGTCGTACAAACTCTGTGCACACACCCACGACCCATACACTTACACTTACACACACATAGACACACTCACACGCACATGGACCGTCAAGGTTTTATAATATTTATTATTCATGGAAATTTGCAGGATAATGAAAAACTTGAGGCACCAGTTTAGAACGCGCGCGTGTAAGTCCCGCAGACATCGCGAGTAGTTCTTTTTCACCTGAACACCGAAAAATAATAATAATTATAATCATAATCATAATAATAATAATAATAATAATAATAATAATGATAATGTTAATAACGTTATAATATTATAACCACCCCACCGTGCCATTCGATCAGCATCGTCAAACTGTAAGACAGTATAATGTTGACTAATTGTACCACGGTAGTGCCAGTAAGTTATTATTATTATTATTATTATTATTATTAAATTCCGTCTCCTGCTGAACCAATACACCGCGCGCGCAGGTAATTATTAGAAGTGACCTTTTTTGTCTCTATTATTATTAATTTTTTTTTTATTTTTTTTTTTCAATTTCAGTTCCCCTAGTGAGCCAACGAAATTATAATATCACGATAATAATATCATTTTTTATTATTTTTTTGTCATTCGATGAAATTGCTTGTACGACATGTCCTTTAATGTTCATTCACAACTACAACTGCAGTTTTGGCTTTATATTCCGTTCCTTTGAATGCAAAGCAAAAAGAGTTTTATTATAAAACTTTATAAATTATAATTAGGACAAAACTTGTTCACGATTTGAATCTATTTTGTGTGCACCGATAAGGTTACCTCGAAAAAACATAATTCAAAGCAGCTTTTGATGAAACTTACACGTGACACACTGTAAGATAAGGACGATAGTTTTATTCGTTAAAAAAACACAACATTTTAGTGTATATATTTCTCGCTAATGTTTGTTTTTACTTTTGTATTAAACAAATAAATAATTTTAACTGTTTTTAAAAAGTGTTTTTATAACTTTTAGGTTTACTTTTTTTTAATTGTCTGCAGTATTAAACTGTTTCTAGTTTAATATTCTAGATAATATTTTTAGAAAACTAAATTAAATAAAGTTCCATGAGGAGTTAATAAATAACTTATTCATAGTTTTTTTGGCCACCATTTCATATAAAATTAATACAAAATATTATATTTCTGAAATTATTTCTGTATTCACCCCAAAAATTTAACATAAACTTTTGAATTTAAAAACAGTTTCATTTCTATTTATTTTTTTCACTTTAATAATATATACCATTTTATTGATTTATAAAATATCATTATGCTCAATTTAAAATATGAATTCGTACATTTTATCAGTATAATATATTCACTACATAATATTATGTTTTATCAATATTGTAATAATTATGACTTATGCAGGTTTTTATAATAATTTTAAAATTCTATTATTACTTCCCAAAATAATTAAACGTCATGATAAACTTAAAACAAAGATTACTTAAGTAGAAAAAAATTATCGACCTTCATATTATAAAAGCTTAAAATATATATAATATTGTAACCTGGGGCTATGAGGTACCTATTTTAAATTTTGTAATTAAAATATTATTATTTTATAACTGTATAATATACAAAAAAAAATTATGTTAACAAATGTATTGCAATATTTTTATTTATGTATACTGTATACATAATAGTTTTGTATTAAACTCTAATTTTTTTTAACCAATTCGAATTTGAAAACAATATTTTGAAAGAATATGTAAAACATAATTTTGTGAAAAATAATTAGTAGGTACAATAATAAATTGTATAAGGAAAGTGTAATTTAATACATTATTTGCCTTTTTAATCTTCTAAAAACTAAATTAAATTGCTTCTCTGCCTATTGACTAATAATACTGGCTATAATATTTGGTATCTAAGTTTAATTGAAGTGAATTATGAACCTCGACTATTAAGTGGTTACTATTTTAGTATATGTAATAGTCATAAGGAATAATGTACATAACTCAGAATTTACACGGTCGTTGTTCAGGTAGGTAGATAAATTGATGACAAATTGTATGATGAAATATGTATTTACTTATGGAAGTAAATATTTTATGCGCTTAGGCTATTTATTTCAAACACGGTGGGATGCGAGCCAAGTAATATGAACGCTGAAAATCTGATCTATATACTATTTTTTTGGCCTGTTTGTATAACAGATTCTGTGTAAAACTGTACTGTTTTTATAATAATTTATTTATTTTCTAAATACTTTTCCTGTGAACATATCTTTCGATAAAAATACTTTTAAAACTATATGAAGGTGGAGAAACTTTTAAGATTGGAAAATAAGACTGCATGGTATTTTAGTTTTGTTGAATAAATACAATTTGTTTCAAAAATGTTATGCTATCTGCAGTTTAAATATAATCTAGCTTAGAATAAGGTAATTGGAGCTAATCTGCTAGCTCCTCAAAATTAGTCTTTGATTTATAAAAAAATTTTGGTTTCTATTTTATTTTGTTTGGCTTGATATATTTACGTTACAGGTACTACTGAATTTAACTATATTATAACCATTAGGTAGATATACTCTATTTAAAATTTCAGGTTAATATTGTAAGATTCATCTATTTTCAACAAATTTCACAAATGTATATTACTTATCGATTAATGAGTTTAGATGACAACACACAGTCAGTAAAATGTGAATTTTTATGAATACCTAATAATAATAGAAAAAACTTTAAATAATATGATGTGTAATAATTCTTGAATTACACGGTTTCATACGTATTGTTAAAACAAATTTAGATCATACACACTCTTGTCGGTTCTAACACAATATTATTACTACGAAAAGAATACGATAGTACTTGTGAGTGCATCGTATAAGTTTAGAAACGTTTCAATTGGAGTACCTAGTCTAACTATAAGAGAAATACATTTTTTCTTTCCCGGGCTTAAAAAACATATAATATGAATTATTTGTGTACACCACTTGGAATGTAAAAATACAAGTAGTACTAGTATTGTATAAATTACTGAACTCTAGTTTGTTTCCTACTGCACTTACTCGGGACGATTTTATCGTTTCCGTTTAAGACCCGTCTGCATATTTGGCCGATTCACGATGCACTATAATATAACCTCTAAGGCTATAACCATAATACCTACCTATAATTATAGTACAACTATACACGCTCACAACAGATTATTTTGGTCAACTCGATTTTACTTTAATGTTTGTCTAATGGAATAATACATTGTTTAATTAATTAAAATATATAATTAATTCATTATTCATTTTTTGAGCCTTTATATTAATATACGACTAAAATATTTTTCGTATTTGCAACAATCGCGTATCTGAATTTAAGCATTTATTACTATTACAGAAATTAGAAATCAATTAGAAAATACGCTGTTTGGCGCAAATTTTGGTGGGATAACAGTATAACACTATAATATTCTGGCCAGTGGCGGATCTAGGATTTGTTTATGACTGGTGCTATTTCTACTTGATAACATTGATCTAAGTTTCTAATTGAAATTAAAATAATAAGTTAAATAAGTGGAATGGTGGGTGCATCAGCTAGCTCCCAAGCATCCCCGCTAAATGCACTATTGATTCTGGCCAACATATTTTAACATATTTTGAAGCGTACGGCTAAAATATATTATTTTCGACGATTTCGAATCTGCATTTAAACATTTAAGACTGTTATAGAAACCAATTTAAAAATACCCAGTAGGCTCAAACGTCAGCGGGATAACTCTATATAATATTCTGGCCAACATATTTCAACATTTGACGGGTATTCGGTATTATATTATTATTATTATTATTATTATTATGGCCGGTGGGCTGTAGTTGCAGCGGCAATAGATGGGAGATGGCGGTGATAAACCATCAAACATAAACAGAGCACTTAAAATACGATTCTTCGTACATAATATTTTCAGTTATTTATATATTATGCATGTATATTTTGCATGTGGCCGGTAATAAATATTTGAAAGTCTAACTCACCGGATATCACGATTTCGTAATATTTCAAACCCCAATGGCCGTGCGAGCTCACACATCTCCGTGCCCAGTTTAACGACTATATGCCGTTTTATTTATAGGGTATTAGATATTAAACATCTTCCTCGTCGTCCTGCTCCTCACCTTCTTCTTGTCTTACTACCCCGCCACACCCCGTCTAGTAACTTCTGCCATATTACCTCTAGCCTTTAAATTCGGGAAAAGAGTCCGTTTCATAATTGCATTATACATTTTATTATGGCTGGTTCAATAATATAATACCTAATAATATATATCGACAGCGAAATGGACATCCATATAAATAATACATAATATACACAATCGGAAGTATTCATTGACCAATCAGAACGAAACATTACGTATAATAGTATACGGATTGACTTTATTTCGTACAATCAAACATTGATATTATTTGAATTTAATAATTATTATAATATGTATAATATTTTGTAGGAATAAAAATAAAATCAATTGCATGACGTATTGACCTATACCTACTTGTCATTGTGGGCTCGTAATGTGTGCAAATTTTGAAACAAATTTAAATTTATATTTTACAAATTATTATGACTACTGCTAGGACATCATAGTGATGGATATTTTTAAGCGTGGAATTACATTTTTAAATTAGAAATATGACCTCTAAACACAGTATTCCAAAAACAATATTATTTAAAATGTAAATATTTTGTAATACAGCGACCGGCCATAACGTTTTTTGAAATATAATAAATTATTTATTATTGTGTTGCCTAAATATAGACAATAGGGTACTAAAAGAGATATTTATACTAAAATTAAATTAACTAAAAAGTACATATTATTATACATTGTCATAAAATCAACTGGAAACAGTTCAGAAAATAGTGTTCTTGATAGGAACACAATATTGAAAAAAGAAAGAATAGCTATAGGTACAAAAACAATCATAAACCACGTATAATAACAAAAACTAACAACAATAATATTATGTTGCGTACATTAATTAATATTGTAATGTAGGTAGGTATATCGATGAAACGCGAGTTCGATTTTTGTATGACATTTTTTTTAACCATTAGATAAAAAAAAAACACTTGTACCTACATGATTAGTATAATGAGTAATAACACTATTACAATATTATTTCAGTGTGTTACTGCACACGTATATATGCTGCTAATTTATACCCAACGCCATAGGCGTGTGGCCTAATTTATATAGCAACATAATATTAAAACCGTATTTTTTCCGCGTTACGATGATAATAATAATAATAATAATTTTCGATTCCTATCTCCCCACAAAGGCGGTTATTCAATTACGTTTATAGTAATAATATAAAATAGCGACGGTTCTCTATTACTATAGTCTATATTATATTATTTTGATATTCACTCGTCCCAGCAGCTGTGCACGGCGGCGATGATACGCGTTTTATTCGCTGAACAAAATTTAGTGGCCGACCTAATTTACATATTAATAATATCATTATTGCGAGCACCAGGACTTGATCGATTCAGATTGTAACGTTTAAATGTGTACGTACACTGCTGTGTATACGTATTGTAATATTATAGCGACGGCGGTGTAAAAACGATCAGGTCGGTCGTTTCGGAATATTATCATTTCACCGAACGTCAAACTAAGCGAAAACAGTATAACCTTTGTTTGGTTTAAGGAGGGAAAAAAACAGTATAAATGGGGTTAAAAACTTGGCTACTCCGTCGGACGCATTGCGATAAACGCAAAAGCCGCTCAATGGAAAACGGAACGTTTCCGGTGCAGCCTTGTAGATTATAAAAGATTTATGAAAACTGGGTCGGAAAAGTGGATATTCATTATTTGGTTAAAAACATTGACAAACGGCGCTATATACTCGCGGTTCGACGTGAATCACCGGCCTGCTGCTGTGGTACAGTCGTGATTATTATATTGTTGTTTTCTTAATAATTCTACAAAAGATAGAGTTACACGGGAATCGAGCACCATCGTGTTGGCAAACAACAATAACGATATTATACTGTGTCCAATAGATTTCGTATTATTTGCAATGGCCATATTGTAAATATTGTCACTTCGACGGACGCCTGCAGTATTAATAACACAATTTATTTATTCTTTCATCAGTATTGTATTCAGTGATTTATTCATTGTGTTTATATATTTTATTCCTTTGAATATTATTGTACATAGCATTTTGGTCAAGTACCAATACATTATAATGTCATAATTAGGTTTTTATACGATGAAATCAGCTGCTCACACTAAACACTTAGGTACGACTTACCTAACTATTGCCATTGATTATAATATATGCCTGTTATTATTATATTATTTATAATCAATGCCAGAAGCTAGAGTTTAAAAAAAAAAATTTATTAAATGTGTTATACATATTATAATTATTAAATAGTATACAGTGAAACCTCTCCCAATGGACACCTCCAAATATCGGACTTATTTTTGAGAACCAACTATAAAATGTTTAAAATCTGGACCATAAGAATAATCTGTACATTTCAAAAACCGAGAGTGTCCGATACTTAGAAGTTTCGCTGTATTTAATCGTGAATCCCAATGCAATAGAAATATTATAACATTTTAGATTGAGAATCGGCTATATCTACTTAACACATGGTTAAACAATTTTTGTATTAAAGTTTTTTTCTGATGACAAAATTGACAAAGTTAAGGTGATTTAAATATTATATAAATAAATGCTGTTTTTAGAAACATTTTAAGTTTTAACCATATTCGTTAATACTCGAGATATCTTTAATATTATAATAAAATTGTTAAATTATTATTTGTGCACAGTGGAGACGTAAATAAACAAAAACGCTTATTTTATAACTAAATCTAATAAAATAATGTTGTAATGTGCTATAGTTTTTATAAAATTAAGAAATATTATTATGAAAAATAAGTCATAAAACAATTAAAATTATCATTTTAATTGGTAAATTTCTATTTAGTCTAACTTTGTCAATTTTGCAATTATTTAGAAAAATAACGTTTTTATATAAAAAAAATACTTTTAACGAAAATAATCTATCCAAATCTGTTGTAAAAAAATTGAAGTTACCTTTTAAAAAACCGATAGTTGTACCTACCTATTGTGTATACGCATTCCAAAGGGTTAAAATGTTGAAATGTGCACATAATGTGTACTTTGTACTCTATTTAACCTCCCGAAAAGACCATTTTGAACTGACGTCATACAACTGAAATATTTATTAATTCCTCTTATCTTAAATAGGTACACTATGTATACACTATTATATTATATAAAAAAATATTTAGACGGCTTATAAAACTATGTATAAACTAAATATGTCTTTAGCAGCTGAAGTTGTACATAATAAATTAAAAAAAATATATAAATATAAATGTCTATAGTGTAATATTTATAGTATAATAAGGTTTATAAAAAATATTACACAATAGATAGACTTTTTTATAATAAATCTATATACGAAACTTACGTAGCTTAAATATATTTAACTGTAGTGTAAAATAATAATGATAATAATAATAATAATAATAATAGTAATAAACAAAATTATAATATTGTTGGTGTAAATATTTTTTTTGTTTTTCCGCTTTACTTTTACTAAACAGCAAACAGAATAATAATATTCTTTTCTGTATGCACATAATATATTTTGTATATAAACAAACAAAATATACATACAGTGTGTCCTCGTCGATTACTTTTTTTCTAAATTTTATTTGTAAATAGGTTTACTGTAAGGCTTGCAGTGAAGGCAGGAGGTGGATGTAGGATATTTTATAATAGGTGAACGGAGGTGTCCTGCAAGAGTAAACTCGAGCTTACAATAATTTAAAACATAACATATTAGAACACATTGTGTCGTATACAAATACAACATAATAAATATTAATATTTAATAGGGATGCATAGAACATTGATCTTTATTATTTTTAGAAACATTCTTTAATTAATTTGTTCACTTATAAAATATTTTACTGGTAGGCATAACAGAGTAGGTATAGTTTATTTAAAGTTTAATAATGTTGGTGCTTTACTTTAATACAATTTGTATTATGAATTATAATTCTTATAATAATGGTTTAATAAGTAATTTATTTTATAGTTATATGCGAAATTATATAATATCATATTACCAAAGATATGTTGTTGAAAAAAAATATTATAAAATATATATATAAAAAAAAAATACCAATAACTTTATTTAATTATACCCACTATGTCATAATTAATTATTAATTTGATTCGTGAACTTAAAATTTGTATAAATTATTATGTATAATTATTATAAAAAGTATATTATAGTTATTTTTATTTTTTTTAAAAAGATAAAAAATACTTTCGATTGCTTTCAAATTTAACCATCTATTTAAACTTTGAATATTTCATTTTAATTTCTGTAATCATCATTTGTAACAAAAAATTATATTATACAACAATTTAATAATCTAATAGCAATAGACAATAATAATAATAATAACAATAAAAAAAACAGAATTGCGCACAGAAATAATATTATTGTCGTGTCAATACATTTGATTATAAAATTAATAATTATACATTTTATGTAATATTATGATGCACATGCATGTGAATTTATGCAACGTATTGTCAAATCAAACAATAATCATATCTCGTTGCATGTAAACCCAACACCCAATAAAACGTCGTTTGATATAGTTATAGGAAAATGATTAAATAGTTCAAGGTTAGGTTATAAATTATTTATATATGTATATATATATTTTTGATGTGTACGCAAAAATGCAAAATGTATATCATTATCGTTTTGGCTGTATATATTAACAGTATCAGTACGAAATACAGTATGATATTATTTTAATATATCATTAGGAAGGTATATTATCAAGTTTATGTTGTGAAATAATTTAATATAAATTATAAAATTATGATAGGTAGTAAGCGATACAGATATATTCGTCCATTGGTATTCATAATTATTATTTTTCCATGTAACATAAAATAATAATTATTATATTATTATTATGATCGGATTAAAAATATTTTATTTTTTCGCACCAAAGTTATTTGCATTTAAATTTTGTATGTATAGGCCCTAAACCAATTGGTTATAAATTTTAAGAGAAACAAAATTATTCTAGTGTTACTATCATGATTTATTATTCCGCCATAAGATATGTTTTGTACTATTATAGGTACACATTGTTTCTATGTTAAAATCCAGTGTATCACGTGTAAATGTTTCCCCAAGAGACACTGAATTGTTTGAAGTTATTATTCCATGTATATTAAACAAGAGCTATAGACATGTACACGTGTTTGTTCAACTTTACACAATAGAATGAGTGGGTTAGCTCAAAACAATCCTTATAAAATATATATATTTGTTAAATAATTCCATTCACAATTCCATTTTTACCCTATCACTATTTGTCACGGAAAATATTCATTAACTAATCATGGCCGAAATAATTAAAAATCCCATAAAATAATACAATTTAAAATGAACTGTTGTAATTAGTACTTTCTTTGTTTTATAAAAGCAATTGAAATATACACTCCATCAACCACAAATTTGACTTTTAAATCTCTTAATTCATCTAAATAAATGTTGTCACTCAGAAACTGTATGAGATATAAGTTTTTGTGACAAGAGAAAATAATCATTTTATTTTGTTGATAAGTATAAAAACCAAAAACGGTGTATATTGTTTATCCAAAATTAACTGTAAAATCTTAAACGACTTATTTTAAAGAACAAATGACTTATACCCAGATTTACTGCTCTTGAGCTAAGTGATAAACTTATTTATAATTGTTAATTTGACCATATTGATTTTAAATTATATTTCAGATTAATATCAAATATGTTTGGTGAACCGCAGTGATAAGTACCAGGAAAAATTTTAACTATATTTATATAATATTGGCACAACATTCTTAGGCTAAAATTAAAATATATTATACCATGTAATGGAACAAAACCGAGTCACCAAACACATGGTGTACTCTGGTGGTGTTCCATCACCCAAATGAATGAAACAACCGCCGCGCGCTCACGCAGTAATAACACGCCGCCGGTCAACTGTACAACACAGCCCATGCGAATACAACGCAAACTAGATAGCGCTGCCCCGCGTCGGATTAGAAGTCCGGACGCCGCCCGCAGTAGAATCAAGTTTACAGTATGAAGCAAGCAGAATAGAAGTTTGAAGTAAACAAATTCGGAATCAGCGTATTCCATACTATAATATTCATACCACTAGACACTTCAACACCTCATTGGAAGAACCAAGCAACCAGAAGTGTCCGTCAGTATTTTAATCGGGACCCGCCGCCACTGAACCACAGATATATAGGCCGCTGGCCACCGATTCATAGATCAGTTCCCCTTCGCTGTAATACGAGAAACTTGGTACCTGACATTATCTAATATTGTAAGACGGACCAGTTTTTTGTATTAACTACCAGCACTGCCCTGAGACTCGGACGCCGGACGGTAAACCCGTAATACGGCGCTCCATGTGGTCTTCCCCGGCACATCCCCCTGTCATCCGCCACCGTCCGAGTGCGTTGTGAGACAAATTGTGTACGGTGTTACTGTACTGAGCCTCAACGGTTCGAGTTGAGCCGCCAGTCACCGCCGTGCATACGCCCTTTGCCCGGGAAGATCTACCGTCGACGCCTACAGTCCTACCGCCGCCAGCCGAGTCATCAGTCGAACCCAAACCGCCGTGAGTACGCCCCGTGTCCGGGAAACTTCATCGTCGACGTTCCAGTCATTATTCTACCACCGCCGTTCACGCCGAGCCATTAGTCGAGCCTGAACCGCTGCGAGTAAGACAGTTGTACCCAGGAGAATTCACCGCCGCCGTTAGAGCCGAGCCGTCGAATCACTCAAACAAACTTCCGAACCACAACCGTGAGTTCTATGTCAAGCACATTCCCACCCCTTCATGTAACCCTAATAAATATTTTTTCTGTACACTCTAACGAGTATAACTCAAATAATTGTTATAAAAGAAAATATTGTAATACGAAACATATTAATTATGTCAAAATTAGATAATGAGCATATTGGTTCAAAATATTATATATTAATAAAACAATTAATTACCAACCAATAGCGTTTCATTACAACCACAGTTATATTTTATTACTCTATTGTATCGGATGAAATTATCAATAATTCTATGAAAATCTATTTTATAATCACCAAACAAGTAACAACACACATGTTATTACTTATTACTTATTATTAACAACACTATAATATCATACGCTCAAGAAACCGTGTGTACTTATAACGAATGGAGAACGATCCGATAAGTAAATAAAACCAAAATTTCAAGACGTTATACTAGTGGATTATCCGTAATCAGATTGTTCAGTTCAGTACACCATTTTCATCATGTTAAAAGCTTCACGAGCATATGTTTAGATCGAATCTAACTGACCACTTGCTGACACGTAAACGACCAATGTTGTGTCAAAAAAAAAAAAAAAGATTAGCGATGGTAGTCTGAGGGGACTTAGACCGATAAAATCCATGTGTGTTCATTAAACAACATTCTATTACACGCTTACTATAATAGACATTAATAGTACTTAGAAAAAAATAACTAACACAATTTTGAGAAAAATTATAAAGTTTGAAATTCGATACAAATGAATTTTATATTTTCCAATTAATCACATTTTGCAGTATTTACAGATTATCCATATAATATTATAAAATGTTATTTTTCTTGAGCTAAAGTAATAATCAGTAAAACAGTAAAATTCACAGATATAATATAGGTAGTTAATTTGTAATAAATTATATTTTAGCAATATACAATTTATATAAAATGTCTATTAAAGGGATTATATAAAACAAATGTATAATATATATGCAATGCAAGTAGTATGATTTGGGGGGTTCAGACCGCTGATCCTCCACTCCCTCCACTCCCTCCACACCCTCCACACCCTCCACTCCCTCCACTCCCTCCACTCCCACGATTATCGGTCACGTGCGCGACGTATATTTTGGCCTTATCAGTAACCTAATCAGTAACCACTACTTACCACTGATAACAGTTATCGGCCACGTGCGCGACGTATAATATGTTGGCGTTATCAGTAACCTAATCAGTAACCATTTCTTACCACTGATAACGATTATTGGGCACGTGCGTGACGTATACCTAATAGTGATAACGATTATCAACAACCGTCAAATTATCAGCAGCTGTCACCGCCACCAGAAATATCTACAACATAACGTAATTATTAGTACAGTGTAGATTATTACGATTTTATCGAAATTCACGAAATAAACATATATTGTTAAATATCAGAAATATATACCGTATACCACTATTGTTACTACGGTGTAGGTATTTTTAAAAATGTCGAAATTCACGAAATAAACGTAAATCGCAAAATATCAGAAATATCTACAACATAACGTAATTGTATCTACAATGTAGATTATTACGATTTTGTTAAAATTCACGAAATAAACGTAAATCGCAAAATATCAGAAATATCTACAACATAACATTATTGTTACTACGGTGTAGGTATTTTTAAAAATGTCGAAATTCACGAAATAAACGAAAATTGTTAAATATCAGAAATATATACCGTATACCACTATTGTTACTACGGTGTAGGTTTTTTCAAAATGTCGAAATTCACTAAATAAACGTATATTATTGAATATGAGAAATATCTACAACATGTTTTGTCGTAGTTTTAAAATTGATTATAATTGAGTTTATTTCTTGCACAAAATTATGTACACATTATGCTTATAATCAATGTACCATAATGATAGCATGCGTTGTTAACGTTGAGTGTGAAATTAAAATATATGACGCATATCTTTATTTTAGTATGTTGTAGATTTATTAAAATAGCCGAAAATCACGAAATAAACGTATATTGTTAAATATCAACAATATATTATACTGTATACCACTATTGTTACTACGGTGTAGGTTTTTTTAAAAACGTTCAAATTCACTAAATAAACGTATATTATTGAATATGAGAAATATCTACAACATGTTTTGCCGTAGTTTTAAAATTGTTTATAATTGAGTTTATTTCTTGCACAAAATTATGTACACATTATGCTTATAATCAATGTACCATAATAATAATAGCGTGCGAAGGTATTTATTTGAACGTGAGATATACCAGTATTTGTGTATAAAACATAATATTGAAAATCTCTACAGGGTACTGTTAAATTGTCGGGCGCGATACGATTGCGCGCGGTCCTTATCAGCGGTACCTTTTTAAGCGTACGATTGCGCGCGCTATATTATTTTAACTTTTAAGCAACGTTGCCAAATATATAGGTCCATGGTAAATCCGTAGGATACCATAGTAAATTATAGTAGATTATTTATTACTTATTTTTGCCGATATTAGACAAACTTCCCATCACTAAAGAATGAATTGGTTATATTATCAAAAATATTATCTTTATTGTAAATGTCTATACATGTACGAATATACCTATACTATAATCGTGCATGATGTGACTATATCAATTAACTATCAGTTGTGTTCGGTTCTAATAATAGTTTTAAAAAAAAATGTGTTAACTATAATATAATATTATTTATTTTTAGGACTACAAACGGGGCTGAAAGTTTCCATAGTACATATAATGCACAGTTTAATAGTGCTCATCCGCCAATATTTGTCGTTATAGCTACCCTTATGGAACCTCAGGCAGAAACAGTTACCAAATTATTAACCATTTCCAAAGGTATAATAAAACCAAAATCGAATGAAGAATCAAGGAAAATTGAAAATTTGAAAAATGAACACAAACATTATGTAAACAATAAAACACCAAAAAAATTTACTAAAGTATTTGGCCATAGATGGAAATAGGTATCGCCGTATCGGGGGTTTAAAATTTAATATAAATATTGATTTACGAGTATTATATTTTTTCAATTATTAAATTTCTTTATTTTGTATTATTTTTTTTTAACTTTTTTTATTTTTTATTATTTACGTTAATTTTTTAATTTTTTTTTAAATAACATTTTTTTTATATTATTAACTTTTTGTATTTTTATTATTTACGTAATACATTTGGCAACGTCGCGCCCAATTTCACGCGCAATCGTACGCCTTTGAGTAATTAAAATGTTGTCTTTTGTTATTCGGGCACTGCGCGCAATCGTATACCTAAAAAGGTAAAACGCGCGCAATCGTACTCCGCCGAAATTGTCGACGGTGTAGGTTTTTTTGAAATGTTCAAATAATCGTATATATCTATAGAAATGATTACTATTATCCCTTTGTTATCGATACGACCTTTTTCTACCAGCAGCTGCCGACTGCCGTGGTCAACCGCGATCAGTGTGTCACAGTTAATTGTACACGTACTACGCGTTTGCTCCCTTCGTGTTTTTTTTTTCAGCGTTTATTATTTGTTTGACAGTGTTTAAAATATAAAATATAATAACATTTTTAAACATTTTTTTTTTCTCGTAAATATCTTAAACAAATCAATATGTTTAAATGCGTGCAGTGCCCGTCGGTTTTTGTACGAAAAGACAGTTTGGTTAGACATGAAATAACTCATAAAAGTATACGTTTTCCGTGTACCGTATGTCCATCGACATTCAGTCAAAAATCGCATCTCAATAGACATCTGAAAAATGTTCATGGTATGTATTACAAATATTAAATTTTATATTTTTTTTTTTTTTTGATTCCATATTAATTTGTTTATAAATTTTTCCCCAAGGTATTGTCAACATTCCAACCCATTTGAGGCCAATACCCGCTGCACGAAACATAGATCACCCAACACGAGCGCCTCGTGCCTCTAATCAAGGTGATGTTATCCAGATCGCGCCTCAAATATTTATTCCCGATGTCCCGGCTGGTGGATCGAATGCGATATCCGACGATGATATATTGTGCATGGAAGCAATGGATGAATTTGAGGATAACGATCTATTGTGTATGAAAGCAATGAACGAATTTGAGGATACAGGTTAGTTTTATTTAATTTATCAGAATCAATTAGATTTTTAATTTATCAGAATCAATTAGATTTTTAATTTATCAGAATCAATTAGATTTTTAAAAGACCCGCTGATTTTATTTTATCCGCCGTGGATTATTTTTTTAAATACGTAACGTTAAAGTAGATTTATTAATCGAATACAAGTAAAACAGATTTTTTAAAATACATGTCGTTAGATTTTATTTTTCAGTCACGGGTTGATTAGATTTTTAATAGATTCGTCATTAGATTTTATCAGATATTAATATTAGGTTTTATTTTTAAAGATTCATACACCGTTGCCGTTAACGGAAAGCGTGTTTCCACGGCCAACACCGTGTCGGCTGCTAGGGCGAAAAAGACTAGGTTGAATCTTGTCAAGGCCCCTGGGTTCATCGAGATTTCATCGTCCGCAAATAGGAAGATCGTGTGGTATTATGCGAAAAATGTCGATAATACAATGATTTATTCTGATTTTCTCCGCCCGCTTATGCCTGAGTTAGTCAATTTATTGAAAACCCACGTGAAAAAACATGCGATTAAATTCAATTTGAAACTCGAGGCAACATACAACCGGCCCAACATACCAAACTCGTCGGAGAACCGGGCATTCAAAACTTCGGCGGTAGAACTTTATTCGGATAGTGACATTAGAACGATTGTAGAGAGGGCGTATATGAAGTTAATGACAGAGAAAGATGAGTACCAATCACGTGGAAGCGGATTTACATTGGAGAGCATAGACGGCTTGTTGTTGGCGGTATATAAATATACACCGATGGGTGGCTCGTCGTATATTGAGTTGCCAACGTATATCGACAGGAAACGGGGTACAATAAATCCACAAAACACAGACCAGGAATGTTTTAAGTGGGCGATTCTAGCGAGGCATGTGGCATATAATTTATCTGATAAATATAAATGCTGTGTGGGTGAAAATTACAAAAAACATGAAGGAAAATATAATTTTGACGGCCTCACCTTCCCGACACCGCTATCGGATATAACTAAATTCGAAAAAAACAATTCCAGCGTCTCCGTTAACGTCTATGGTATAGATAGAAAAATACAGCCACCAAAGTCCCCGAGGTATGAGGTATACCCGCTACGAGTCGTTGACGAAGAGAAACCGGACCACTTCGACCTGTTGTTGGTAAAGGACGACAAAAACTCGCATTACGTTTACATTTCGAATTTTTCACGAATTGTGCGCGCACAAAAAACTAAGCATGATGAACGCGTTGTATTTTGTAAAAGGTGTTTTACGTCATTCGATGACAGGCGGCATAAATACAAGTTGAGCGGACAGGAGGCGCTGAATCAACACAAGCTGATTTGCGGAGAACACACACCAATTTTACCAGAGATGCCAAAAGAGGGTGACTGTACTGAATTCAAGGCGTGGAATAAGACCCAGAGACACCCCATAGTAATTTATGCAGATTTTGAGACGATATTGACGAAGACTGATGAGAAGAAAGGAGCCAAGACGAGGATATTACATAGACATGAGGCGATGAGCTATAGTCTCATTGTGAAAGCGAGCGATAACGTACCGCAGAAGTTATTGGAGGAACATGACATACCAACAGAGTCAATATTATACCGAGGAAACAAGAATAAGACAGACGTGGCGAGACATTTTGTTGAAACCGTTGCTGAGATGGCGATAAAAATTGAAAAATTATTGAAGACCAATAAACCTATAGTTTCCACGGATAAACAACGGCAGTCACATGATTCATGCAATTTATGTAATTTATGTAAGACTAACTTTACATTCGACAACCATAAGGTGGCAGATCACTGTCATCTCTCTGGAAAATACCGGCAAGCTATATGTAACACGTGCAATCTCAAGCTTCAAACACCAAACTTTATACCTATATTTTTTCATAACCTGTCCAACTATGACGCACATCTAATAGTTACAGAACTTGGCCATGACACTCAAACTATAAGAGTAATACCTAACAGCGAGGAGAAATTTATATCATTTAAGAAATACGTCACAAACACCTTTTCAATGCGATTTATAGACACGTTCAGGTTTATGGCATCAAAACTGTTGACTTTAGCCGAAAATCTTGTGACACCAGGGCTTGAAAATTTCCGAGAAACCGCGAAACATTTTGTAGCCGGAGATATGCCGTTAGTGACTCGAAAGGGGGTGTACCCATACGAGTACACAGATAGCTGGGATCGATTGGATGAAGAACGATTGCCGAGTAAGAGGAGTTTTTATAGTTCATTAAAAGAAGAACATATAGACGAGGAAGACTTTGAGCATGCGAAGTTGGTTTGGAACCACTTTGGCTGTAGGACGCTGGGCGAATATAGCGATTTGTATCTAAAAATTGACGTGCTGCTGTTGGCTGATGTGTTCGAAAACTTCCGCGACTTATGTATGAGGACATACAACTTGGACGCAGCCCACTATTTCACCACCTCAGGCTTAAGTTTCGATGCGATGCTGAAGTTTACGGGGCAGAAACTTTCACTTTTGACGGATTATGACATGTTATTGATGTTTGAGAATGGTCAGTATATTATTTTTAAAATGTGTATATATATATATATATATATATATATAATATTAATCTTATTTATTTTGTATAGGTTTACGTGGTGGATTGGTTCAAGCGAGCAAACGATATGCGAAGGCGAATAATGCAAAGACCTCGGACTATGATGAGACGAAAGAGAAATCGTGGATAGTATATCAGGACTGTAAGTACCTATATTTTTCTAAACTTAATAATATTTTCATACTTATTAATTTTTTTTAAATTTTATAGGTAACAACTTGTATGGATGGGCAATGTCGCAGTACATGCCGTACGGTGGGTTCAACTGGGTTGAACCCACATTAAACGGACTTGATGATTTGAACGATACATCACCCATAGGGCGAGTGTATGAGGTGGATGTAACATACCCACAAAAATTACATGATAAACACAACGATCTACCATTCTTGCCGAACAGCGGTATACCTCGCGGGTCGAAGGTGAGGAAGTTGATGGCAACGTTTGAGATGAAGAAGAACTATGTTATACATTATAGAAATCTGCAGCAGGCAATTAAGAATGGGTTGAAAGTGGAAAAAGTAAATATTTGTATTTTATAAGATTTTAAACAGATTGTAATAATTTTTTTATAGGTACATAGGGTTATTCAGTTTAACCAGTCTGACTGGTTAGCCAAGTATATAGAATTAAACACAGAGTTGAGGAAAAAGGCGAAGAATGAATTTGAGAAGGACTTTTTTAAACTTATGAATAACGCTGTATTTGGTATGCAACTTTATTTATTATATAATATGTATATAAAAATGTTTACTGATATTTTGTGTTTGATTTTCTAGGGAAGACTATGCAATCGAAGAGGAAGGAAATGAAGATGGAGTTGGTGTCATGTGAGATGAGGTTGCAAAAAGTAATAAACAAATGTACATTTAAACACTGCACAAATTACAACGAGAACCTTAACGCTGTAACGCTTGAGAACAAATTAATCAAATTCGATAAACCTATATATATTGGTAAATATAATTTTTTTTAAATTATATAATATACACTTATAATTACATTTATTATATATTTATTATTTACAGGATTTTCTGTATTAGATATTAGCAAAACGTTAATGTATGATTATCATTACAATGTCATGCAGAAACATTATGGAGATAGAATTAAGCTTATGTACACTGATACAGGTAAATATATACTAAAACTACATAATATATTTATTTAATATCATTCTTTTTCCAGATTCACTAGTGTATCATGTTCAGACGGAAGATTTTTATGTGGACTTGGCGGCTAACCACAACTTGTTGGATAGGATGGATACTGCTAACCTGCCCAGTGACCATCCGTGTTATGTAGCAGAAAGAAAAAAGTCCCCGGGCTTCTTCTCCGACGAGGTGAACGCAAATATAATTACTGAATTCTGCGGGTTGAGAGCCAAGTCGTATGCCTTCAACATATATGCTGGACAAGAGGATAAGGAGAAAGATGAAAAGGACCGAGTAGGAGGAGAAAAGATTAAGGCGAAAGGTATCAGAGCTCATGTGGTTAAAAACCATATGACTCTTGAGGACCATAGGAAGTGCCTGTTTGGAGAAATTGGACAGGAGTTGTATAGAGACAATGTATCGATACGGTCATTCAATCACCAGCTTATGACAATAAGAACTAATAAGCTAACGTACAACAGCTATGATGATAAGAGGGTGGTGTTAGAGGACAAAATAAACACACTAGCCCATGGTCATTATAGTATAGAGTAAGTTATTACAATTATATATATATTTTTAAATTATTATACTGATTTTACTTTTTTAATTGTATAGGGAAGATGAACCCGAAGATGATTAGCCTGGAATAGAGACCATAACTGGAATGAAGAAGAAACCTTCTACATTGCCTAACCTGATTTTATATATTTTTATTGTTATATATTGATTATTACAAATAACTTATAAACAACTGTTTAGTTTTGTATATATATATATTGTAAATATTATATTATACTTGTACCTATATTATGTTAGCATATAAATAAAATAAAAAAAACAATTGTTAAAATATATAATATTATTATTATTATGTTTATTAAATAAAATGTACATATTATAATAACAATTTTTAAGAATTATTTATAAACCATTTCCTTATAGCAAATACTTTATAGAATGTACATTGTTTTGGATTAAATTCCATATGAAAAATACAGCAAGGTAAGGTGTCTTCATCGCATATTTGATCCAAACGTGGACATCCAAGGTCTTCGATGTTGATTAGTGCGACTTGAGGTATAAATTCTGCGAGCATCTGTTTTTTCTGTTCGCCTTTGACATAAATGCAGGTGAATTTTAATGAGTTCAATATTCTACTTAATTCTTCATATTCAACATCACCATACTCTATAGTTAGTTTATGATAGTTATGTTCCAGCCACTTGTTAGTTTTTTGACTCTTGTTGTCTTGCATAGTTTTTGAATTTTTAAAAATCCAGTGTTGAGTTGCCCACGTTGCTGTGTCGACTATAGACATTTCTTTAATAAAATATTTATTTTTTGCTCCAAGAATGCATTGGACCTCTACGATAGCCGACGACATAATTACAGGTTTTATTAAATTATTGTAAATATTTATATCACTGACAGAGGACTACCGTACACAATGGAGTATACAGGTCGACTGAAATTGTACTTCAATTTTTCATATATTTAACTATTTAGTAAGTATATTAAATAAAATTAAGTTTTCTTGATATTTTTGCCTTCAATGATCTCCAAACGTGAGTTTAATTCTGAAATATATGTTCCATGATTTGGTAATGAATTTTCATCGAATATTCCAGTTATACGATTTATTTCAGCTTTTAATTGGGCCACGTCAAGTCCCTGGATAGCAATCGCTGTACTATTGTCAGCACAGTCATTAAATAGCTGCGACATACGATTTTCACAATTTAATAAAGACTTATTACTTGTTTGTATATTATTTTCAAGCAATTGTATCTTTACATGTAGATTAACAATATTACTTTTCAAAGTATCGATTTCTTTCTGTTGGAGTTTCACATCATTTAGTATCGTTTTGTTACTTGACTGAGTATCTGAAATAATTCTCCTAGTATCACTCGCCTGAGAACTACCAAACACGTTCATGGTTATAAAACGACTGACACTATTTTTTAACATCACGTGTATTTATCCAACTATTATGTGTATTATCGAATCCTAGCCACTTAACGTACATTTGATCGCGCTTCTTGCGAATAATTTTCTCGATTAAATATTCGTTTGGGAAATTGGTCTTGCTTATTTCCGAAGAGTAAAAACAACCGGCAATAGGCTTACTCATATAATCTTGCAATTGATAAGTAACTGGCAATGTTTTATTTATTTTGATAATCTCAAATATTTCCGTAGACCAGTTTGGTAAATAACCTTTTGTAAATACGCCTTTCTGTGTACTTATACGAACTTTATCACCGACTTTGAATTTAATTTTTTCATTATTAATTTTACGCTGTTTTATTACCACCAAAGCGGGGTTGGAATCTGCTTGTATTGGTGTCATTCCTATAGTTCTATGGTATGAATTATTGTATTCATCGAGCAACTTTGGTAGAATTGATACCCATTCATGAGAGCCACGTGCAGTGAACTCCTTATACATTTTTCCTTTAATTGTTCGGTTGAACCTCTCTGCTATGCTAGCCTTTAGAACACTGAAAGTTGAATATTTATGTATGCCATACTTGGTCATCAAAGCGTCGAAGGTGGTGTTATAAAATTCTGTACCATTATCGACTTGTAAAAGTTTTGGTGAACGATCACGTAATATTGTAGCCATCGCGCTAGTAACTTCCTTCCCAGATTTATTTCTTAATGGTATAGACCAAGAAAACTTTGTATAACAATCAATCACAACCAGAAAATATTTGTAACCGCCATTTATTTTTGAATAAGGAATCATTTCAACCAAGTCGGATTGCCATAAATCATTTTTCCCATAGACGTTGACTCTACGCCTAGTGAAATTTTTCCTTGCTGGTTTGTGAAGTTCGTAAGCTATTTCCCGTTTAGACATCTGGAACCCGTTTTATTAGTCCGGCCTCACGTAATTCCTCGAAAATCGATATTATTTCGTTTGAAACGCCTGTATTACCAGCTGCCTTTGACGCTAGAAGTAGACGTAATCGATCGACCAACTCGTTTGGATTGTCCCAATACACTAAGTTATTTTTCTGTAATTTCATAGACAGTCCACTGCCCGAGGGAAATAATTTACTGATGATTGATGTATATTTAAAGCCACCCTTTTTTATTATTTTTCTACCAATAGTTATATGTGCTGATGTTTGAATCAATATAGATTTATACACACCTATATCGTTGTCGGTATAAACAAGAGGATTTTTCAAAAATAATAACTGAATAAGACCCGAGGTTAAGTCATAAACAGTACCGTCAATAAGTATAGTATTTTCGGTGAATTTTACTTCTTTATCGCCCAATATAATATAGCCATTTGGAAGTTTTTTCGGACCGTATATTTTATCCAAGTCTGTAGACTGAAGCCAATTTTCAATTTCCTGTTGATAGTCGTCCGCAAATGAGTTTTTCGACCTGACGTTAATATTTTCTTTGTTTGATGTCAGCCCAGATTTATTCGATATTTTAGTTAATGGATCGATAATTGGTTTTAATGTCTGTGTCATTAATTGTTGAACATTATCCGAACCGGTTTTCAATGCGATATATTTGCGTTTAATACTTTCCTTAGCTTTGACAAGCTCATCTAGAACAGTAGTTGCTTCCGTCATGACTGCGTTATAAATGATAATATTTATTAATTGTATCGCCTTATATAACCACATAAGTATCAAACCCAAAACGATAACGTCCGTTATCACGCTCACAGTCTTTACAAATAACAATAAATGTAAACATCTCACGGTTCCAACATGTCATACAAACATTTTTAAATTGTATATATGTCATGTCCCCTGAACAGTGCTCTTGATATATATGTTTTAAATTAGTTTCATCTTGTTTGAACAATACTATTAAATTTGCATTATCGCGTATCAGCTGTTTAGGTACTTTTGAATAGCTCTGAGCTAGATAAAATATATCAATTTTATTGTGGCGACCTCGAGAAAAATAATCACTTATTACATTTTGTTGTTCGCCGATAACATCATCCAAGATAAAAATTGAGTTCGGTAAAACTTTCTCGGGTGGAATTACTTTATCATTCTCGAAAAAGGTAAAAATGTTGATACCATCAATACCGTCAATAATACGTTTCAGTAATTTATATTTTGGTTGTTCTAAGGTCTTAGAGTATATGTAAACGTTTTCAAATCGCAAACCGTTTTCATCGACGAGTAGAAAATACATCAGATTTGTTTTACCACATCCAGAGCTACCAAGTACCAACGACCTTATCGTATTTGGGAAAAGTTCACCATGTCTCAGCTGAATTGTCTCGGGGGTATCAATGTTATAAATCCGAAGTTTTTTCTCTTGTTCAATAAAGCGCATTTTTTTTTTTAATTTTTCACTATAAATACAGATGCAAAGTTATCGAAAGCGTCACACGATGTCTCGAGTTCGTAAGCGAAACAACAATAAAGGATCCGGTCTTATTAACTCTGTTATAAATCATTTACCCGTGGAATTGCATTTACCTGGCTATAGGTAAGTCACTACATAATATTATTGTTATTAAATCCTGTCTACATTTTATATATATATTTGTTATAAATTTGACGGTCCTGGAACCAAATTAAAAGAAAGACTAGCGCGTGGAGAACGCGGAATTAACCGTCTGGATGAGTTGGCCAGAGCCCACGATATCGCATACGATGAAAGTAATTCACTAACCGATAGACACAGAGCGGACGAAGTATTAGAAAATCAGGCTTGGGAAGTGTTTAAATCAAAAAAAACAGGTATCAAGGAAAAAGCTGCGTCTTGGTTGGTCACTACAGCCATGAAGGTCAAACGTAAGATGGGAGCTGGCTGCGGATTTAAACAAATGGTTTTGGCTGCTAAGAATTCGATCAAAAACAAAATGAACGAAAAAAATATAACTAAATTAGTAAAAACATGTCTGTCAGCTGCAAAAAAATCTAAAAAATCTAAAAACAAGAAGACTAAAACTCCAAGAATTATACCAATACCGAAAAGGGGCGGTGTCTTACCATTAATACCTATTTTTGCTGGTTTATCAGCATTAGGGGCGCTTACCGGAGGTGTCGGTAATATAGTTAAAGTCGTGAAAGAATTAAATTCTGGTAAAAACACTCCTATTCATTTAGGCAAAGGCTTATATCTAGCACCTCACAAGGGTAGTTCTTATAAAGTCGTAAAAGGAGAAGGTTTATACCTAACACCATACAAAGGTGGATCAGTGAAGTCTAAAAAACCACACAAGGGCGGTTCAGTCAAGAAATCTAGGTCAAAAAACTAATTGTTACGTTACCCGATAGAGCGTTGTTCGATTATGAGGTTATAAAATACGCTGCCATGTTGAAAATACCTCATTTCATTGGTGTATTTTCTAGAGACAAGTTGTCGCAACGTTTAAAAAATCAAGAGTCGGCTGTAGTTAATTTAGACACTGAAATCGGCACAGGTACTCATTGGGTAGCGTATAAGAAAATCGGAAAACAAGTTAAATATTTTGACAGCTACGGAAACTTACCCCCTCCGCTAGAATTACAGAAATATTTCAACGGGTGCAGTATCGAATATAATTACGATAGACATCAAAAATATAATACAACAAACTGTGGTCACTTGTGCTTACAATTTTTATCATGTACACTATAACGTTAACCGGCAACTCGAGTGAATTGTCATGCGACTTTTTTCCACCTATAGAAGTCAGTAAAAACGCGAAAATCTGTCTGCTGGGTTTTCAAACAAATAATTCTATACCTAATGTAAACGAGAAATGCAATAGAATAGGAATCACTAATAATATCTCAGGTAAGCGTACAAGCGAAAGCTATACAATACCCACTGGATCTTATGAGTTGAAGGAAATCGAAGCGGCAATAATACGTGTATTACCTAATTCAGATACTTTATTCGTGTTGAGAGCAGATAATAATACATTAAAATGCACAATGTTTTGTAGCGAAACTGTTGATTTTTCCATGTCTAATGGTATAGGAAAATTGTTAGGGTTTAAAAATCTTAAGTATGATGCTAATGTCAATCACGAATCAGATGCGTTGGTCAATATTACAAAAACAAACTGTATATATATCGACTCAAATCTGGTTATGGGTTCATTCGTTAACGGTAAGCAGTGCCATACAATACACGAGTTTTATCCGAATGTACCTCCAGGTTATAAAATAATAGAGGTTCCAACACATTTGGTATTTTACCCAATTAATTCTACATCTATAACGCACTCGAGTATAATTTTAAAAAATCAAGACAACGAGTTGATCGATCTACGAGGCAAGCCAGTATCGATACGATTATTAATTCAAGACTTGTGATAAACAATGGGTCTGCAATTTTGTAATATAAATAGAACTGCGTATGTAAAACCTGTCACTCGTATTAAAACCACTAGCAAGGTAACATCTCCGAAGAAGAAGAAATATTCGAAACGTAAACAAGTTGATCATAGTCTAACAGCAGATAATTTGGATTTTCTACGCTCGCTGAACGCTATTTAATATGGACGATTTGTATTTAGATGTAACGGCTGGATACACCGATGATTGTAAAATAACTCAAATTGACTATCATTCTTTTTTACCGTATTCAACATCTGCTCTTTCTAATAACGACGAGGTGCGTATTGCTCTGCATAACGCAGAGTCTTATACTTTACCATGTGAGAGTTATATTTACATCGAGGGGACAATAATCAAACCTGTGGAAATAACTGACGAGATTAGATTCATAAACAACGGACTGGCATTTCTTTTCTCTGAAATGAAATACGAAATAAACGGTACTCAAATTCAGAAACTCGTCAATCCGGGTATATCGACCACATTAAAAGGATATTGCTCGTATAATAAAACAAATATTTCATCGCATCATAATGCTGCTTGGGATAGCGAAATTAAATCTGCTAATAAAGATTTTATCGATAACGACCATTTTAACGGATGTATTAATCTTAAAGATTTGTTTGGTTTTTGTGAAGATTATAAGCGAATTTTAATAAACTGTAATCAGCAACTTGTATTGAATAGAGCATCGATTGATATGAATGCCATCAAGCAGTTTAAAAATAATGAAGTTGTCGCAGACGCTCCTAAACTAAAAGACGTTAAAATAAACATAACAAAAATATTGTGGCGGATGCCTATAGTGAGAGTTAGTGATAGAGAAAAAATTAGACTGTTGAAAGTAATCAACAATCAGAAACTCCTGACATGTGCGTTTAGATCGTGGGAACTGTGTGAGTATCCATTTTTACCTCAAAACACTTCGCATTCGTGGAAAGTGAAGACATCCAACAAATTAGAAAAACCTCGCTATGTAATAATCGGATTTCAAACCAATAGGAAAAATAGTCCAACTAAAGCAATGTCATATTTCGACCATTGTAAAATTAAAAACCTAAAGGTCTATTTAAACGCTGAAGTATTTCCCTATGAAGATTTTCAAAGTGACTTTACCAAGAACAAGATGGCGACATTATATCGCGCGTATGCCGAGTTCCAAAAATCTTACTACGGCCATGACGATGTGAAACCGCTATTGAATCGAGTGGATTTCAAAAATATGTCTCCAATTATAGTTGTTGATATGAGCAGACAGAACGATAACGTGAAAACATCAACCGTCGACCTCAGGATTGAACTAGAAGCAGACGAAGCGTTCCCAGCTTCAACATCCGCATATTGCTTAATATTACATGACCAAATTATAACTTATAATCCATTTAATGGAGAAGTAAGAACCTTGTAAATACTTATTGTAAACCTTACTATTATTTTAATAAATAAAAAAACTTTTTTTAAGTACCATGCTTGTTTTATTTTCACATAAATTAGTTATTTTCATACAAATATTAAAATAGACGTCGCTTAACATCACGTACTGGCGTCGGATGGTAGGCGAAGGTTGAATGAGATCGTTTGTGTGATGGCACTGGATGATCGGTGTAAGTTGGGTAAGGTTGTGGTGGTGATATCGTCCTGAATTGGTAGAAAAAATCAGGCCCATCGTTTACGTCGCACGCCTGCGGGTTGCGACCCTCGTCAGATCCGTCAATATGATCTAGTGCCTGGAAAAAATAAATATAAAATAAATATTGTGTTTTTATTTTTAAAACTATGTTTATATAAATTACCTTAGCTAAAATATCATCCTTAGGCTGATTAAATCCATCACGTGCAGATGAATCGTCGTGCATGCTTAATATATTGCTGACCGGCGAATAGCTTGACGACGTTGGTGTATCTATTTCACCATTCTGTAACTAAAATAAAAAAGTTGTATTAAATATTTTTTTTACATGTACTAATGTATTTATGAATTTACCTCATGTGTCAACTGTTGTAACAACAGTTTCAGCTAGTTGTACGGTGGCATACATTTGTATTTTGACCGATCATGTTGGGGTAAATTTTTCTCCGTTCTATCGTCTTGTATTTTTTTTAACGAATATTAACATATCTTCTAAATTTTTTCGGTGGTGATTTAAGGCAA